>CM055896.1:57069415-57669415 GCA_029582155.1 Panopea generosa
GAGTGTTAGATTTTTTAGATTTGTTGAGGATAGTGCAAACTACCTTTTAGTAGCGTCCCTGGTTCTTGTGTTAAGCACCGATGCATGGGACATCGATTTACCGTTAGAAGTCATCGCGGCATATTTCATTAAGTAAAAATGTTTCATCTGAATCTATATTTCCATGTGTTCTATTAAAGAACTTTTGTGTATAAATCAATAGCTGAATTCTGAACCATCATATGGAGCATGCTGTAAACACCTAACCCATTTATAAGTATAAAAAATGATTCTAACAAATATTCACATGATGGTCCGATGCATGCAATACAACATACGCTTTGTACTTTCACTTAATAATGTACTTTTTTCGTCTGTTTGTGATAAATACCTGTAAATAAAATTAGTAGTAATTTTGTCACAGGAAAATATAATTGGCATTTGGAGGAATGTCGCAATGATTTTTAGATATAAGAGTTACTAAAATAATCAACCATTTTTCACTCTTTCTCCGTCGTTGTCAGTATATTAACGTATAGTAAATATAACTAATGAACGATTTTACGCACACGCATTGAATTATTTTTGAAGAAAACTGCAAAGAATATGAACTTCCAACCATTCTATTAGTATAAATACTCTTGGGTAAGCCCGGTGTGACGTAAACTATGGACATTCCATTGGCTATGTCGCGTATATATAAGAACATTCACGCGGCGTAAGTCTGTAGTACTGCTCTGTAAACAGTACTTTATGGTGCTCGTTTTCTGCCATGTTCGTTTAGGCGACGTGAAAACACGACAACATAACATTTATTTATTGGCTGTGCTGTCGTTTTGACGGAAGTTACTATGTCGTGCTGTCGTCCTTCATTTGCCGTGCTGTCCGACGGTGTTTTTGTCTCTGGCCTTTACTGATTCTCTAAATGTCTCTTTCTATCCAGCGATCATCTAGTTATTGAATTCCCTTCCACCTGAGCCTGTGTCTTTGGAGACAGTAGTGAGTTCGGGTCTAAGTTCTAGATTTGACTTGCGAATGCTGTCTATTATTATGTTCCACTTACCCCGTATTGTTTGTAAATATTTTTTTCTAGACCTTCTTGTTTTATTCTGTACGCTTGATTTATGTTAGATGCCACCACTACCTGCCACGATCCCCAGTATAGAGCGTGTACCGTGTAGGCAGATAGATAGGTATATGATATTGATATTAATGTAATTGCAACAATGAAGAATTGCAATTATCACATGAGTGTGTATACATTTCAAGCATCCTTGTGATTTAAACCTGCCCACAGACTTATAATAAACGACCTACCGTTTCCTTTAACTAAAAAGACCCCTCGCTTGCGTGGATCCCCTCCTACTCCTAGTTAATTAGATTTTCTATAATAGTATAGTAGGCAATGCTCTAAAGACGTTTAATACATCGAAATCTAGAGTTTCAAATCCAGGTCAAGGGAACAATAAACAAACATACAAATATGTTCAAGAAGTACAGAGACCTAATAAGTGTATATATGCTACTGTATTGTTCTCATGTCATCCGTACTCACAATCTATTTCTTTTGCTTTCTCTTTCCTCTCTCTCCCCTTTCTCTCATTTCCCTCTCCCATATATATTCCTCTCTCTCCCACTTTCTCTCACTCACCATTTCTCTCACTTAAAACTCTCTTTCTCTCTCTCTCTCTCTCTCTCTCTCTCTCTCTCTCTCTCTCGCCCTCGCCCTCTTATTTTTTTCTTCTTCAATAAATAAGTAGCTCCCGCCCCCCTTCTTGTCATTCCATAACGATCCGTTCATCCATCTCTCCGACAGGTATTAATGTTTAATAAATATCTACGCAGTTTAAATTGCTTATATAGAATGAGGTCATCGATCAAAATACACAGGGTTATTTAAATATGCACCGTACCACCTCCCTGTGTATAAAGAACGTGCTGGCAAGCAATCAAATATTTCAAGTTGACGTGTTTGTATTTTTAAAAACAAGTTAAATCTAATGAAAGATTTTCACAACATTATGTTTAAGGTATATATTTGAGGTATATGTTTGAGGTATAAATTTAAGGTATATAAATAATTTGAGGTTCATATTTGAGTTATATATATATAACGCATTCTATAAAACATTACTTATTTTAAAAAAAACTGTTAAGTATCGGAAAATGTGTACATTTAAATGTGATGTTCTCTGGGGAGGACAGTTGCTTATGTTGGTCAAACTTGTAGCCTGACCTATTTTCACAATATATAAATATAAAAAGGGAAATATCTCTGATCGGCCCGATGCCAGTATAATGTGACTGTATGGGGTATCATACCGTGTGCCTGCGGTGTGACAACCCTTAGTGTAACAAAAACCTTTAGTGTAACAATTGTTGTGACATCGCGTCAGAAGTTGAGGCTTACGCCGATTTCAGGGTAATGCGGGGAATAAAAGACTGTTAATGTTGTTGAATAATCATATTGTATAAATTATTTTATACAAAATTAAAGATAATTTCATTTTCTTTGTAATTGTAATATTTTTATTTGATCATCGTGTAACATGTACGCCAGGGAAATCGTTACGCTTTTGCGTCAACAGAAAAACACGGTGAGATGTGTAACAGAAATAAGCAACTGGTACGAGTTAATAAAAGATTTAAGGGTGAAAACGGAGCCTAGTCGTTTTGAGAACACGTATGGCATTGACACTAACACAGATGGAAATGGTGTCAAAAAAATTGCGGCAACAAAAGAAAAGATAGAAAAGTATAATTTAAAACTATATAAAACTATAAGAGTTTTGGGAAAAAAGGGAATAAAGAAAAACATGGCTACGTATTAAAGTCATTTCTCAAATTTATTTTTCAACAAAACAAAACTGTATGTACATTTTAAAAAACGTGTTTTCTTGTTATTTATCAGTATTTTTGTAAAATTGAAAAAGAAATTAAATTTAAAAAGTTTTAATGCAAATAACTATATACATTGGGTTTAAATTTTACAATATCAAACTAATAAAATACAACAATAAATGAGTGACTGACTATAATACAGGTTGCCACACTTTCGCATTCAACTCCTTTGTGGCAGTGCTCAAACAGACAACGCAGCGATATAACTGAACATGTGTAGAAGCAACGTTAAACACCATACAACCAACCAACGTATATACATTGTACATATATAGGCATATACTCTATATATAATTAATGTGATATGATTGACATGTAACTGTTCGAAAAGAAACAGATTCATTATATTTCATAAATACCCTCAATGTATAAAGATCATTATAAACATTCAGATTTACATCTGCATACAGTTTTTATTATAAAACGTACCTTGTTTCTCCATCACTTACTAATTAAATAATCCTTCCACTTATATTTACCACGATGAATTGAGCACCTGAAAAAAAGTTACGCAGGTATGATCATTAACGACTCGTAATTAAATAAAGCAGAGCGGAAAACCAGCTATAGCCGCGGTGCTAAAAGGAATCATTGAGTCGTAAAGTAGTGATCAGTTTATGTTAAAGCGTTTATTGTGTATCGTATATTATTGTATATAGTTTGAGATATTAAATTACTACCCTGCGGTGTGTTTCACTTAAAATTCTCAGGTCTACGACAACAATTGTCGTAAAATGAAATCAACAATCACTGCTAATACTTTTAATATTCAACCAAATGAAACCAAACATGGCTCAGTTTAAACATAGTGTATTGCCATTTAAACGCATATTACAATATATATTATGTATATAAATCAAATATTATTTTAGGTTTAAGGGTATGGCCACCAGTTATCTCAACAGACCTACTTTTTCAACTATATTTTACAATTTTAAAGATTGTTTAGGTATATTGAAACTATATTCTAGGCAGGTAAATATGCATAACTTCAAGTGTTTTTAATAAAGCACACCAACACGCGCACTTAAGCACACACGTGCACACTCATACGCATGTACGCATATGCATGTATATGTGAACTGTTTGTTCTTATATTCTTTGTTATGGACGTTTAATGGTATGATTTAATCACAAACAGAAGAGATAAGGTTACACGTTGTTACAACGTTAAAAGTAAAAACTTCGCTAAAGTAAAAACGGTATTATATGTAAAACGAAATAACGTTAAAAGTAAAACGGTGGTTAAAAGTAAAAATGGTGTTAAAAGAATAACGAAATAACGTTAAAAGTAAAAACGGTGTTATATGTAAAACGAAATAACGTTAAAAGTAAAAACGGTGTTAAAAGTAAAACGAAATAACGTTAAAAGTAAAAACGGTGTTAAAAGTAAAACGAAATAACGTTAAAAGTAAAACGAAATAACGTTAAAAGTAAAAAACGGTGTTAAAAGTACAATGTAAAACGAAAAAACGTTAAGAGTAAAAACGGTGTTAAAAGTAAAACGAAATAAGGTTAAAAGTAAAAACGGTGTTAAAAGTAAAACTAAATAACGTTAAAAGTAAAAACGATGGTAAAGTAAAACGAAATAATGTTAAAAGTAAAAACGGTGTTAAAAGTAAAACTATATAACGTTAAAAGTAAAAACGGTGTTAAAAGTAAAACAAAATAACGTTAAAAGTAAAAATGGTGTTAAAAGTAAAACGAAATAATGTTAAAAGTAAAAACGGTGGTAAAAGTAAAGTTAAAAAAAAAGTCGAAATACATTAAAATGGAATATAGAATAAAACCATATTAATTATTTGGCAATTGTTTTATCGGTCAACGAGGCAGATTCTTTCCTATTTGTTTAAAGAAAAAAATCAAATCAAATTGAGCGATTTCAAATACAAATATATTATATAGTTTATATTTGTATATGTGTGTCAATGCGTGTGTGCGTGCATGTGTGTGTGTATGCGTGCATGCGTACGTGCGTGAGGGCCTGCTATATTATGAAAACGTGAAGTGTTTTCTTTTACATTTCTTTGTTTAACAGTTCGTATTGCCTTTGAAATCATGTGACAGATTATGTTTTTAGTTTCTATATTTTTTGTATCTGTGTTTGTGTGTGCGTGCGTTCTTCCTATATGATTAAAGGATTGGGATGTTTTGATTTACGATTCGTTGTTAATCTTTGGAATCACGTTATATATAGTATATTTTATTTTATTTTATTATATCATGCGCGTTTTTATGTCCATTATATTATGTTAGGGTTGATGCATTTTGTTTCACACTTCTATTTAACACCTCATCCTTTGATAACACGTAATATTTGTAATATTTGATTATATTTTGTGTAGCTGTGTGAGTGCGAGTGTGTGTGCTTGATATATAATGATAGGACTGAGGTAATAATATCTTTAACAGTTCTTTGTTAAACAGTTCGCCTTTGAAATCTCGTCGTGGTTTGTATATTTGATTCGATATTTATCTATGCGTGCGTGAGTGCGTGCGTGTGTGTGTAATACCCCCTCTCATGTGCTAATCATGTCATTTTACTGTGTATGGGGATATCATATACACGATTTCATCGGCGGAATAATATAGACCTACTTTACTTAACTTTGTGAATAACCAAGACATAAATGTACAGACCAGACTACGGCAAGTGCGTCTAGCTACAATAAAAACAATAGGTACAATATCAAAGCTTCTACCAAACCAATAAATTTAGTGTCGACCATGACTTATATACTATGGAATTACATGCAACACATCTCGACAGGGTGGACAAATTTACATACATGAAATGATAGCTTTATATGAGTAGGATCCAGTTAAGGATTCGTGACTACTCCCATGCTATATAAAGCACAGATTTATAAACCCGTTGGATCATATATATATAATGTTTTAAGAATGGACCTTAGTTAGTTTTAACGTTCTGTGAATTATTAAGTCTGGTCCTACAGCTTTATTCACACCTAAACAAGCAATCATGTATTCAATATCGTCCTTTGAAATAATAATGTCGTTAATTGTTCTGTTTCTCCGTATGTCCGGTTCTGGTATTGTTGTCCCTCTACCGTCTACGTTAGAGCTAGAGCAACAAAACTCATTAAAACAATTTGCTTTCTCATTGTCTGAGAAACGTTTATTTTCAGAGACGTCGGTAAGTGTTGTTTTCAGTATTGGAATTGTTTTGAACAAATTCCTTAGGATTTTCCAGGCTGCCTTCTTTATCTTTTTTTTTCATGGAATTAAAACGGTCACTGAACGTTAGTTTCACAGACTGTAATTCCTAAATATGTTCTATAAAATTGCAAAATTAAAATTCTGTAACTGAATGTTAATTTTATAATTGAATATATTAATCATTGTAATTTTGTATTAAAATAGAACAAAGAGGAATCGTATTTAAACAAATATTTATTATATACACGACTCTGTTATAATCATAAGCATGTTCATCAAGAAGTGTATTTGTTAAATATTCTTTCATTGTCAATCAGTAAATATAAAACAAAACGCATGTTGTTGTTTTTGGTTTACGATTTATTTTATTAGGGAAATGTTTTGATATATAGATTTTTTGTTTAATCAAAATAGGTTTATAAGACCATGAGGTAAAAATTACATATACAACATTTTTGATAGACAATGGTTATGGAGTAGATGATTTATATGACATGTAAACGTAAATTATACCATACCGATTGTCCGCCCATGTGTGCACATCACACGTGAATAAAAAAAGCTAAGAAGCGATGTTATATGCCACAGAATTGAACACTAGCCGATATGTTAAAAACTCTCAAGTGATAGGTTTGTTATAGCTATTTTGGAAATCGTATCTATTAGTTTTTGTTGTGTTTTATTAAATTAGACGTAGAATTATTTTTTTTTAATTTATTCAGTAGATTTTTTTTTTTTTTTGAAAATGTTATTTATGTCTTATAAAATAAAGAGATTGATTGGAAACGTAACACAATTAAAGCATTCATATATAAACATTCGCTGTCAAAGTATTTGCAAAAATATTTCCGTTATAGACTCAAAATAATTCATATACATATATGATAATGATTAGTATTTTTTTCAATCACTTCAAGTTCTATATTACAATCATGTAAGTAGAATATTCAAACTAAATATTAAGTGCTTTTATCATCATTTCATGGTAGAATGTTTTAAGATATAATGGTCGCCATCTTATATTAGTAATAAATAGCAACATGAAGTCATTTGAGCACGTGATCCATATGTCACGTATTTAGAGAAAGCTGGGTGCTTTTGTCAGCGTGCCTTCTTTAAAATGGTTTTGCCTAATAATCGCTATACGGGTAAGATGATGCTCTAGCAACGTTCGATGCGATGACCGCGACTATCCAACAAACACCTAAAACGATGCTGACTATCATCAGATTCCGGGCGTTCATAGCCATTCTATTGGCAGCCGTTCCGTCACCTGCACCAGCCAATGCTGTCGCCTGGAAGAAAGAAAAAAATATTTATAATTTTCAAAACAAAAGTTAAGGAAATGATATTGATTTTCTCTTAAAGGCAATGTGTCAGGAAAAAATAAAAATAAAAGTTTAGTTTAAAATAAGTATAAGGATTCTAATCATATATTATAACTAAAATACGAAATGTTTGCATTTTTTAGTGGTGTTTCAGTCATAGTGTTAAATTCAAAACCTAAAACTAACTAAACGATAACTAAATATCTTAACTTTTAACTGTTAACCAGAATGCGAAAATCAGTACAATACGTTTATTAGTATATTTCTTTTTCTTTAATATCCATATTCGGGTGATAAGTTAGTGAACGGACAGAGGTACATCGTCAATTTTATTGCCCCCGGCCCCTTTCTCACGGCTACCTGGTGACCCGGCCTCGTGAAAAAGGGGAATTCTCAGACTAGGAAGTAAACGAAGCTCATGATTAATAAGAAATAGATGAAGAAGATTTAGAAAGAAAGAGAAATCAGTTCCAGAAGAAATAGTATAATAACAATTATGATATGAATGAAAATAATAACGACGCCGATAACAATAATGATAAAAATGACGATGATGAAACTAATGCATTCGATTTTAGTGTTAATGTTATGGTTGAGCTGCTAATGGTGATTATGACCTTAACTATAACTACAGCTATGGCTAAGATTGTGACAGTGACACTGTCCATGACTTTGTCTATGGCTATGAATATGACTGTTGCTATGGTTATGTCTATGACACTGACTATTATTACTTCTATGACTATGTCTTTGATAGGTCTATATCAATGACTATGAATATGACTACGGTAAGGTCTATGAATATAAATATGACTATGTGTGGAAATATGTGTAGGAATATGACTATGACTATGACTATGACTATGGATATGACTATGACTGACTATGTCTATGACTACGAATGACTTAAACTATCTGTGACTATGGATATAGATATGGCTATGACTATGACAAAGGTTTTGAATTCATCTATGACTATGACTGACTATGATTATGACTATGACTGCGATTGGCTGACTGACTTTGGCTATTACTGCTGAAAACAACTATGACTAGAACTATGGTTTTGACTGTCTCTGTGCTGCCGCTGTTTTTTATTTTGTCATTGACTTTGATACTTATATTAACATTAAATACTGAGTAATTTCGTCTCACCCTCGTCGAAAAATATATTAGCGACGATTCCAGTTGGCCAAAAACAAAACAAACAAGCGATGATGGAAGGGATCAAATAATCTGGCGGTCTCACAATCTGTGTAACAACTGCTGGTCCAGGCTGGTTTATGACCTACAAATAGTACGGATATGTATAAGGTTAAATATCAACATAAAAGTAATCTAGCCATACTGTCAGTTGTCCAGTCAGTCAGCTAACACGTAGTCCAGCCAGTCAGTCAGTCTGCTAGCACGTAGTCTAGTCAGCCAGCCAGTCTGTCTGCGTACACGTAGTCCAGCCAGGCAGTCGGTCTGCTAACACGTAGTCTAGCCAGCCAGTCAGTCTGCTTACACATAGTCCAGCCAGCCAGTCAGTCAGCTAACACGTAGTCCAGTCAGCCAGTCAGTCTGCTAACAAGTACTCCAGTCAGTCAGATGTTCTGCTAACCAGACAGCTAGTAGTCCAGTCAGTCAGTCAGTCTGCTTACACGTAGTCCAGCCAGTCGGTCAGTCTGCTAACATGTAGTCCAGCCAGCCAGTCAGTCTGCTAACACGTAGTCCAGTCAGCCAGACGTTCTGCCTACCAGACAGCCAGTAGTCTCGTCAGCCATCTGACCGTAGTCCTGCCATCCAGTAGTCACGCCTGCAAGTTAGCCAGTTAGCCCGTCCGGCCGTCAGTCAGTAATTCACTCATTTAGCCAGATAAATATGATATCAAAATAACCCATTATACATCCAGATTCTATCTGGGCCCGGGCATTGCTCTGGTAAGTCTTTGAAAGGTATCACTTTTCGCAAAGTTGTGGTAAGATGAGACAAAATCTACTAAACTTCAGTTGTTTTCGGTAGGGTAAAACAAAGAAACAATGGCACTTTTAATTTAGTTATTTATATGGATATACGCACAAACGGTGTAAATATTGATAAAAGAGTGAACATGAGTATAATACAGTCAAAATACATTGCCGTGTGTCGTTTTAAATAATTCTAATTTCGACATACTTACGATATTTGACATCTGTTGTTGCTGCTGTTGCTGCTGCTGAGGAGGAGGAGCGTAATAACCCGCAGGTGGTTGACCATATCCCGCAGTTGGTTGACCATATACCGCAGGTGGTTGACTATATCCAGCACCTTGCGGGGGATAACCGCCTGGCTGCTGAGGCGGGTAGCCTGCGCCAGGCTGGCCGTATGCCGGTGGAGGTCCGTGAGCTGTAAAATACAATTCAATATTTAAAAGATAAGCTTGAAAGGGAATATATCAGGATTTTTCAAAAGATTTAAATTTCATAAGCTAAAACATTTTTTTTTCAAATATACCATGCCTATATATATACTCAATGACCCCGATTTTCAAAAAAGATATGTATTTAAACATGCCAAAATAATATATTGAAAAGGGTTTTCCTAACTTTGGCTTCGCGCCTAGGCTAGACTAACGTTCCTGCTTAAAATAGCAACATATTTTATGACACAATTAATGAGTCGCGTGATTTAATTCTGATTTCAAATTGATCGGTTATACACGTCTACAGGTAGTAAAAAATGTTACACCTTAGAAAGAGTAAGAATGACGATGCGAATGGTCGTCAAACAGTATTTAAGTGCCGTCTGTTTTTAGAATGGGGATTTCTACTCCAATTAACATATCGATTTTTTCACGTTTTAGTGTATTTGACATACTAAACTATTCGGTTGATATTTCATAATGATAATGAGATACTTGTTATCCAATTTGATAATTAATTTATTTTTAGACATTGATAGCGTTTTATCCTGATACACTCTCTTCAACAACGTTAAATGTCGACACTCATTAAAGGGGTCCACAGTAATTGTCATAATTTTTCAGTTTATAAATCTGCTTGACGCAAATCTGAATTTAAAATTTTCCAATATTTATACAGACTTATTTTATTATACCGCCCATATGTGATCCTGTTTGTTAAAGTGAAAAATGTTTCTAGTCATAGTACCACCATTGGAAAAAGGAAGTGCATCATTGGGGTAGTCGCATAATGGCGGTTATAAAAATGCATTTTTAAAAACTTATTTTAATGCTCATTTGTTTATTTGAATTGCATTATTGATGTATTTTGAAAGCAGTATCCTGTTTGAATTGTGAATTTAGACCGGGTAACTTTGAGCAAGACAAACACATTTCTTTTAAGAACGACCTTGGTGTAACTATTGAATTAGTAACAACTCATTTTATTCATATCTTTACTACCACACATTAGGTATGTACAGGAGTGGGGGGCCTATGACAGGATTAGAACGAAAGATAAATCGTATCATGTTGAAATAACAGTCACATTGATAAGAGTTAAAATGAATTTCAAAATTGACGTGTATCGCGATAAAGGGACGTGGGCCAATGTTCATTATGTTTACTAATGTTTACACAACAACGCAAGTCTTTACACAGAACGTATAGGTACATCATGATAACTTTGATAACTTTATTAAAACAATCCAAAGGGCTTAAAAGCAAACATATAGATGACAGTACATTTTTTTCAAACGTAATAAAAGTTTACCCCACAAATGCCGGTATCGTACTTTCTCACCGCTGATTCAAGTGGGAAAGTTATCAGTTACTTGCGGAGATGAGGTGTGCTCGAGTACTGGTTAACATTTCAGGCTCCCAGGAAACAGTGGTTATGTTAACTGATCTTCTGCTAGCCTTCGATGGCATAAAAATGACGCTAAATATTAAACCGATCAATCTATATGACTGCTGCGGACAATGCAGAATGCTCATTTAACAGAACACGTTATAACTAAAATAGTTTAGAAACAATTTAAAATAAAGTGCGCCACTGTTATTGTTGGCCCAGAGAAGGTAACAATTACCGTTTTATTACACGTTATAAAGAACAGAATTTCGTTTCTCAAATGCATAATATATACAGATTCCTATTTTGATAATTGTTCGTCTTTGAACTTATTGTATGATATAACAAGTTTTAATATATTCGGCCTGTTCCAAGTATGCATTTTAATATATTTTCTTATCAAATGATTCACATAAAGAACTTTCAAAAAGCTTCAAATTCAAGTACATTTCTTTTGTAATCTAAAACATTATTTAATTGTTTATTTTGTTCGCACAAATTTATGTTTTAATGTTTTTGTTATGAAATAATTCAGTGGACATAGAAAGAAAATTGATTAAAGAGTATGTATAATTGGAATACTCAATTTATTTATATCACTTGATTCTTAAATATCAAAACCAGTGATTAGATAACAATAATACATTACACGAGGCATATTAATTGAACTAAAGAGATTTAATAATGTATTGGTTGATAATTATGTTAATACAGCATAGTTAGCATATCATTGTTTTAAATTACTCAATTAATAAAAAATCTCCACATAAATGAAAACATTGCTAATCAGTTCTCAAATAATCTGATCAAAAACGATAATCGTTTATTAAAGATATTTTTAAATATGTGAAATAGTGCTCTTTTTCTTCTTCATCTTTTTAATTAAAAACTTAGTTTATTGCAGATTTTAGTATAAAGATTAACAATATTTTACATGGAGCTTTATCATGTAAAAAAATGTTCTATGTATTGATATTCATAATTTAGGTCTCTTATAATTCTTTTAGAATGGCTATGTACCAGTTTAAACGTTCATGTATAATTAATGTTTTGATATATAATATGTAGATGAGACGTAAATAAAGATAATACCTATGAAATGAATGGTGTTTCGCGGCACGAAAATAAAATTATTTAATTATTTAAAGAAATATAATGGTACTGAGATTACTTCCTAAAGTTTGATAATCAAACATAAATAGTTTAACTGCAAACATGTTTCATTTTGTGCATGTTTATGTTCGTTTTTAGTCATCGCATAGATATCGTGTAATTAACTTTTAAAACAAGTTAGTTAATATAAACCATTATCAAATGTTTATAAATATTACAGAAATTTTAATTTTAACGTTTTCCTAAGATCAGTAAAATAATATTCAAATCTAATAATCCTTGTACAAAAAAATCGTGTTTATAGGTAAAGACATCCATTTCCATCACCATTAGGGAAGTCTTGATATTGATATGAATGCTTTTGCACATTGTATTGTTATGGAACGCGTTTCTGTGTATGTCACATTAACCTTATACTTTACTGCAGTTAGGGAAGTCTTGATATTGATATGAATGCTTTTGCACATTGTATTGTTATGGAACACGTTTCTGTGTATGTCATATTAACCTTATACTTTACTGCAGTTAGGGAAGTCTTGATATTGATATGAATGATTTTGCACATTGTATTGTTAAATATCTTTGTTAAAACATATCGCGTGTTTCAATAGCGTACTAACATGACATGATCTGTAAGAAATATTTTGTAATTTTTTTAGTGTTTACTTTATTAAACATGAAACATCTATATTTACGTTATTATATGGCCATTGTTCAGAAACTGTTACTCTACCCCTCTTCCGAAAAACAATATAAGAGGTCACGATAACCCCTAGCACTATCCTGCTACGGGATACCCTAAGTGTACCTTTAAACAAAACTTGATTGAATGATATAATGTGGAAATGTTTGTTTGTTTGTTTGTTTTTGTTTAAATATTTAGCATCAGTTTATGCCATCGAGCGCTACCAGAAGATCAATTAACCTAACTACTATTTCTTGGATCTTAAAATGTTAACCAGAATTTGAGCACCAGAGGTGAGAGACGGATTGCAATGAGATACAATGTCGTGTATTAATCAACACGAATACTGTGGCGGGGATTCGAACTCACGAGCCTTTTATTGATAGTCAGGTGCGCTACCGACTGTGCTAACCGTGCCTGACTACTGTTGAATTATTTTGCTGTTGGTTCTTTAGATACTCAACATTCTTTGTTACTGTAGTTGTTATTATTGTTGATTTTACTGCTGTTGTTATTGTTACCGCTGCTTTCCGTCGATTTTGCTGCTTCTAATGTTAAAACAACAGACAGCAGAGCACCTTTTTCACAGTTACCTGTTTAATTTTATGAACATTTTTACAAAAAGCTGTTATCACTGATTTTGACTTGACTTGTATTTACACAATACCTCTACCTGTCAGGCGGCGGAGGTATGTTTGCACTTTGTCCTTTTTATCAAAACAAACAGAATTATCTTGTCACCCATTTTAACTAAACTATGTGTCCCCTTTTAATTTCTTTTGTATGTCTCTTTCTTTACCCATTTATGTTTTTCTTTTGGGTTTGTCTGTCGTTGTATCTGTGTGTGCGTGCGGCGTGTATGCTGCGTGGATGTCTAGGTGTGTGTGTGTGTGTTTCTGCATGTGTACGTCTGTCCGTCCGTCCGTCTGTTATTTACTGTACTGCACCTTACCACGGCATGTGACACAAATTGCAAACAGAAAGTCATTAGAGCTTCTGTCATGTAGCAGCGAAATGGCGGCGATAAGTAACCATTGATTCAAATGGCATTATTCTTATTTCACTGCTCATTTTGTGTTTTGAATGACATTAATGGAAAGCATTATCATGTTTTAATTGTGAATTTAGAAGAAAAAATGATGCTTGAAAATAAGGATGTGGACAAATCATTCACCCTTCTTTGATTTTCTGTGAATAACACAATTTTAAAAAAAATCATTCACTTTAGAAATAAGTTTCAAGATTTGATGGTAAATTGACAACATAATACCTTTGGCCATTAACAAATTATTATTATAATATTATCAAAAAAAAAACGGGTCAATAACTCGTTGGCTTACACCTAAATATTAAAAATTTAAATGAATGTTGATTTTGAACAGGTAAATACACGTCTAATTTCGCTGATAAAACGCCGCCAGTATTCAAAGGAAACGTGTATCTGCTGTGTATATCGGAACTTTAACTTTAAATCACATAAACAAAATGTATTACCTTGTTTTTCGCTATCCATAATATTAATTGAATATCAGACGAGACAAGAACACTATTTGTAAATTAATTATCTGATGAACCTATACTTCCGGTAAAATTCAGTGGTCGGTTTAAGATAGCTTGAGTGTCGCAACGGTTTTAATATAACACTCTTATCTGTATGCAGGTTACAACGAAACTACAGATATCGTTGTTTGACGATTATTCATAAAATTCGACGGTGTTTATACTTTTTTCCATGAAATATATCATTACGGATTTTCAGGTGTTGTAAATTGCGGTATCGCGATAGGGACATCGCGGAACATTACTGCATTATAGAAAACAGGAAACAAACAACGAAACCACGACAGTAATATATCGAAATAATTTTGACTTTTTACCAGAGTGGCGTCGTAGTTTCGATGTTTCACCATCGTGGTATCGACTTTTTAACATCGTTGTTTCGACTTTTAACTTTGTTGTTCGACTTTTAAACATTGTTGTTCGCCTTTTGGCCATCGTGGCTTCGGCTTTTCTGTAACAATAAAAAATATAGAGAGCATCTCGAAATGTAACACTATAGTTATATGATGATCATCTTATTTATTGTTAACGTTCTTGATTAACATATCGGTGCAGTTACTGTGAAGCCATTCTCGGATACACACGCGTAATCCATTCCTATACTCTCCATTTATCACCCGTGGGAAATAACGTAACCTTCGCAGTAACTAGAAGTTAGTTTGATATTCGTTTTTCGCTAGTCGATATTCAAATTGAATCTCGAATAACAAATACATTGATATTCGACATTCATTAAAATGTTTCAATATCAAATATCAAATACCTCGAGATTCGTTATTCATCAGAAATCATCATATGAATGTCGAATCTCAAAAATATGACATTCGAAATTCATATGATGATTTCTGATGAATAACGAATCTCCAGGTATTTGATATTCGATATTCAAACATTTTTAAGCAAATATCGAATGTCATTTTTTTTAGATTCGACATTCATATTATGATATCTGATGAATGACGATTCTTGTGGTATTTGTCATTCGACATTCAATGAATTTTAAGTGAATGTCGAATGTCACTTTTTTTGAGATTCGACATTCATATGATCATTTCTGATGAATAATGAATCTTGTGGTTTTGATATTCGACATTCATTTTTGAGATTCGATATTCAAACATTTTTCAACGAATGTCGAGTGTCGTTTATTTTTAGATTCGACATTCATATTATGATTTCTGATGAATGACGAATTTCGTGGTATTTGTTATTCGACATTCAAACATTTTTCAGTGAATGTCGAATGTCATTTTTTTTTAGATTTGACATTCATATGATGATTTCTGATGAATAACGAATCTCGTGGTATTTAATTTTCGACATTCAAACAATTTTAAGTGAATGTCGAATGTCTTTATTTTTAGATTCGACATTCATATGATAATTTCTGATGAGTATCAAATCTCGTGGTATTTGATTTTCGACATTCAAACATTTGTTTTAACATTCTAAAATAAATCCTTAGATAAAAATATCTGAATATCAATATGCATGTAATATAAGTTCTATAATTAATTTGAAATAATGAATCATGTTTTTGGTGTGAAAAGTTTATGAAAGTACGCTGATGTGACGATATGATAGCGTTCATCGACCACAAAATGTGTAAACTGAAGTCTTATATCTACAATTTAATTTGTGTACTTGTTCAATAGTTAGCCTCCTTGTATGCCATCAAGGGGTGACAGACTAGCAGTTAACCTTATCACTCTTTCCTGGAATCCTGGATGGTGACGCAATATTCGAGTAGACCCATTCGCAAGTAACTGATTACGCCCGCACTTGAATCAGCGGTGACCGACGAATGACAACGAGAAT
Organism: Panopea generosa; assembly: GCA_029582155.1. Taxonomy (NCBI): domain Eukaryota; kingdom Metazoa; phylum Mollusca; class Bivalvia; order Adapedonta; family Hiatellidae; genus Panopea; species Panopea generosa. The sequence goes on from CM055896.1 coordinate 57,085,753, forward strand.
TAATGAAGATCAATCATCACGGAGATGGTAGTCGGGCGGCGATTCGAACACACGGCCTCTGTATATCAAGTCATACGCGCTACCGACTGGGCTAACTGGGACCGGTTGCCTTCAGTTAAATGTGTTGGATAGTATATATATATATTTTTTTTTTTTTTTTTTAAATATTCAAATAGTTTTTTAAGAGTTCATATAATATTCTTGGTCATATTTTAAAGTCTAACATGAGAGGGGCGAATTCAGGATTTCAGTTTCGAGGGGACGTAATTAGGAATCGTAACACAATATCTTATCAGGCACCCATGTTTTTAGTAGATATATAGTAAACTTTGGCAAAATATGGGTGTTTAGGTGTGCGCGGGTGTGTGTGTGTGTGGGGGGGGGGGGGGGGGGGGGGGGGGGGTTGCGCCAGGTTTATCAAAGAGCAGTTCCGCCATTGCATGCCACAGTTAGTCTTGATGAAATCATAAATATGAGATTTTAAACTGTAATACATATGTATGGAAATTAATATGTACATTTGAATCTACGAGTATATATGGAACGTACGTTGTTTATGGTGAAACTGGAGCTATTAAACTAGCTCTTGACATGCAGTATAAAAATATTGCATATCAGACAAGTCTTGCAAATATTAATAACGTATCATCGACAAAACATTCATTTAAACCATATAGTTTGCTATACGAACTTTATTTAAGTTATTATTTCAGGCCAAAATGGAGAGAATATGGCAGACATATCTCATTTTTATTTGGATACTCGGGAACTCCAAAGATTTCACAATGTTATGTATCTCGTTAATACGTTGTAATATTGAAAAGATGTCTGCATGCTTATACTGTTCATTATTTGTGGAAAGTAAACATGTGAAGAACTACTGGTTTCCTTGGTCACTGAGTAGCACAATCCGTGTATTATGCACGTAATAAGTAAGGGACATTACTCTGGTAATGCTTTTAAAATATATATTAATAGTTATGTCCCTTTCCAATTAACAGTATATGTGTATATACTAGATGTAAGCCTAACATTGATTTTTGTTCTTTATTCTATAGGTAATAAAAACTACTTTGCATGCGTGTCATTCATAGAGAGACTGGAATAAAAGAAATGAAACTTACAATGTATTGCTTGTCGTCAACCTTATCACTACAAGAAAATGATGAGAATAGTAGGGGTCATGTGTCATCCAAGAGTTTTGTTTCTTTTCAGTGTATACACTATCGACAAAGGGAAAGTAGACTTCCGAAATCATGCATTGATACCCAAATTTCTCAGCATCCATTCTTTTCTCTAAAGTCACAATTTAATTATGATATGCCTTCAGAATATTCAAAATACAGCAATAATGCCATTCAAAGAAAAAAAATGACACTTAGAATAACAAAGTGCATTTTTAAAGAAGTAGAAACAATGCTTATTTATAATCACCATTATGCAGAAGCAATATCTGTTGTTAATGGTGGTACTAAGCCTATATACACTTAGGAAAATTATTATTTAATTTATACTTACGATTTAAATTCGTTGTGTGTATGAAAAATATGTTACACACGAATGATTTTTTTTCCAGCTCGGATCTAAACAGTTGACATGTCGGACACCATAGATTCATTTCGGACTATTCTTTGAAATTGAACGTTTATTTCATTACATTCAGTTAAAATAAGCAAATAAAAATGTACTCAATGATTCTTTATTGCCTTAATATTTTAAGGAAATATATTAAACAAACACAGATTTCCTACTTGGCCCGGGAAACGCACATGTTGGACTAAAAGGCTAATCCTGCAATGCTATTGGAACATATCAATTATATAATGTGGCATGAACTTCATTTCGATTTGACCTGCTATATTGTATTTGGTTCATCTTATTGGCAATAGGAAGTTAGTTTAAACATATTTATTACACGCGCTCCACACGAAGTGAAGTTTATTAAGCATTTCGGTACGTGATATTTATTTTTATAATTTGGATTTCGCCACTTTGTGTTTTGTTTCGTCTGTTCTGTTCCGTATTACTTTTAATATGCTTCCACATCGAGTTTACACACAAACTTTTATCTAAATGATATCAAAATATAGCAGAAAAAAATCTGGTGGATTTTTGTGTAATATTGCAGTTTATGTTATAAAGATCATTGATACTACAAATAAAATAAGTCTATCTTAGTAATAGTGGTATCTTGAGTTATGCTTGTCAGAAAAGGAATACTCATTTTGTTTGGGGGATGGTGGTCGAGGTTTAGGGAAAAGTGATCAAAAACCATTTTACCAAAACTATAACAATGCGTAAACACTGTTACTTGTCACTCACCTATAGTTTTCCCTTTTTCTCAGATATTCAACACTTGCAAGTGACATAGCCCGCTCTAGTTTTATTTTGGTTCTAAAAATATGCTTCATTGTATCACCCTCTGTTTAAAAGTATTATATTAAAGGTATACTGGCGTCGCAATATATTACTAGATCTTGGACATTGTGTTATTATGGAACATTACTCATAAAAGTATCACTTAGTGTTTGAAAAAAGTAACATTGTTGGAACGTAAGTAGCTACGTAGCATCTAAAATTATTGTTAAAAAACGTAAATAAACAGCAATCTAATATAACATTATTGGTCTCCTTTAAATTTTCGTTTTTCCACTTCATATTTAAATAAAAACTATTGACTAAAAACGTCCAACATATCTGACATAGTATCTTTGTTACACTAAGGGTTATTGATAACCGCAACCCTTAGTGTAACAAAATGAATTTTATGTGGATGTGATTTGGTGAAGAAAATCTTATTCCGTGGATAGGTATAACGGACGGACAGACAGACGGACGGTATGACGGACGGACATGGGTAGCACTTTATCTCCCTCACCACCGCACCTCACCCCATCCCCCATTTCAAGGCGGTTGCATAACAATACGTATCAGTATTAAACAGGTAAATTGTATACATTGTGTAATTTGCCATAATATGCAAGGATATTATAGAGAAGACGATTTCCTAAATTTTGTAACATATTGCAACAATATGTGACATATCGCCGCTTGGTGTTACAAAATATTTTTGTTACACTAAGTGTTGCGGTGTCAATCCTTAGTGTAACAATTGTGACAATAAAGGTTTTTGTTACACTAAGGGTTGCCACAAAGCACACACCCGTTTGCTTTGAGTAATAGCCCTATCTCTTTTCTCAGGTGAATAAGTATCACTTTCTGTTGGTAGATCCATGGTCAATCAATAGAGAGAGTGGAATATAACTTATAATGATTAAAAATTATATATAACACCACAAAAAAAAGTAATGTAATTTTTAAAAATGAAATAAAAAAAAAAATGGCTAAAATGTTCTACAATTATTCGAATGTTCCAAGGCGATCCTGACTTCAATGACATTGAAGGTGGGATAGAGTCACGCTCATACTTATGCTTCGAATCAATTTACACACCTCTAACTACCTTTGGAACTATTAGTCTCCAAATACGCAGAGCGTTAAAATATGAGTGCAACTTGGTTTGCTACAATCAATACAGACACACCTGTGTACGCGATTGCTTCTATTTTAATCAGCCAAATTTGCTATTTTCCATTTTCATGCTTTCAGAGCCAATTAGCCTGTATTAACCTGTATTAAGGAACAAACTGCCTTAAAAGGTCACAATATCATCATTCTCTTGGTAGGCTGTATATGGCGAATTTCATTGAGATTTTGTTTTGATAATTTTTCAAAATAATTACCCATCTTCAATGTCCTAATCTAATTTTTGTAGGTTTGATCATAGTAATTCTGGGTAAACTGTACAGACACTGGAATATTGAAGATACAAGATGTTCCAGTTGCACAAAGCTTCGTCTAGACAGGTACTTTCTAAGGCAAGGGAACAGACAAGAATTCGCATAAGGCTACGTCCGGAGAATATGACAGGTGGGGAAAGCACAGCACCATTTTCTTGTTTTAGATAAATAGTGACAATGTTGGATTTTGTGATGAAGTGTTGCCATGCAGCAAGTGCACATTGTGGAAAGACAGCGTTTAATGGAGTATTTCTTCAATGTTGTTGCGCATAAATATATTTGCCTTGATTTATAAATAATATTGCATACAATGACCTTTTTGACAACAATGATTGGTTTTGAAATACAAGGTGTTTGCCATGTCTTGTTGCCCGTATCTCGCTATTTACCCTTCGTTGGAATTCGTAAATATAAACCCATCGTACGCCATACTTGAGAAACAGTTCTTAAAATATATGTGTTATTGTGACGGAAGTACGATTCTGACTATCAGTAAGCAAATGCGGTGTCCATCTGACACAGATATTCGCATCGTCAAATGGCGCTTCAGAACGATACGACAGCCGCTGACAAGCAAACATACTAATCGTGCATCCTTATTAGTTATATGACTTTGGCGACTATTTTTTTTTCGGTCAACAATAATGGGGTATTTTAATGTTGTTCTTCTTTTCTAAAAACCAGTAAATTACCGAGGAATCTGACACCTTACTCACACATATTGACTTCTTTATCTGTCGGTTTCAATATGACGGTATTTTCGACTTATGTTGTAATAGTCTTCCAACCTTTATTATATTCATATAAACCAATATACAGTTTGTAACCAGCTTCATATGTAGCTTTTCTGAACGGACCGGTACAATTTCCGTATCGGTAGACACGTAACACATGTAGGTACATATTCGTCAAATTTCACCCGAATCCCGTGAGTAACGGCCGATTGCATTCATGTTTGAACGCTCCTCGTATTATTATCTTGAAATACATATTTAAGAAATTATTAACATTTTTAATAAAACCAGACTAAGCGATATCACTCTAGTTTGTACATTGTGGTTTTTAAATTGAATAAAATCCGATGAATAGAGTAAACTATTGGTCAAGAACTGGCGTCCATGTTGTTTGACGCTGAGACAAAAAAAAACACTAATGAGAGAATATTACTTGAGTAACCTTTCAGCAAAATTTCGATAAAATTGGTTCATTGCATTCAGAGATGTCTTTTAAGGGGGATATATCAGGATAAAACGACATGTCTTAAAAAATAAAATTATTATCCAATTGGATAAAAAGCATTACATTATCATAAATAGATAAAATCCAAATGGTTTGGTAAGTCAAATCCACCCAAAACGTGACAAAATCGATATTTAAATTGGAGCGATTAACTTGAAACGAAATCTCCATGCTTAAATTAGACAGCACTTAAATACTGCTTGACGTCATTCGGACTCTTTCTAAAGATGAAATTTTTACTACCTGTAAGCCAGTATCGATGGTGGATCTACTCTTTAAAAAAGACCTTCGAATGCTCTCCTCCCTCTATTGAAAAACATGTGTGCCAATTCAAACTTTGTGTTTCACCCCTCTAAATTGAAATCACGGAGCTGCTCTTGTTATAACGGATCAAATTTAAATCAAGCTGAAACCACGTGACTCATTTAATACGTCACAATATAGATTGGTTGCACTTTTAAGCGGAAAATCTATTTTAGTCTAACCTAGGCGCGTAGTCCAAGTTAGGAAATCCCTTTCTAATATATTATTTTGGCATGTTTAAATAGATATCCTTTTCACTATACGGTGTCAGTGAGTAAATATAGGCGTGATATATTGGGAAAATATGTTTTAAGCCAATTTTAAAATATTGAAAAATCCTGATAAAGTCCCTTTAAAGCTGTGAATTGAAAATCTGGGAGAGGCGAAGGCGTTGATTATTTTACAAGCTATACTTTGCCAATAAGAAAAAATGCTCTGACTGCAATTGTGCTGTCATTGGAATGTGAACTCCAAATCATCATTTAGAAAAAAATGAGGTGTTCTTTAGTTGAGCATTAATTTCAATGTTATTGACGATTAATACCACTTTTTATTCTAATGTCAGCTGTATAACAACATAAGAGATACTTGTTTCAGTGATATATTGTTATGAAACAGCTCTTATAATTTATTCTTTCCCCTTATGTCATCTTCGAAATCAGATGATTTTTTTATCAATCTCTAAATATTTATATCACGCATTGAACACTAGAAAACTAGAAGTTAATATTCTATAGCCATTTAAATAATTTCCATCGTAAAGCTATATATATTATTTGTATATTTGTCAATCTGTTGTAAAATGTTACTGTTTGTATTTTGGGCCAGAGGCCTATATTACCAAATAAGAAATAATGTAAAAAAGTATACAGCAGAAACAAATATAAGTATGACTTCCTCTCAAGTCTGATTGCTGTAAAGCAAATACAACTGGCTAAAACAACACTTAGGTTTGATGGTGCCAGATAATTTATAAATTGCATGTTTGTATAGAACGGATGCATTTATTAAGTTTGTAAACGTTCACGAGACACGAAACTACTATATGTAACGATCGACCTTTACACTCAAGCTCTCGGGATCCACTGACTGGACACATGGTACGGCGAGCATGTATTATGACGCACACTAAAGAACACATACGACCCAATTACCGTGGAATACATTTTAAAAAATCTGAATTGCTAACAATTGTGCACTGTACGCATATAATATCAAATATTGCACACAGTAATATGTACTGACATTTGTTTGTTGTTTTACTAGAGAGCAACAAATAAATATTCGTGTTTGCACGGTTTTTGTTCCCTGACTTTCAACTCGTCGAACCGACTTATCACTTAAAGAAACTATAATTGAGAAAATACATAAATGTCAGGTACATATTATGCCCCATTGAGTGACGGGTCAGCTGTTTTGTTCAGTTTATATTGGAGAGAAGGCAAGAATAGAGTACATTTACATTGCGGTTAATTAAGCAATAAAAATGTTTCCGACAGTTTGAAATATAAGCATTCACGATACAATAGAGCAAGTTTTATTTTCCATTTCCAAATAAGTTACAACATAATTTATAACTTGTATTAACACATGTAAACGTCAGGTGCATAGTGATATTTTTAGTTTAACAATGTTTACAATTAAAACTAAAACATAAGTTGCTTGGACGTGCAAACTCAAGCTAGGCGGATTTATTGGAGCATCGTTTGCCTCGTTTGTTTAGCCTGCAACCGTCGCAACAATTCCCGTAAAATTCCGTATATTTTTTGCAGCATTTCTTGCTTTTACATGTTTTTCTGCATACTTCTTGTCTCGGGGCACATATATCGAACTTTGAAACGCAGTCTCCTCGGAAACATATCTAAAATGTAAAACAAACACCTTCAACAACTGATAGGATGTGTTTACTATTTTATAACAAGAAAAGAATGGGGAGGTCCTGATTCATTAATAACAAATTGAAACCAGAATAAAAGAAGATGAAATAGCTTTGTAAATATTGAGTAAATGAAGTGAAGATGAGACAGTTTGTTAGTCATATCTCGATACACTTTATCTAATTGGATATAAATTGGGAAGTTCTACAACAGCTTTCAACAGTGGAAAAACAACTGAATGACTTAGCTATAATTGGTTTGTACAGGACTGGTAAATCATATCTCTTAACGAGGCTAGCCGGCAGATATAAAGGTAATAGTCTCAATCATCTACGATGTTTGCTTTCCTAAAATTTATGGCCAAGTACACAGGCAGAAGTCACCAGTGCATTCAAAAATACTGGACAGTATAGTTATGTATAAGATGGATGTATAAGACACAAGCAGATGTCACCAGTACATTATAAAATACTTATATAAACTGGACAGTATAGTTATGTATAAGATGATGTATAAGACTCAGGCATATGTCACCAGTACATTACAAAATACTTATATAATTGGATAGTTTACTTAATAATGCTACTTCTTACTTTTATCATTCAAATTATTATCACTATTGATCATTGCGAGCTCGACTTAACCAACAACTAATACAATTCTGACGCTGGCTTCTTACTTAAATTTCTAGTCTGTAGTACGACCCAGCTCTCCCGACTGGGTCCGTTAAATAGCAGTATTGGGAAAGCCGCATTTGAGCACGTTGATTTGTCAATTGCTTCGACTGAAAGTTTGAATAACGTCACAGTTTACTAAGCGTTCAATTGCTATGAATTGTGGGATAGGCATAGAAATATCTGCTTTTTTATTGGAGGTTATTACACCTGATTGGGAGATATAAGTTTCTGGGATAGACTACTTACATTTCTCTATTAATAATAATTTTGCGTGTTCAAGAAATAGTGACGAAAGTTATGCTTTGGATTTCGGTTTAATTTTTTGTTCTGATTTGAATGGGCATATGCTCGATCAACATCACAGCCGATTTACAAAAGAATATTTAAAAACAAAGATTTGTTTAATTATGTTCACCAAAGTTTCAGAATATTTCCCAAAACATACTTTATAATTTTGGTATTATTGGTTTAGCACCATCAAGGTATCACTACACAGTTGAATTGTGTTCTTTGTTCCGTGTAAAATAAAGTTTAGGATTGCAACGGTAATATAAAATTCACATAGATTTTTTGATTATTTTTGTTCAAAACAGGAATGTATGCCCACATAAAAATACACACTAACTTGTAGGTTTACTAGCTTGATTTTTAAGATGATGCAGCGTCACCCTAAGATATTTGAAAACAAGATCTTAAATGCTAAAAAATATAATTATGAAATCCTATAAATCATATAAATGTCACTTTTTAACACCATTGATGTCTTATTGCAGTTGGTGCTATGCTAACATTTTCTCTACTCATCTGCAAGAAATCACGCCACTATGAACCATTTTGAAAATATTTTAAAACCAAATTACCTGACTTTGTTAAGCGTAACTGTGTAGTGAGACGTTAAGGGACAGAACACGTTCAAACATTTGATTAAAACTATTAAGTTCATTTGTTAATCTAATTTATATAAAATGCTTCATACAGATGGTCAGATTTATTAAAATATATACATATACGTCCTTAACTGATAAAAGCAATTATATCTGATATAAATGATGTGTGCGCTTGTATTGTTTATGTTTTCTTATTGTGTTTAAAGGGTTTCCGCTTGGTTCCACAATCGCGCCAAAGACAAAGGGCATATGAAGATCATATGCTTTTGTTACTCGACACTGAGAGACTCGGCGATGTTAAAAAGGTGATAAAACATGTAAGTGTTGCAAAGCTAATAGACGTGGCAGTATAGTATGGATATGCATGTGTTGCAAAGCTAATAGACGTGGCAGTATAGTATGGATATGCATGTGTTGCAAAGCTAATAGGCGTGGCAGTATAGTATGGATATGCATGTGTTGCAAAGCTAATAGGCGTGGCAGTATAGTATGGATATGTATGTGTTGCAAAGCTAATAGGCGTGGCAGTATAGTATGGATATGCATGTGTTGCAAAGCTAATAGGCGTGGCAGTATAGTATGGATATGCATGTGTTGGCTTACGGTGCAAAGCTCTGACAAATATTATTTTAATATTTCATACTTCAACTCAAATCTGTCAAATAACATATTTTATGTTATCTGTATTTGATGTTGTTTTCTTTTTAAATTAAAAAAAAAACAACAACAAACAAAATTGGATGTAGGCTGTATATATCGTTAATATTTGCTTCAACATCTTTTGGCAACCTCCACCCCTCTGGGCCCACCCTATCCCCAATATATTTTTTATTATTGTTATTATCTTCACCTGTCTTTTCTTTTTCTCCCTATCCATAATAGAGATCAAGTAATATATAATTATAAAGTATTATACATTTACAAAACTGACTTATTGAAGAATGAAAGATGAATGAATGTGGTGAATTATTTTAAAACCTCTGATCGTATTCCTTTTGTAGCAACATATCATCCTAATCTGCCAAATTTTCGATCTGTCATCGACAAGCATTGGCCCACAATAGAATCTTCAGACAGACGCAGTCGTTTGTTTCCCAGGAAACCGATTATAGCATACAGACGGCCCCAGAATCTGCGTGACTTACTTGTACGAGCAAAGATAAAAAGCTCTTTTGAAGGTTCTGTTGTTGGAAAATCTGGTCCTTGTGGCTTAGCACGTTGTCAAACATGTAAAATTATGCCAGATCCATCTACAATTAAACAAACTTCTATGGGAGTCAGTATTTCCATTAAGTGTCACGTTACTTGTAAAACGGCAAACGCCGTGTATGTAATGACATGTTCTAAATGTAGTAAACAGCACATCGGCGAAACTAAATTGTCGTTGAGCCAGCGTATAAATCTACATAAATCAGATTTAAAACTAAGCAGGTTCATTCGCTCGCCCGTCTCTGAACATTTCAATAGTGACGGGCATTCGTTTGCTGATGTAATTTTACACTGCATTTATTATGAATCAGATTGAACTGACAAGCAACGCAAAGATCGTAAAACTTATCGGATTAGACGATTCAATACCCTTTATCCATTAGGTATAAACAAAAGCGATGGTTCTGCATAATTTGGTATGTTTGAATATACCGTATTTTATATACATACGTTCCAATAAAACTATACTTCATTTCTCTTATTGGTGTATGCGGCGCAATCTTTTTTTAATAATACCAGTTGTATTTTTGATGTGTAAAATAAATGTCATCGTTTGATATACTTACGACGTCATAGCGCTAAAGAGAACACGACGTTGTATGACGTCACGTCAGAGTGACGTTTTCTTTAACAACAACTTTGCGCTTCACATTTTACTCAGCACAGCTTGAATTTTACCGGCGTATTTCACTGAAAACACGGTATTTTTCTTATAAATTTCACAATTTGCTATATATTTTTGTGAAGTATATGCGCGCCTTAAGGTGCACATCATAATTTGTGAACGTTTTCACAATTTTATTAATTTTTATTGTGATTTTTTCACACTTCCATGTTTTTATCATCGTAATCGTTTGACATCTTAATATTATCATCATCTATATTTTCATTTTCATACCCTGAAAAAGGAATAATATATATTCCGAAAGCGCTCGTTTTTTTTTTGTTTTTTTTAATTATTTTAAAGAATTCAGTATTGTTTGGGTGTATTAATTATTTTTTAATAATTTATTTATTATCTCTCCCATATATATTCATTAATTTGAAATTGTAAGATGTGTAGAGGGATGGTCCTCCCCGACCCCCACACACCTAGAACGGGGAGAATAAATCATCCAAATGGTTGACTGAAAAAAAAATATATTTATCTTATTTTGATTCTTCAAAAGTACTTTACATTGTTAAAAATACCATATAAGTAGATTTGAAAGGAAGTAGAGTAAGGTAGATCAAATGGTACAGACGTATTTGACCTCTATTTTCCTAGGTTCATTTTAACACTACGAGATTTCAGTTTTGAATTAGAGCCCGAAGGTGTTCTACTAACAACATATCACTACCAGGAAGCGGCAAAAGAAATGAAAACTATAACAAACCTAGTCAGCATCTGCAAACGTATTTAAGAAAAAGAAAATGTTGCGTATTCTGTACACCTACAGACAGCTGAAAACTAAAGAGATTGGAAGAACTACACGATGATGAATTATCTGTAGAGTTCGTTGACAATGTGGAGATATCTACCAATGACATTGCTTAATGGTACCCTGGTTACAGGAAGAAGTGAATATATGTTATTAGTGATGATTTTGATATCGTCAAATAAGCGTGAGAACGGGTTCGTGCTATCATCATATATGTATCAGCATGAAACAATGGTATATCTATATCAATTAATTATAAAAACTAAAATGAACGATTTTGAGCAGAACATTTGTTTTTACTGTATTTTATCATTAAAATAAGCGTGGAACCGTTATGCAAGTCATTTAAATTCGTATATTGTTAAACCGACAAAATGGTTCATAGTGGTTGTGTGTTCTTGCTGCAGATGAGTAGAACAAAAGTTGACATAACATATGCATGTATTTATGAGCATTTGAGGACTACTTTTATCAAAAAAGCTCAGGGTGTCACTGCACCCTCTTTAAAAAGAACAACGTTGACAACCTATACCTGGTCCAGTTATTGTGCATTTTCATTTGGGTATACATTCCTGCTATGAAAATAAAATATTGAAAAAAAAATCTATGTAGAATTCGTTTTTTTACCATTGAAATCCTATACGTTATTTAATATAGAACAAAGAACAAAATTCAACTGTGTAGTGAGACCAAAAGTAGTCCGACTTCAGGGTTTTATCAAAAAAATAATTTTGATTGATTAAATGGCTTATCGTAGTTAACTAACTAGTTAGTTACACAAATTAAATTTAAAGTTACAGCGTGTTGTCCCTTGTTTCAATGGTTTCGTCAAATTAGCCATGGCGTTCACGTTCTTCCCAGGTTTGCGCCTATGACAACTGAAACGTACATAGTTATACAATGAAGTTGTCTTTACCCCTTCACCGCGACCCTAATATGATTGTGTTAAGAAAAGAATTGTTTGCTTTGTATGCAAATATTTCGTAAACTAAAACGATTTCAAAAGACAACTGCTTTATTATACCGTTCAAGGAAAAATATATTGATATACACTATGATGTAAAAAACATCTGAATTATGTTTTGTTTGATGCCTTATTATTGTGGGAGGTTTGAATGGGTAATGCAACATGGGCGTAGGAGCGTTTCGGTTGTTTGGAGGGGGTGGGGGCGACCGAGGAGAGAGTAAAATATTGGCGGGGAAGTATATGCTGATCCCTCCAGCATGTACATTTTAGGGGGCCGGCCTCATGCCCCGGGCTCCTTCGTAAACACATTTATTTAGCCTGTAGAACGGACCCAGCTTTCCCAGTTGGGTTCTTTATATAGCAGCCCCTTTGACGGCGTTGATTTGTCAGTTGTTTCAAGGAAAATTTGAATGGGGTCATAATATAATGGGGTTTAATAAGCGTTCAATTGCTATGAATTGTGGGACAGGCATATACTTCCCTGCTTCTCTCATTGGGGATAATGGACCTAATTCTGGAGATATCAGGTTTTATATATATACTATAAACCCATTGCTTATTTAACGTTACTGGCCTTCCGGTAATTGAAATAGCTTTATTACATAAATGTGTAGGTATAAGTGACATAGGAAGCAGACTATATAGTTATATTTAAGGTGTTATTATAGGACTGTACTATTTTGATTTTATAAACTATATTAACATCGTACGTGTAACTAATATCACAACCGATGAAATAGAGGAATAAAATATTTAAAGATTTTATCTGTGTTTCGATAGGAACAAAAACATAAAGCATATGACAACTTCAGTCGGGAAAATACCAAAGAATCATCCCTTCGCTGCAAAGCTGCTTTGGCTGAGTTGCGTCGAGCGATAGATGACAATATCGACAAAGGAGTTTATCATGTTCCTGGAGGTTATACCAACCGCAAAGATGTGTTTAATCTCAAAACAGAAATATAAGTCTATGACAGATCTTGGAATAAAGGTTTGTAGAAATCAGTGATTATAATAAAACGTATATGTCATATTTTTGTGATTAATTATACAGTTATACAGAGTTTAACGCCTTGGGGTTAACCTGTATAAGTTGCTACACGAAAGTCCAAATACGATTTTCGCCAAAGCATTGACGGAATGACAACTAGTTACAGTAACTTTTTAATTGCCGTTTATAAAGCTCTAACTATTTTTTAAAGTTCTAAAGTTTGAAATATACACCTAGACATTATGAGAGCGTTCACAAAATTTTAATCAGTTGGCTTTCCTTCTGTATATAATTCCTTGATGAAAGGTAAGAAACCACGTTATTAAGGCGGTTTGATTTTCAGAAAATCATAGGCACTTTGAATACTTTTATTCAGTCACTATGATTGTAAAATATTTAAGAATTGCTTAAGTGTTTTTAATGGCAAATGAAATAAATGTACCAGCAAAACCATCGTTAGCATTGTTTAATACCAAGATTATATTTAGTTTAGCGGTTTAATCAACTTTCACTTTTAACAAGAAATGTTTCGTATTTTATATCTACCAAATATAAAATGGTAGTTACTGTTACGGATGTATAAACGGCCATGCAAGATAACGATTACTAGAAGTATAAAAACACTTTTGCCACTATCGGTGGATTTGTTGATTGGTGAACTCCTGGGGCTCGTTTTATTAACTTTCGTAAATCTTATGATTTTTTACGAACAAAATGTGATAGCTAGGAACATTTCATTCGCGCAGTATATTTTGCATCTTTTTAAATGAATAGTATTTACATAGCTTACGTAACATCATGTTAACAAAACACTATATAGTATCTTCAAGGATAATAAAGCCAATATTTTTTAGTGATACCGATTTGTTATTCATTAACTATCCATTCTGATGTTTGTTCTAAACTGTCGACACTTCATCAAAGTGTCCATTCTTAGTATAACTGCTGGATCCGCTCAGGATTCATATATAATAGAGATAATATTGTAGAGTGGACCCAGCTCTCCCGATTGGGTCCGTTAAATAGCAATGTTGGGAAAGCTACATTTGAGCACGTTGATTGGTCAGTTGCTTCAACTGAAAGTTTGAATGACGTCAATGAGATGTTATATAAAATAGAGAGAATTTCCATTTTATCGAGCAAAACACCTTAAGTTTCAGGAGCACTGGTTCAGCGAATAGAATACATAATAATATAAATACAGTAGAGATAATTTTGTCGAACAATAAGAATTATGAAAAAGCAAATCTGTGCATGTAAAAGTAAAATTGCATTTAGGACAAAATCTTAACATGTTTTTACTAATTCTATTGGAATCAATTTGGTCCAATTTTTCAAGTTTGTTTACAGTGTGTTTTACTTATGTTTAAATTGGGGTGGGGTATATACATTATGCTTTACTAATTTTGTTTGTGAATGTTTAAATACGGCGATCAATGTGCATTCACAAAATGAAACCCAACAGGTTTGCATAAAAAGGTATATAATGAGATGTTACATGTGACAGTAAATGGAAACTTTCAATTAATCTTAGAAAATCTGGGTTAATGTGCATGGTTACTCCAATCATTTTAATGGACACAATGGATTGCTCAGTAATTTTATATTTTGTATCACGACGGTGTTTTTTCCAGCTGGAAATGCAAGTCACAAACTTACAACTGTCGTCAATATATTTGAAAAAAGAATCAAACAATGATTGTAATATTAACAGTTTTCTAAATGTCAATGAGTTATATCAACTAGATAAATTACACATACAATGTAGTAACTTCAATACAAACCGGAAAAACGGAACCCGGTTATCTCAATCGGTAGCGCGTCTTTCTAGCAAACTAAACGGTCGTCTGTTCGAAACACACCGTCCGCAAACTGTTTCGTAGATTATTGATACGTGACATTGTATCTGACATTGTCATTCATAACTCATCACGAATTCATTTTGGAAAGTTATCATTTACTTGAGAGCCGATTAATATAAATGGTTATGTTGACTGATTGTCTGTTACATGTAGTCCTTGTGGCATAACCGACTCTGTGTTTATATAATTAATTTTATCATAATTTCAAAGCCACATAGCTATCATTTTAAACTCACTTTCGCTCGTTTAAACTAAACCTAATCTAAACTGACAAGTTACCAGATTTGCAGCTAAGTTCTAACTGAATGACTTGTCTCTTCAAAAATATGTCTCTGACTGAAAACCTGACTATTCTATCATTGGTCAATTCATTGCTACTTTACAACTGGTTAGTATTTTGATTACGGAACTTAAAATTCTACCCACTACTTGTCAACTACACATCAACATAAGCCTAAGGCTATAATTTATCTCCATTAGCCTGTCATCTGTATATGTATACGTTGAATACACCATAATGCCACATCCTCAATGGTATAAAATGGTGCTAAATACTCAAATAAAACAAATCAGGAGATAAACAATTAGTTTAAGGACACCATTGGAGAAGTTTCAGTCTGTGGCGTCGATTTCGAGCTTCCGACTAAATCGTTGGATTTTTTCTCACGCATTCATGTACATAGTATTTGAAATAATCTATTCACAAAAATAATACTAGTATAATAACATGACTCTTGGCCAATGTACACAGTGTGTAAAACAGTTATGACCCCGGCCAGCATGAGTGGCATAGTATAATTTTTCATATAGGTGTTTATTTTACAACTAGATTGTATGCTCTACTGCGCAGATTAAACACAAATACAGATGACACTGGTTGGTTTGTGACGTGAATACTATACACTATGTAAATGGATATGATTGGTATTTGCAGTATGTATCCAAGAGTGTATTATAAGTCAGATACCTCAATCAGCATTTGCCATATAAATCTAATCGACGTAACTCTTACCTACCCTATTGCAAGCTACATTTTGCATCAGTCAATCAGTCACTCTACGTGGCATATGCTTTCTGCACCAGCCAATCAGTCACACTACGTAACAGATGCATTCTGCACAAGCCAATCAGTCACTCTACGTAACAAATGCGTTCTGCAAGAGCCACTCAGTCACTCTACGTAACAGGTGCATTCTGCACCATCCAATCAGTCACTCTATGTAACAGATGCGTTCTGCAAGAGCCAATCAGTCACTCTACGTAACAGGTGCATTCTGCACCATCCAATCAGTCACTCTACGTAACAGATGCATTCTGCACTAGCCAATCAGTCACTCTACGTAAAAGGTGCATTCTGCACCATCCAGTCAGTCACTCTACGTAACAGATGCATTTTGCACTAGCCAATCAGTCACTCGACGTAAAAGGTGCATTCTGCACCATCCAATCAGTCACTCTACGTAACAGATGTATTCTGCACTAGCCACTCAGTCACTCTACGTTACAGATGCATTCTGCACCAGCCAATCAGTCACTCCACTCTACGTATCAGGTGCAATCTGCACCAGCCAATCAGCCACTTTTTTATCAGGTGCGTTCTGCACCACTCAATCAGTCACTCTACGTAACAGATGCAATCCTCACCAGTCAATCAGTCACTCTACGTGGCAAATGCGTTCTGCACCAGCCAATTTGTCACTCTACGTAAAAGGTGCATTCTGCACCATCCAATCAGTCACTCTACGTAACAGATGCATTCTGTACTAGCCAATCAGTCACTCTACGTAACAGATGCATTATGCTCCATCCAATCAGTCACTCCACTCTACGTATCAGGTGCATTCTGCACCAGCCAATCAGCCACTCTACGTAACAGGTGCGTTCTGCACCAGCTAATCAGTCACTCTACGTAACAGGTGCGTTATGTGCCAGTCAATAAGTCACTCTACGTAACAGATGCATTATGTGCAAGTCAATAAGTAACTTTACGAAACAGGTTCGTTCTTTGCCAATCAATCAGTCACTCTTCGTAACAGCTGTTTTATGTGCCAATCAATAAGTCACTCTACGTAACAGATGCGTTATGTGCCAGTCAATAAGTAACTTTACGAAACAGGTTCGTTCTTTGCCAATCAATAAGTCACTCTACGTAACAGCTGTTTTATGTGCCAATCAATCAGTCACTCTACGTAACAGCTGTTATGTGCTTTCTGAGCCCGCCAATTAGTTACTCTACGTAACTGGTGTTTCTATGTCAACCAATCAGTCACTCCACGTAACAGGTGCGTTCTGTGCCAGGCAATCAGCCACTTTACTTAACAGATGCGGTCTGTGTCAGACAATGTGTCACTCTAAGTAATAGGTTAGTTTTGCACCAGCAAATAAGCCACTTTACGTTACAGATGCAGTCTGTCAATCTACGTACAGGTGCGTTTTGCGCCAATCAATTTGTAACTCTACGTAACAGGTACGTTTTGTGTCAGTCAATCAGTCACTCCACTTAGCAGGTTCGTTCTGTGTAAGTCAATCAGCCACTCTACACTCTACGTAACAGGCTTCACAGTAACCGCACCGATATGTTAATCAAGAACGTTAACAATAAGTAAGAAGATCATCATATAACTATAGAGCTACATTTGGGGATGCTCTATTATATTTTTAATTGTTACAGAAAAGTCGAACAACAATGTTTAAAAGTCGAAACAACGATGGTGAAAAGACGATACCACGCTGGTGAAACGCCGAAACTACGAGGCTACTCTGGTGAAAAAGTCGAAATTATTTAGATATATTACTAATAGTAGGCCATCCAAAAAGCAAAATGAGCCTTATTTTAACTTTTGATGGCAATTTTTAGTAGAATTGTTTTAGTACCATAACATTTTTTCCCAATATGTACAGCATCGTGTGATGATGGCTGCCACTCATGAAATTGCGTTTTAAGGTCACAGTTGAGGTCAAAGGTCAATCAGATGCAAAAATAAACAAAACAGTATTGTATATAAATTATTGTCACTAATGTTACAATTATGTTGTTTTATATATTTTTTCTGTAATAACATGTTGCTAATAGACTATTAGACAATATAGATAAATAAACAAAATTTTATTTGAGTAATGGAGGCCTCCGGCCCATAATACATTTTTAAACACATGGTAAACATGGAATCTAACAAATAAACAATCATAATACGAACATTATAATTTCAATACAGTTTTGATAAAATGAATGCAATATATTTATTTATATATTTTTTTTAATGTATAGACTGTTCTGTTGTTTTGCTCGTGGTCAATGTTTGTGTCTATCTTATTTCAAATATTGAAAAAAAGAAAAAAGTAATACACAATTTAGAGATTTAATTCAAGTCATTATGTTTTAAGTCATTTTGTTTTAAGATTGGAGGTAAAGAGTTCATTTATTAAACATCTCAAATACAAACTTTGCCAGTTTGATTATCTTGTCAGAATTGGCTGTGCTCATCAAACTGTAGAATTCATATACATTATGATAGTTGTAATCGTTATAACTAATAATGAAACAGTGTAAAGGATGATGGAGCATCTATTTAAAGGATATTGAAGCATGCCTGTCTTTCTGCTTGTTTCTATACGAGTCGAAAGTTCAATAAGTACATTTAAAATGTAGACAATTTCAGTAGTTGTTGTTTATTACAAATCTGCAATTTGTTATTAACCTTGAATTTTATACATATCTTTGAAGATAAATACTAAAATTAACTCTAAAAGTTAAGTGTTCGCTTGGACGTCCGTATGTTCTTCACAATACGATAATACACTGGTGCATAATTTTTTTATCATGTATTCTTTTCCAGTTGAAATGTGATTTAAGGAGAAACAACAATTACAAATATATATACTTTAGATTAAAAGTAAATGTAAAAGAAAGAGAGTTTATGTTATTATGTAATCAAATTACCTTAAGTGTATGTAAAGCTAGTAAAACTTGTCCTACCATATATAAATATGCCTCACAAAGTATCTGAGATTCGAAGAAAATTACTTGTTACCTCCAGCATAGAAGTTCTTGACAGAAATGACAGTTTTGATCGTGACACTTGATTGAAACTTTTTATGGCATAGAATTTGTTATAGTGTATTCACTTCCAAAAACAAAATTAATAAACTCAAAAGAAAAATGGGATCTCCTGGACCTTCTATTATAGTAGTGTCGAAGAAGAGTTGAAAAATGCTCCTGTCCATTCAGTAACTTTAGCAAAATATTACCAACTGACTCAAGTTGTTGTATTTTATTTCAGTCGGAAGATGTAAAACAGTTACACTGTATAAGAGTAGTAGTTTTCAAGAATATGTATTGCGGCTGTAAATGAACTTCTTGCGTCCGAAGTAAAATACATTCTAAAATGTCTAAGTTTAAAAAACAAATTGTGAAGTATGAGAATACTATCAAAGATGATACAGTAACGACAGAATTATGAGGATTTAGTTCCGGTGATTATTGGTGGCGACTGGAGTAGCTATATTACAAGGAAGCGGGTATTAAATCAGACTGTTCCAAGCAAATATGAGGATCGTTCTATGAAGACGTCAAAAATGCTACTGCCCCAAAGCACAGTTTATTAGACCATCATATATGCGTCTGATTTTGGGTCATATACTGATTTATCTGATAATGTTTCAAGTATTCTAGAACCATATGAAAGTATACTTACACAGGAAAGTATTGACTGCTGCTCAACAAGTAAGAGGTGAGATAGGCATGATTCCCTTCGGGAAGGAATAGACATTGATTATGTAGACAAGGTAATTCCTGGAAGGTTCTTTCTCTATCTCGCCTGCTATTTGGTGGTATGACAATTATTCTAGATGGCAATGCTGAAGTCAGAACCTATGCGGAGAACTGTTACGTTTGTATACTAGCGCAAGTGATATAGTATTTGGCGTATCTAACGGCATACACAATCTCAAGATGTTGGCCTTGGACATGCTCTTCACAAGACAGCTTGTTCTGAAATAAGTGTAAGTCTTTTCCATGCTGTGAACCACACTGTTATAAATATTATCAATAGAATTGACAACTTTATTGTAAATGACAGTCTTGGGATGTATATCGAAAATGGATATGATCTGTTTATGTCCTGTGATAATATTGGTGCTGTTGAAGCAACGTTAGATGAAAGAAACATAGTTAACAGCACAATATGGTGGTTTGGAAATACAGTCAAACTCTAGAGAATATTATGTGGGTACTAATACCAGAACTTAATAATTGGGCAAACATGCTTCTGCTGATACTATGAAAACTATCCAATTGGATAAAGCAATGATGGTAGGCTATATCCAATAAATGGACCTGACAACATAAATGCAAGTAGTTGGTACACACACAATAATGAAACACGTTAAATAGCATATATTCGGAATATTTGAATAGATAATTAGCAAAATAGTCAAAATGATATGCAAACAGTTCCGACATGGAGAGCTTACAATGAATTAAGCAGTCCAGATATACTGCCAATGACAACTGTAGGAATGCTTCCAATACTACAATCCTATTTAAATAAACTGAACTCATTTAATACTGTTATCAATATATTTGAAGAAATTTCAAATCATATTGGTCAAAGCAACACCCTTATCACAGCAGATCAGCCATCCATTCTAAAAAAAATAACTTGTATGCGGCAATCAAGACCTGTTTACTTACATGATATGAAGTCTCTCGAAAGACAGCACCAGATATGTGTGGGAAATATAAAGATAGGATTTTTATAGTCAAAAGGAGTAAAATCACTGAACACTGACCAAGCAACAAGCTGGATGAAAACATTTGTAACATGAACAATAGGAAAAAAGGAATCACACAAAACGACCAAGCCAGAGACAAATTCTGTGTCAATTTGACAACTTAGTCAGATGTGTTAGTGACGTCACTATAAGGAGAAAGTGATGCAGAGGAAGACCACACCTACACCAGATATGATTGTCTGCCTTTAGGAACTGATCTTGATGAATCTGATGTTCAAGTTTTGATCAAACATATGGATACTTTTGACATTTTTTGAATATGATCCTTTGAAGAAAAAAACAAAACATTTGCAATGATATATGATGTTTCAAACATGCAGAAAGTTCAGGTTGTTAAAGATGACAGAAAACTACTTCAGAGTCTATCAAACATTTAAATGTTTAAACATATCTTTGTCAGCTGTAAATGCCAGCTGAAATGTAGAAATTGGTTCTGTGCTGAAACACAAGTTGTCCTTGGTACCTCCTATTGAATGTTTCTGAATATGAAGTGATTTTAACTTGACGACTTTCCCAAGTCTTCACTGCAATGATACATAGTCATTGATAGTCACACTATGATTCAGGCTTTTGGAATACACGCTATCCGAATAGTTACTTTCTGCATTCTAACAAATATCCTTATTATATAACAACGTATTTACTAGTATACTAGTGTATATTAAAATGACTATAGATCATTAGCTTTCTTTGTTGAGCAATATCAGAGAATATTAACTATTTCTATACCGCTTATAGTTTTGTCCGACTTCTATTGTGACCTCATGAAGCTCTTTCCTTCTATTTTAATATGCTTAATTTCTCATAAAGTTTGTTTATGTATTCACTTCATTTGATTTAAAATACTTGCCTGTTCTTCATTATTGGAAGCTTGCATTTCACAAGAAATTCAAATTTCATAAATTTTACCCACTTTTTGACCTTTGACCTCAATTTGACAACACAATTTTTAACATATTTTTTTCATTTTCCTTGTAGTTGCTAACAAGAGACATATTTCTATAGTTTTCAGTTCAATAAATAAACAAATATTTTAACAAGACAGTTTCTTTAATTCTACATATCAATGACTGCACCCAGTTGACCTTTGACCTAATTTTGAGATTATGAGGCGATTTCATGATTGGCATCCACCCTCACAGGTTTGTATACATGCCAAAGAAGACATTAAGCATGGATTCCAAATTCTACTCAAATTTGCCATCAAAAGTTTTTTTCCTGTGTTTGGATGGCCTACTATAACGTGGTTTCGTTGTTTGTTTCTTGTTTTCTTTACTGAAGAAATGTTCCGCGATGTCCCAATCGCGATACCGTAATTTTACAACACTAGTCTTGAACATCCGTAATAATAAATTTAATGGAAAAAAAATAAAACAAGTAAACACCGTCGAAATTAATGACTGTCAAACAATGTTATCTGTAGTTTCGTTGTAACTTGCACGTAGATAAGAGTGTTATATTTAAACCGTTACGTCACTCAAGCTCTATTAAATCAATCACTGACTTTTACCGGAAGTATAGGTTTGTTACATAATTAATTTACAAATATTGTTCGTGTCTCGTCTGATATACATTAAATTATGGATAGCGAAAAACAAGGTAATACATTTTGATTATGTGATTTAAAGTTAAAGTTCCGATAAACACAGTAGATACACGTTTCCTTTGAACACTGATGGCGTTTTAACAGCGAAATTAGACGTGTATTTACTGGCTCAAAATCAACATTCATCTCAATATTTGATATTTTAGGTGTAAGCCCATCAATAATTGAATCGTTTTTTTTTTATAATATTATAACAATAATTTGTTAATGGCCAAAGTTATTATTTTGCCAACTTGCTATCAAATCTTGAAAATTCTTTCTAAAGTGAATGATATTTTTCTTAAAAAATTGGGTTATTCACAGAAAATCAAAGAAGGGAAATTTACATTTTAGTTTTTGTTGACATCTGAAGTACAACGACAGTAAGTGGTCCTGACTGATTTTTCTGTTCACTGTGTACACTGTTGACAAAGTGAAAGTGCACTTCAGGGTGAATAATTTATCCACATTCTTATTTTCTCATTTTTTCTTCTAAATTCACAATTTAAACATGTCAATGCTTTCCATTAATGTCATTCAAAACACAAAGTGAGCAGTGAAATAAGGATAATGTAATTTGAATAATTGGTTACTTATCGCCGCCATTTTGCTGCTACATGACATAAGCTCTAATGACTTCCTGTTTGCAATTTGTGTCACATACCGTGTAAATGTGTAGTACAGTAAATAACAGACAGACGGACGGACGTACACACGCAGAAACACACACCATACATCCACACACGCATTCATTCACACACGCACGCATACACGCCGTACACACACATACACACAAACAAACACACACACAGATACGACGACAGACAAACCAAAAGATCAATATCAATGGGTAAAGAAAGAAACATACAAAAGAAGGGAAGGGAAGATAATTCTGTTTGTATTGATAAAAAGGAAAAAGTGTAAACATTCCTCCGTCGCCTGACAGGTAGAGGTATTGTGAAAAATACAAGTCATGTCAAAATCAGTGATAACAACATTTCGTTAAAATATTAATCAAATTAAAAAGGTAATTGTGAAAAAGGTACTCTGCTGTCAGTTGTTTTAACATTAGAAGCAGCAAAATAGTCGGAAAGTAGTGGTAACAATAACTGCAGCAGTAAAATCAACAATAACAACAACTACAGTAACAAAGAATGTTGAGTATCAAAACAACCAACAGCAAAATAATTAAACAGTAGTCACGCACGGATAACACAGTCGGTAGCGCGCCTGACTATCACTAAAAGGCTCGTGAGTTCGAATCCCCGCCACAGTCTTCGTAATGATTTATACACGACATTGTATCGCACTGTCATTCGTCTCTTACCTCTGATACAAGTTGGAAAGTTATCAGTTAATTGTGGAGATGAGCGTGTTTGAATTCTGGTATTTTAGGATCCAGGAAAGTGTGGTTAGGTTAATTGATCTTCTCGTAGCCCTCGATGGCATAAAATGGTGCTTAATATTTAAATAAAAAAACAGACAAACAAACAAACATTTACACATTATATCAGTCAATCAAGTTTTGTTTAAAGGTACACTTAGGGTCTCCCGTAGCAGGATAGTGCAAGGGGCTATCGTCTGATAACCACTTATATCCCACCGCTGAGACCGGGCCAAGCTCTTTTTTGCACTTATATCCCACCGCTGAGACCGGGCCAAGTTTTCTTTTTACACTTATATCCCACCGCTAAGACTGGGCCAAGCTCTCTTTATACACTTATATCCCAGCGCTGAGACTGGACCAAGCTCTCTTTTTAAACTTATATCCCACCGTTGAGACTGGGCAAGCTCTGTTTTAATACTTATATCCCATCTCTGAGACTTGGCAAAGCTCTCTTTTTACAATTATATCCCACCGCTGAGACCGGGTCAAGCTCTCTTTTTAACACTTATATCCCACCGCTGACACAGGGCCAAGCTCTCCTTTTACACTTATATCCCACCGCTAAGAACGGGCTAAGCTCTCTTTTTACACTAATATCCCATCTCTGAAACCGAGCCAAGCTTTCTTTTTACACTTATATCCAACCGCTGAGACCGGGCAAAGCTCTCTTTTTACACTTATATCCCACCGTTGATTCCGGGTCAAGCTCTCTTTTTACACTTATATCCCACCACTGAGACCGGGCCAAGCTCCCTTTTTACACTTATATCCCACCGCTGAGATCGGGCCAAGCTCTTTTTTACACTTATATCCCAGCGCAGAGACTGGACCAAGCTCTCGTTTACACTTATATCCCAGCGCTAAGACCTGGCCAATCTCTCTTTATCACTTATATCCCACCGCTGAGACCGGGCTAAGCTCTATTTTTACACTTGTATCCCACCGCTGAAAGCGGGCCAAGCTCTGTTTTAACAATTATATCCCACCGCTGAGACCAGTTCAAGCTCTCTTTTTACACTTGTATCCCACCGCTGAAACCGGTTCAAGCTCTTTTTTTACTCTTATATCCCACTGCTGAGACAGGGTCAAGTTCTCTTTTTACATTTATATCCCAGCGCTGACACCAGGCCAAACTCACTTATTAAACTTATATCCCACTGCTGAGACCGGGCCAAGCTCTCTACTTACACTTATATCCCACCGCTGAGACTGGGCCAAGATCTGTTTTTATACTTATATCCCAACCCAGAGACTGGGCCAAGCTCTGATTTTACACTTATATCCCATCTCTGAGATTGGGTCAAGCTCTTTTTTAACTCTTATATCACACCGCTGAGACTGGGCCAAGCTCTGTTTTACATTTATATCCCACTGCTGAGACCGGACCAAGCTCTCTTTTTCTACTTATATCCTACCGCTGAGACCGCGGCAAGCTCTCTTTTTACACTTATATCCCACCGTTGATACCGGGCCAAGCTATCTTTTTTATACTTATATCCGACCGCTGAGATAGGGTCAAGGTCTCTTTTTACACTTATATCTCAGCCCTGAGACCGGGCCAAGCTCTGATTTTATACTTATACCCAACCGCTGAGACCGGGCCAAGATCTGTTTTTACATTTATATCCCATCGCTGAGACTGGGCCAAGCTCTCTATTAACACTAATACCCACCACTGAGACAGGATCAAGCTCTTCTTTTACACTTATATTCCACCGTTGAGACCGAGCAAAGCTCTCTTTTTACACTGATACCCTACCGTTGAGACAGGGTCAAGCTCTCATTTTACACTTATATCCCAGCGCTGAGACCGGGCCAAACTCTCTATTTACACTTGTTTCCAAACGCTGTGACTGGGCCAATCTCTGATTTTACATTGATATCCCAACGCTGAGACCGGGCCAAGCTCTGTTTTTACACTTATATCCGATCTCTGAGACTGGGTCACCCTCTCTTTTAACACTTTTATCACACCGCTGAGATTGGGCCAATCTCTCTTTTTACACTGATATCCCACCACTTAGACCGCGCCAAGCTCTATTTTTACACTTATATCACACCGCTGAGACCGAGTCAAGCTCTCTTTTTTTACACTTATATCCCACCGCTGACACAGGGTCGAGCTCTCTTTTTTCACTTATATCCCAGCGCTGAGACCGGGCCAAGCTCTGATTTTACACTTATATCCTACCGCTGAGACCGGGCCAAGCTCTGTTTTTACACTTATATCCCATCGCTGAGACTGGGCCAAGCTCTCTTTTAACACTTATATCCCACCAATGAGACTGGGCCAAGTTCAGTTTTACACTTATTTCTCACCGCTGTGACCAGGCCAAGTTCTCTTTGTACACTGATATCCATCGCTAAGACCGGGCTAAGCTCCTTTTTTACACTTATATCCCACCGCTGAGACCGGGCCAAGCTCTCTTTTTACACTTATATCTCACCGCTGAAACCGGTCTAAGCTCTCTTTTTACACTTATATCCCACCGCTGAGACTGGGCCAAGCTCTCTTTTCACACTTATATCCCACCGCTGAGACTGGGCCAAGCTCTGTTTTTACACTTATATCCCACCGCTTAGACTTGGCCAAGCTCTCTTTTCACACTTATATTCCGCCGCTGAGACTGGGTCAAGCTCTGTTTTACACTTATATCCCACCGCTGAGACCGGGCCAAGCTCTCTTTTTACACTTATATCCAACCGCTGAAACCGGGCTAAGCTCTCGTTTTACCCTTATATCCCACCGCTTAGACATGGCCAAGCTCTCTTTTCACACTTATATCCCACCGCTGAGACCGGGCCAAGCTTTCTTTTCACACTTATATCCCACCGCTTAGACTTGGCCAAGCTCTCTTTTCACACTTATATCCCGCCGCTGAAACCGGGCTAAGCTCTCGTTTTACCCTTATATCCCACCGCTTAGACTTGGCCAAGCTCTCTTTTCACACTAATATCCCGCCGCTGAGACTGGGTCAAGCTTTCTTTTAACACTTATATCCCACTGCTGAAACCGGGCTAAGCTCTCTTTTAAGCTCTCTTTTTACACTTATATCCCACCGCTGAGACTGGGCCAAGCTCTCTTTTCACACTTATATCCCACCGTTGAGACCGGGCCAAGCTCTGTTTTTACACTTATATCCCACCACTGAGATTGGGCCAAGCTCTCTTTTTACACTTATATCCAGCCGTTGAGTCCAGGCCAAGCTTTGGTTTTACACTTATATCCCACCGATGAGACCGGGCCAAGGTCTCTTTTTACTCTTTATATGTTAGTATATCATCCAGTTTAATTGGTGGAAGAAAACCTCGGAATGAATCTGAGTAGAAACACGGTACTTCCTCAAGCAACAGGAAAACTCTAACATATAAAGAGTAAAAAGAGACCTTGGCCCGGTATATACAACATGTGATGCGTTGATAATTGCCTTAAAAATGGAAAAGGTATAACTATATTGTAACGTCTCTAGTTTTTGTTTCGACATATGGTTGTAATATTTGTACTTTGCTTCTATATTTAAAATGTGTTATGAAAACTTATTTACTTTTGCAATTTTTTTAACAAACATGAGTTCTCTCAACTCCAACTAACCATGGATAGAACCAGTACTAAGTCTAAGATGAAATAGTTTGCTCAATGGCACTGTACATAGCCGTTGCGGAGGATCGGACAAACGACCCGCGATCCTTGGTTCTACATGCAACACATCTGGACATGATGGACAAATTAACATACATGATGTGATAGCTTTATATGAGTATCTGAAAAGATCCGTAAAATCGTAAATTCTGTTGTTGTGAACTTAATTACCTCCCTTTATGAAATTAAATATAAATGAATTCACTGTATTTATATGATCCAACGGGTTTTATAAATCTGTCCTTTATATAGCATGTGAGTAGTCATGAATCCTTAACTGGATCCTACTTATGTAATTCCATAGTATAAAAGTCATGGTCGACACCAAATTTATTGGTTTGGCAGAGGCCTTGATATTGTATCTATGGTTTGCATGTGAGTAGTCATGAATCCTTAACTGGATCCTACTCATATAAAGCTATCAGTTCATGTATGTAAATTTGTCCACCCTGTCCAGATGTGTTGCATGTAATTCCATAGTATATAAGTCATTGTCGACACCAAATTTATTGGTTTGGCAGAGGCCTTGATATTGTATCTATGGTTTGCATTGTAGCTAGGCGCACTTGCCGTAGTCTGGTCTGTTCATTTATGTCTTGGTTATTCACAAATAATTATCTCCATATACATATCATGCATTGTGAATGAGTATCTGAAAAGATCCCAAAAATCGTAAATTCCATTGTTGTGAATTTAATTATCTCCCTTTATGAAATTAAATATATATGAATTCACTGTATCTATATGATCCATCGGGTTTATAAATCTGTCCTTTATATAGCATGTGTGTAGTCATGAATCCTTAACTGGATCCTACTCATATAAAGCTATCAGTTCATGTATGTAAATTTGTCCACCCTGTCCAGATGTGTCTCATGTAATTCCATATTATATAAGTCATGGTCGACACCCAAATGTATTGGTTTGGTAGAGGCCTTGATATTGTATCTATGGTTTGCATTGTAGCTAGGCGCACTTGCCGTAGTCTGGTCTGTTCATTAATGTCTTGGTTATTCACAAATAATTATCTCCATATATATATCATGCATTGAGCATCTGAAAAGATCCCAAAAATCGTAAATTCCGTTGTTGTGAATTTAATTATCTCCCTTTATGAAATTAAATATATATGAATTTACTGTATCTATATGATCCAACGGGTTTATAAATCTGTCCTTTATATAGCATGTGAGTAGTCATGAATCCTTAACTGAATCCTACTTATATAAAGCTATCAGTTCATGTATGTACTTTTTTTTGTGAATTTAATTATCTCTCTTTATATATATGTATGTAATAAGGGATGTACTCATTTATGTACTCATTTACAAGTATGTACTCATGAATATAAACATGTATGAACTCATATATGTACTCATGTATGTACTCATGTATATACTCTTGTATGCAGATTACCAATAAATTATCCAATATATTACCACTGTAATGTTATAGAAGATGAGTTTCATTTTATTTTTGAATGTGTATCATTTAATGATTTAAGAAGAAACTATATTAAAATACATCATTGGAGCAAGCCGAATATGTTTAAACTTGTAAACATCATACAATCCGTTCACAAACGATGAATACAACCCCCCCCCCCCCCCCCCCCCCCAACCCTCCTTCCACCCAAGGACTCTGGACTAGGACTCTGTATGTATTATGCATTTGAGAAACGAAATTCTGTTCTTGTGCAAAAAAAACCGGTTATTGTCACCTTCTCCGGGCCAACAGTAACAGTGGCGCACTTTATTTTAAATTGTATCTAAACTGTTTTAGTAATAACATGTTCTATTAAATGATCATTCTACATTGTATTTACCATCTATGTCAACAGCGTCACATAGATTGATTGGTTGATTGAATATTTAGAGTCATTTTATGCCATCGAGGGCTAACAGACGATCAGTTAACATAACCACAGTTTGCTGGGATCCTGAAAGTTTAATCAGTACTCGAGCACATCCCATCTCCGCAAGTTACTGATAACTTTCCCACTTGAATCAGCGGTGAGAATTTTATTTTGATAAACTTTTATTACGTTTGAAAAAATGCTGTGTCATCTATATGTTTGTTTTTTAAGCCCTTTGGATTGTTTTAATAAAGTTATCAAAGTTATCATGATGTACCTATACGTTCTGTGTAAAGATTATTGTTGTGTAAACAAAAGTAAACATAATGAATATTGGCCTATGTCCCTTTATAGCGGTACACGACAATGTTGACATTCATTTTAACTCTTATCAATAATACGATTTATCATTCGTTCTAATCCTGTTATAGGCCCCGACTCCTGTAAATACCTAACATGTGTAAAGGTATGAATGAAATGAGGTTTTACTAATTCAATATTTACACGAAGGTCGTTCTTAAAAGAAATGTGTTCGCTTTGCTCAATAACGATAACCTTGTACTGACTTTTAAAGCTTCAGCTGTTTTCATGGCGTACTCAAAATGAAAATAAAGGTTCAATCAAACCTGTCTTAAGCAGCCCAGTCAAGGACAAAAGCATAAGTGACGTTTTAAGACAGGTTTCTGCTTAATACATGTGAATTTGCTCTGAAAGCATAGAACTTGGGAATAGCAAATTTGGCTGCTTAATAAAGACAAGTGACTGCTTAAATGAGTTGACTGCTCACACAGGTTTGACCGTATGTCTAAAATAAAAAAAGTAGTTCTCTACATACAACCATGTACATGACAATAATTGGGTCGTAGCACATCGAAAAATTATCTAATAAAGGAACGTATATTCAGGTGAATATATTAATCTCAATGGATTACTATCTGAAACTTACTGATTATTAAAAAGAATAAAAAAAACGTAACTGACACTTACCGGTGTGGCTCTAGTTTTGACGAGCGGATTTAAAACATAACAAATAAGAATTCACATTTCGTTGGATATTTTCTATCATGCAGATAAAATATGATAAAATTAAAGGTGTAATCCCACCATTGATTTTTGTTCGTTATTATATAGTAAATAATAAAAGTTTGAAGGCTTGTCATTCACAGAGAGACCTAAATGAAAGAAGTGAAACTTACATTTTACGGTTTGCAACCTCTGCAATACCAAAATATGATGAGAAAAGTAGAAGTCATGTGTCATATAAGAGATTTCTTTTCCTGCTCAGTGTGTACACTGTTGAAAAAGTGAAAGTAGACTTTCAAAATCATGTATTCTTACCCCAATTTCCAAGTTTTTTTTCTTTTACTAAATTCACAATACAAACAGGACACTGCTTTCAAAATGTTCAAAATACATCAATAATTCCATTCAAATAAAAATGAGTATCAAAATAAGTTTTTGAAAATTCATCTTTAAAAAAATAAGAAACAAAGATTATTTATAACCGCCATTATGCGACTACCCCACGGATGCACTTCCATTTTCCAATGGTGGTACTTTGCCTAAAAACATTTTACACTTTAGCAAACAGGATCACACATGGACGGTATGATAAAAATATAATTGGAAATTCAGATTTGCGTCAAGCAGATTTATAAAGTGAAAAATTATGGCAATTACTGTACCCCTTAACCTCACACCACACAGTTACGCCCCTTTTTTCCCACAGTAGCAAGATTCTTACTCTTAAAAAATAGGCCTATGCACTTTGGTTATGAAATATTTTCAAAATGGTTCATAGTGGCTATGATTTCTTGCTGCAGATAAGTAGAGCAAAAGTCGGCATAGCATATACTGCAATAAGACATCACTGGTGTTAAAATTGTGACTTTTATAGGATTTCAACATATGCATGTATTTATGAGCATTTGAGTGTAGACATTTATCGTTGTTGAAGAGAGTGTATCAGGATAAACACTATAAATGTCTAAAAGTAAATTTATTATCAAAATGGATAAAAAGTATCATTATGAAATATAAACCGAATAGTTTAGTATGTCAAATACACTAAAACGCTGCAAAATCGATATGTAAATTGGAGTGGAAATCCCCATTCTAAAAACAGACAGCACTATAATGCCGTTGACGACCTTCGCATCGTTATTCTTACTCTTTCTAGGGTGAAACATTTTTAAGTACGTGTAGACCTGTATATGGGATCAATTTGAAATCGGAATGAAATCACGCGACTGATTAATTGCGTCATAAAATATGATGCTATTTTAAGCAGGAACGTTAGTCTAACCTAGGCGCGAAGCCAAAGTTCGGAAAACCGTTTTCAATATATTATTTTGGCATGTCTAAAAACATATCCTGTTTAGAAAATCGGGATCTGTATATAATTATATGGTCATGGTATATTGGGAAAAAATGTTTTTAGCTAATTTGATTTTTAAATTTTGAAAAGTCCTTATATATTCCTTTTAATGCTTTTTTTTTAAATATTGAATTGCATTTTACAGCGCACGGACCTCCTCCGGCATACGGCCAGTCTGGCACAGGCTACCCCCCTCAGCAGCCGGGCAGTTATCCCCCGCATCTACAAAATGCCGGATATGATCAACCACCTGAGGGATATGCTCAACCACCTGCGGGATATGGTCAACCACCTGCGGGATATAGTCAACCACCTGCGGTATATGGTCAACCAACTGCGGGATATGGTCAACCAACTGCGGTTATTACGCTCCTCCTCCGCAGCAGCAGCAACAGCAGCAACAACAGATGTCAAATATTGTAAATATGTCGAAATTAAAATTATTTAAAACGACACACGGCAATGTATTTTGACTGTATTATACTCATGTTCACTCTTTTATCAATATTTACACCTTTGTGCGTATATCCATATAAATAACTAAATTAAAATTGCCATTGTTTCTTTGTTTTACCCTACCGAAAACAACTGAAGTTTAGTAGATTTTGTCACATCTTACCACAATTTTGCGGAAAGTGA
Source organism: Panopea generosa (assembly GCA_029582155.1). Classification (NCBI taxonomy): domain Eukaryota; kingdom Metazoa; phylum Mollusca; class Bivalvia; order Adapedonta; family Hiatellidae; genus Panopea; species Panopea generosa. The sequence continues at coordinate 57,118,262 of CM055896.1, forward strand.
TACCTTTCAAAGACTTACTAGAGCTATGCCCGGGCCCAGATAGAATCTGGGTGCTTACTGGGTTATTTTGATATCATATTTATCTGACTAAGTGAGTGAATTACTGACTGACGGATGGACGGTCTAAGTGGCTAACTTGCAGGCGTGACTACTGGATGACAGGACTACGGCTAGCTGGCTGACGAGACTACTGGCTATCTGGTAGGCAGAACGTCTGGCTGACTGGACTTCGTGTTGGCAGACTGTCCGGCTGGCTGAACTACATGTAGCAGACTGATCGGCTGGCTCAACTACATGTAGCAGACTGATCGGCTGGCTGGACTACGTGTTAGCAGACTGACTGACTGACTGGACTACTAGCTGTCTGGTTGGCAGAACATCTGACTGACAGGTCTACGTGTTATCAGACTGACCGGCTGGTTGGACTACGTGTTAGCAGACTGACTGGCTGGACTACGTGTAAGCAGACTGACTGGCTGACTGGACTACGTGGTATCAGACTGACCGGCTGGTTGGACTACGTGTTAGCAGACTGACTGGCTGGACTACGTGTAAGCTGACTGACTGACTGACTGACTGACTTGCTGGACTACGTGTTAGCCGACTGACAAACTGGACTTCTAGCTGTCTGGTTGGCAGAACGTCTGGCTGACTGGACTACGTGTTAGCAGACTGACTGGCTGGCTGGACAACGTGTTAGCAGACTAGCTGTCTGGACTACGTGTTAGCAGCTAACTAGCTGGACTACGTGTTAGCTGATTGACTGAGTGGACTACTAGCTGTCTGGTTGACAGAACGTCTCAGCTGGCTCGACTACGTGTTAGCAGACTGACTTGCTGACTTGACTGCGTGTTAGCAGATTGACTGGCTGGCTGGACTACGTGTTATCAGACTGACTGGCTGGATGGACTACGTGTCAGCAGACTGGCTGGCTGGACTAAGTGTTAGAAGACTGGCTGGCTAGACTACGTGTAAGCTGACCGACTGTCTGGCTGGACTACGTGTTAGCAGACTGACTGGCTGGACTACGTTTTAGCTGACTGATTGGCTGGCTGACCTACGTGTCAGCAGACTGACTGGCAGGCTTGCTTGACTACGTGTTAGCTGAATGACTAGCTGACCGGACAAAGTGTTAGCAGAATGACTGTCTGACTGGACTATGTGTTAGAAGACATACTTGCTGGCTGGACTTTGTGTTAGCAAACCGGACTACTAGCTGTCTGGTTGGCAGAACGTCTGGCTGGCAGGACTACGTGTTAGCAGACTGAATGGCTGACTGGACTATGTGTAAGCAGACTGATCGGCAAACTTGCAGGCGTGACTACTGGATGGCAGGACTACGGTCAGCTGGCTGACGAGACTTCTGGCTGTTTGGTAGGCAGAACGTCTGGCTGACTGGACTACGTATTAGCAGACTGACTGGCTGGCTGGACTACATATTAGCAGACTGACCGGCTGGCTGGACTACGTGTTAGCAGACTGACTGACTGACTAGGACTACTAGCTGTCTGGTTGGCAGAACATCTGGCTGACTGGGCTACGTTTTAGCAGACTGACTGGCTAGCTGGACTACGTATTAACAGACTGACTGGCTGGTTGGACCATGTGTTAGCAGACTGACTGGCTGGCTGGTCTACGTGCTAGCTGACTGACTGACTGGACTACTAGCTGTCTGGTTGGCAGAACGTCTTGCTGACTGGACTACGTGTCATCAGACTGACTGGCTGACTGGACTACGTATTAACAGACTGACTGACTGGCTAGACTACGTGTTAGCTGACTGACTGGCTGGCTGGATTACGTGTTAACTGACTGACTGACTGGATTACTAGCTGTCTGGTTGGCAGAACGTCTGACTGGCTGGATTACGTGTAAGCAGACTGACTGGCTGACTGGACTACGTGGTATCAGACTGACCGGTTGGTTGGACTACGTGTTAGCAGACTGACTGGTTGCATTACGTGTTAGCAGACTGACTGGCTGGCTTGACTACGTGTTAGCTGAATGACTGGCTAGCTGGACTACGTGTTAGACTGACTGACTGGCTGGCTGGACTACGTGTTAGCAGACTGACTGGCTGGCTGGATTACGTGTTAGGAGACCGACTGTCTGGCTGGGCTAAGTGTTAGTAGTCCGACTGGTTTGCTGAACTACGTGTACTCAGACATACTGGCTGGCTGACTGGACTACGTGCTAGCAGACTGACTTGCTGGCTGGACTACGTGTTTGCTGACTGTCTGGCTAGATGGACAGCTGACAGCATGGCTAGATTACTTTTATGTTGATATTTAACCTTATACATATCCGTTATATTTGTAGGTCATAAACCAGCCTGGACCAGCAGTTGTTACACAGATTGTGAGACCGAGAGATTATTTGATCCCTTCCATCATCGCTTGTTTGTTTTGTTTTTGGCCAACTGGAATCTTCGCTATATATTTTTCGACAAGGGTGAGACGAAACTACTCAGTATTTAATGTTAATATAAGTATCAAAGTCAATGACAAAATAAAAATCAGTGGCAGCACGGAGACAGTCAAAACCATAGTTCTTGTCATAGTTGTTTTCATAGTAATAGCCAAATTCAGTCATAGCCAATCGCAGTCATAGTCATAAACATAGTCAGTCATAGTCATAGATGAATTCAAAGCCGTTGTCATAGTCATAGTCATAGCCATATCTATATCCATAGTCATAGATAGTCATTCGTAGTCATAGGCATAGTCAGTCATAGTCATAGCCATAGTCATAGTCATAGTCATATTCCTACACATATTCCCACATATAGTCATATTTATATTCATAGACATAACCGTAGTCATATTCATAGTCATTGATATAGACCTTTCAAAGACATAGAAATAGTAATAGTCATATTCCTACACATATTCCCACACATAGTCATATTTATATTCATATACATAACCATAGCCACAGTCATATTCATAGCCATAGACAAAGTCATGGGCATTGTCACTGTCACAATCTAAGCCATAGCTGTAGTTATAGTCAAGGTCATAATCACCATTAGCAGCTCAACCATAACATTAAATCTGAATGCATTAGTTTCATCATCGTCATTTTTTATCATTATTGTTATCGGCGTCGTTATTATTTTCATTCATATTATAATTGTTATTATACTATTTCTTCTGGAACTGATTTTTCTTTCTTTCTCAATCTTCTTCATCTATTTCTTATTAATCATCAGCTTCGTTTACTTCCTATCCTGAGAATTCTCCTTTTTCACGAGGCCGGGTCACCGGGTAGGCCGGGAGGGGTGTGTGTGTGGGGGGGGGGGGATAAAATTGACGATGTACGTCTATCCGTTTACTAATTTATCACCCGATTATGGATATTATAGAGAAAGGAAAATACTAATAAACGTATAGTACTGATTTCCGCATTCTGGTCAACAGTTTAAAGTTAGATATTTAGTTATCGTTGAGTTATTTTAGGATAGGGATTGCGTTTTAAATTTTACTCGGACTGAAACACCATTGGTTTTTAAAAGTATATTGTGTTTTTCGAAAATGCGAACATTTCGTATATTAGTTATAATATATATTTAAGATGCCTTTATTTATTTTAAACTAAACTATTATTTTAGAAAATTATATCTCTTTCTTTCCTGACACATTGCCTTTAAAGGCAAATCAATATAAATTCCTTAACTATTGTAATGTCAATTTATAAATTATCTTACTTCCAGGCGACAGCATTGGCTGGTGTAGGTGACGGAACGGCTGCCAATAGAATGGCCATGAACGCCTGGCATCTGATCATTATCAGCATCGTTTTAGGCGTTTGTTGGATAGTCGTGGTCATCGCATGTAGCATTGTTAATGAACGAGAACAGTACAGAAGATATATTTTATTAGGATGTGTACAAAGTACATCATCATACTATAAACAATACAAAATCAATATACACATATAGTCACTTGTCAGCAATGATTAAATTCATTAGAGTATATGACAAAATATTTAATGAATGTTTATAAATGAAATCAGGATGAATACTATGCTTAAACAGCTAGCACTGTTTTTCTACTTTCTAATGCCTCTTTTATATATCTTGAAATATTATATAATATGGTTTTATTATGTGAATTAAGTAACTCTAAAAATTTGAACACAGAATGTCTTTGTTAGTAATACTTTTTTCAAATACTGTTTTCGTAAATTATTAAAACAGGGACATATACATAAGAAATGAAACTCATTTTCTATATCCCTTGAATTACAACATAAACAATATCTTTCATTTTTTGAATTCTATTTCTGTCATATCATCCAGTTTATATTCTAAGAGGATTAATAGATAGTCTTAATCTAGTGTAAAATAATCTAAGATTACAGGATAATATATCGAGATAATTCTCACACTTAAATTGATGTTTGACAAGTTTATAAAATTCGAGCACTGGACGTTTTTCTACTGATCCATACCATTGTTGAATGAAATTGTCGATAACCTTTTGGGATTAACCAAAAGATTATTCTCAAACATATAGGTGAATCCATAATCATTTAACATGGTTTTAATATTTGATACCCAGTTCTTACAACCTCTATTACAGTCATATAGCCCCTGTTCATATAGTTTTTTATCAATATATTATCCGTATAAGTAACTTTACACCAATATCTTATGATTCTTACATATCGTGATATATATAATGGATACCTCCCAAGCTCTCCATACACACCCACTGTACAAGTATTTAATCTAACATTCAATAAAAGTTTGCAGAACTTTAAGTGTATTCTTTCGATTACCTTCGACTTGGTATATCCCCAAATTTCACTCGCATAACTTAAGATAGAACCAACGAATGCATCAAACAACTGGCATAGTAGTTTTGGCTTAAAATGGAATTGTTTACAATTAAATAAGAAGGTATTAAAAGCTTTCAAAGATTTGCCAACCAAATGTTCCTGATTCAAATTAAAATTACCAGTATAATTAAATATTGTTCCAAGATAATTAAAATTATCAACAACTTCAATAATTGCTCCGTTATAAGTCCAAGATTCAATGGGTAACAATCCACTGCGTTTTCTTAATACCATTATTTTTGTTTTCATTGTATTTACTTTTAAGTCGCAATTAGTACAATAAGTATGCAAACGGTTTAGATTATCCTGTAATTCAGAAGGAGATTTTCCTAAAAAAGCCATGTCGTCCGCAAAAAGCAACATCATCAAAACAATATCATCAATATTCAATCCTGAATCAACGCTGTTTTGTAAATACAGCTCCAAGTTTTCCATAAACAAAGAGAAAAGTATAGGCGAGATTACCTCCCCTTGTCTCAATCCCACAGCATATTCAAAATAGTCAGAATAACTATTACAACTCTTTACACATGATTTAACCTTCTGATACATATCCTTAATAATACGTAGAAGTTTACCCCTTATACCAAGCTTATACAATTTTAGCCAAAGTGCATTTCTATATATAATATCCAAACACTTCATCATGTCAACGGAAATAACATATAAACGTTTATTAGCATATAAATAATTCTGGTTAATTGACATTTATACAAACATAACATCAACTGTTGACCGTCCCTTTCGAAATCCAAATTGAGCATCTGATATGATATCATTATTATTACAAAATGTTTCAATCCTTTTATTAAGTATGGTGGTAAACAGTTTATATAATCAACTTACCAAGGTTATGCCTCGTTAACTATTAACATCGCTCACGCTACCTTTTTTGTGAATAGGGATAATCACCCCCTCTGTCCACTTATCGGGAAAAAAGCCTGATGTCAAAATAGCATTAAAAATATCACATAAATGCGAGCCTAAAATATCAATATTTTCAATAAAATACGCATTTAATAAGAAATCGCTCCCAACTGATTTTCCAGCTTTCAAATATTTACTAGCGCTCAACATTTCAGAAACAGTTATTGGCTGGTCTAATTCCTCGAATGAACAACAATTGTTATCAAAATCATTATCAGTACAAAAAGATTCGGCATCTTCATTTCCTGTCTGAAATATATCATTACTTAAACTAGCAAAATAATTCCAGAATTCCTCCAATGAGATGTCATTACTTCAGGCATGATTATTCTTTTTCTTAAAATATTTCCAAAATTCTTTAGGTTTACAATATTTTAAATTCTCTATATCTGATAATTTTTTAAATTCAAAATATCGCTTCTTTTTACTGAACGGTATCTTTTATTCTTTTTTTATTTTTCAGAAATACTCCCTATTTAAATCTGATTTACAACCGGGTGTATATACGTAATGCTTCTAAATATTTCATATTGGCAATAACACAATCCTTATCAAACCATTCCACATGTTTTACAAATTACTGGTCAGAAAAGGTGACATAACTTTTATGTATATAACTTTTTGAGAATAAAGGATCCGACACAGCACTAACAAAATTGGTAAAATCATTCAAAACACCATTGACAGAATCTCGATTCGAATAATCAATATTCTTTGTCAATTTATTAAAATCAGTAAATTTATTTATTAAACCTGAGCGAAAACGCTCACGAAGAAAATTATCCCATTTATACTTTACGTCGCGCACATCTACAGGTAAACCTGAAGGTCTATTACAACACAAAGAAAATTTAATAGGCGAATGGTCACTCCATTCATTAAAATGGTCAATTGTATAAGTATTGATATGTGAACAATTACTCTTATTTGCAAGTAAATAGTAAATCACGGATTCTCCGTGCTGTGTTAATGCATCTACGTACTCGTACGATTATAAGGCAAAAATATTTAGAAGGAGATACGCTGACAAAACTACCCAGCTTTCTCTAAATATGTGGCATATTGATCACGTGATCAAGTGACTTCCTGTTGCTATTTATAACTAATACAAGATGGCCGCCATTATATCATAATATTATACTTTAAGCATTCTACCATCAAATGGTGATAAACGCACTTAATATTTAGTTTAAATATCCTACTTACATGATTGTAATGTAGAACTTGAAATGATTTAACAAATTACTCATTATCATATATTTATATGATTTACTTTGAGTCTATAATGGAAATATTTTGCAAATACTTTGACAGCGAATTTTTATATATGCATGCTTTAATTGTGTTACGTTACCAATCAATTTCTTTATTTTATACGACATAAATAACATTTTCAAAAAAGAAAAATTCTGCTGAATGGATTAAAAATATAGTTCTAAATTTAATTTAATAAAACACCACAAAAAATAATAGATACGATTTCCAATATAGCTATAACAAACCAATCACTTGAGAGTTTTTGACATATCGGCTAGTGTTCAATATTGTGGCATATAACGCCCGGAGGACTTAATGACAGATTTGTGCGTGATGTGACATTCTTTACACATGCATAAAAAACAGAAAAAAATGAATTTAATCCTTATAATTCCAATCCTGATTATATTTAAATTGAGACTCCTCAAGCGAATGAAAAAAGAAAACAAAAATAACTATACGCTGCAAAGTAAACGCGTAAGAATACATCACCTCTGTCCTGGTTGACATTAAATTCTCTTGATCTAATATCCAATAATATCGTAACGGATATTGATTCCATTATCAGATGAACTCTGTAACATTAGTTAGTTTAATGTGAAATGACGAAATATTTTGAGGTGAAAAAAACACCTGCCTTTTATCTCTCGATTTAGACCAATAAAAATCAATAATTCCAGGAAATACCAACATAGTGTAGACGCTGACGTCATTGTTTAGTTTTTAAAAATGTGTCAATATTTACGAAGGTCATATAAATCCACGCTGGTTGATTGAGAATCCGAATTTCGAACGTTTTAAACGACCTATACCTGCAAGGTTTGTGTATTTACTTTGCCTCACGGTCGTTTCCTACTGAACTTCAACTAACCAACATGTAAAATGACATAAAGGGATGTTTTCACATCGACAGAACCATAGAGAAACGCATCTTCTATGTGCCAGTGTGTCTTATATTGAACAAAGTTCCACCCATTATATAAGTGCTTTAATTTCTCTCTATCTCTGTAAAAGTGTAAGTTTGCATATTGTTGATTTTGTCTAGTTTGTATCAGCTTATAGTACTTATTTTAGCTCAGATCTATCAAGAGTTGTCCTGGTAGAATCAGGTTCTTAGTGTTGTTTTTTTTGTATGGCCAACGAGTCGAGCTGGAGATCAAACATGCAGCATTAATAGTGAGAGGCACACACTTTATCCTCTCTGCTGCCGTCCCACTTTTTTTCTATTAGATACATGTACGTTTCATAAAATGTTTATTCAGTTAAAAAGAATGTGTGTACTGTTAAATTTCACAGATGTTTCGGTACATACTAAAAGTTAAACTAAAGGACTACCTTGACAATGGTAATAAGAGGATGAAAGTTTTGATACCAAACATAACAAATTCATTAAATGATTTAAACAGATTATTGACAAAAGCTCCATAGCATAATTGCTTTCTTTAAATTCTAAATGTGTTTAGCAATAAGTTTGCTCAGTTACAAAAAAGCTTAAAGTAAGCACCTTTTAATTTGTAATATTCATCGATAAATACTTCTACTCAAACTAAATGACACCGTATGATACCATACATTACATATTTACATTATGATTTATACATTTTATATACTTCTCAAATTCCATTGAATACTTTCTTTCAGTCATTTCTAAATGTGTTGCATAACCAGGAATTTATACAATCTTTGTTAGCCGGTGAAGTGTTATGTTTTGTTTTATAATATTAATTGTGAAGTCAGTTAAAGAGAAAGCCTAGTATTTATTCCATTTAACTGTCAAAAATTATAAAACGTGTTTGTCAATTTTGCAAGTAGTATTTTTTCGACTTTATGTCAGCACGGACTTGTAAAGAAGGAAACTTGCATCTACTAACAAAATGTTGATACAATAGCACACAAAGGCTCACTAATTTACAAATTAATCAGTCATAATTCACAGGCAACTGATTTCTTGTTCATAAACTGTAGTTGTTTGTAATCGTAGATGTTTAAACATGTTTCAATCACACAAAGAGATCATGAATTAAAGATATTGAGGTTTGAAGGAAAGATTATCTTAATATGTCGATACATGAATTTTAATTGCAGCATACAAATTTTATAATCCAAAGTACATCAACAATTCTGAACACAAATTTCTGGGAATGGTATTGTTTTGATGAAAATTTCATTCTGTAATGTAAGAAATTTGATTTGTGTTCAAGAGATGAATGTAAGTTAAGATAAGATATTGCGATATTTTGCATGAATACGAGAGCGTTCACAATATTTTAATCAGTTGACTTTCCTTCTCTATATAATTATTTGATGAAAGGTAAGAAATCACGTTATTAAGGTGGTTTGATTCTCAGAAAATCATAGGCACTTAGAATACTTTTATTCAGTTACTATGATTGTAAAATATTTAAGAATTGCTTAAGTGTTTTTAATGGCAAATGAAATAAATGAACCAGCATAACCATCGTTAGCATTGTTTAATACCAAGATTATATTTAGTTTAGTTGTTTAATCAACTTTCACCTTTAACAAGAAATGTTTCGTTTATTATATCTACCATTTATACAATGGTAGTTACTGTTACGAATGTATAAATGGCCGTGCAAGATAACGATTACTAGAAGTGTAGAAAACATCTTTGTCACTATCGGCGGATCTGTCGATTGGTGAACACGTGGGGCCCGTTCCATTAACCTTCGTAAGTCTTAGGATTTTTTGACGAACAAAATGTGATACCTAGGAACGTGTCATTCGCGCAGTATATCTTGCATCTTTCTAAACGAATAGTATTTACATAGCTTACGTAACACCATGTTAACGAAACACTGTATAGTATCCTCCAGGATAATAAAACCAATATTTTTTCAATGATACATGTACCGATTTGTTATTCATTAACTATTCATTCTGATGTTTGTTCTGAACTGTCAACACTTTAGCAATGTGTCCATTCTAAGTATAACTGTTGGATCCGCTCAGGATTCATATAAAATAGAGATAATATTGTAGAGTGGACCCAGCTCTCCCGATTGGGTCCGTTAAATAGCAATGTTGGGAAAGCTACATTTGAGCACGTTGATTGGTAAGTTGCTTCAACTGAAAGTTTGAATGACGTCAATAAGGTGTTATATAAAGTAGAGAGAATTTCCATTTTATCGAGCAAAACACCTTATTAAAAATTTCAGGAGCACTAGTTCAGCGAAGAATACATAAATGATATAAATAAAGTAGATGTATTTGTAGAACAATGAGAATTATGAAAAAGCAAATCTGTGCATTTAAAAGTAAAAATTGCATTTAGAACAAAATTGAACATCATCTTAACATGTTTATACTAATTCTATTAAAATCAATTTGATCCAATCCTTCAAGTTTGTTTACAGTGTTCTTGTACTTATGTTTAAATTGGGGTGGGGAATATACATTATGCTGTACTAATTTTGTTAGCATGTTTGAATACGGCGATCAAGGTGCATTCACAAAATGAAACCCAATATGTTTGCATAAAAAGGTACTTAATAAGACGTTACATTTAGCAATCTGGATGACAGTAAATGGACACTTTCACATAATCTTATAATATCTGGGTTAAATGTGCATGGTTACTCCAGTCATTATAATGGACACAATAGATCGCTCAGCAATTTTGTATCATGATGGTGTTTTTTTTCCAGTTGGAAATGCCAGTCACAAATTTCCAACTGTCGTCAATATATTTGAAAAAATGATCAAATTATGATTGTAATATTTACAATTTTCTAAATGTCAATGATTTATATCAACACAGTATTGACGTTGCGCACGGTTATGGTACCTATAAGCGTAATACGACGTTAACATTAAAATTTAATAAAACGTTATATGACGTTTTTATTCATGTATTTCGTATCATTTATTTTACAAGAAAATAGCCGAATATCGGAATATCAATTACTGCAATGGGGTCATTTTCTGCGGATTTAAAATGGATCAAATCCAATGATATTACTGTACCTACGTAAACTATGAGAATACAGTATACCATGTGCATAACCAGCGGCGTCTATAGGGTTTTGCCGTATTAAAAGAACGTCAAACTGTCGTTGTAAATATTTGATAGAGGACATCGGAAATGCTTGATACGAGGTGTAAGTAAATTACCAAATTTTGCAATATTTTGGGACACAAACAGAAACTAAATTTACTCGTAAATATAATATTCAATAGACAATATTCCTTGTTAAAAATATGGTAAATTTGGTCAAAATATATGGACAGACGTTATTTTTTGGTAAAAATACTTAGGGGAGGCAAATCATAGAGGACATTTGGAATACGAAATATGTACCATTCAGAGCAAATTGAATATATTTCATTCCACGTAAGCATGTTCCACTGAAATTTTACTTTAGTATGTTGGATTCTAAAATCTATATCTTCGCTATTTTTGTAAAACAATTAAAATTATCAAATACGTTTCAATTATTTCGTTCAAATAATGTTGACCGACAACACAATATCTCATAATCGCAATATGTAAAATGTCATCAAATACCATATAATAAAACAATGACCACATACATACATATGTTTAATGCAATACTAACAATTATTTTTCATCTTGACTGTTCAGTATGACTTTATTGACGAGTCGTTTGTTTTTCGGGACATGAAGTATTACAAATGTATACGTAATGAACCGCGTGTTCCGTAATGGACGTTAAATTTGTTGTAATATAACACACATGTAACCTGAATTATGTCACTTTCTCTAGTGAATAGACCTTATATCTATCCTTTCGCGACGTTTTAAACATAACATTTTAGGCCGGGACCCGTGGTAAATGTTACGACGGGACACGGGGAAAATGACGTTAAATGTGACTTATTATTAAATTAAAATATATAGATCATATCAATAGCATAGTTTATATCTGTCAACTAAAACTATCGTTCCACCGCCTTTATTTTGATATATAGTAACTATAATTCCAAAAACGATCAAGTATTCGGTAACAGTTCAATACATTTCGGGTATTAGTGTTAAAACGCAAGTACCATTACCGAAGTCATTACACATACAATGTAGTAACTTCAATACATACTGGAAAAAAGGGGCCCGGTTATCTCAATCGGTAGCACGTCTTACTATTAAACTAAACGGTCGTCTGTTCGAAACACACCGTCCGCAAACTGATTTGTTGATTATTGATAAGCGGCATTGCATCTGATATTGTCATTCATAATTCATCACGAATTCATTTTGAAAAGTTATCATTTACAAGAGAACTGATTTAAGGAGGAATATACCTTTTAAATTATTTTCGAAATCAATGGAAAATCTGGTATGTTATGAAACTAGAAGTAGTTTTCAATTTCAATATGCTTTTTTCTACTGTAAATATAATACTTCTTTACCTATGACGTCGTAAACATGGCCATGTTTGGTCTTTTTATAGCAGCAAAATCGCATATTTGTCGACCTCAGTCAAGTTATACCGAATGTACAGAATCGAAACACATATCACCACGTACACGTTCAACGGATATATGAATTTACATATGCAATAATGACGACGAACGCATAATTATGAAAATATAAGCGAAACTCGGAAATAATTATTTTCTCGATTTTTTTCGAAAGAAATGCTTCAAATCAAAATTACCAAAAAACAAACCGAGCGATTTTGGAATAATTTTAATTCGATTTTAAACAATATACTTCACAGTGATTGTAAGAACAATTGACAAACTAGATTTTTTGAATTATTTAACCCCACCCTACGTCAAAAAAGATGTCAACATATTGAATAATTTTACGCGTTTTCAATAAGATTTTCGGCGGTTGATTAAGGTTAGATTTTTTTCTAAATCAGTCGTATAATTAGTATATTATGAAACTAGAAGTAATTTCATATTTGAATACGTATTTTTTGCAGCAGTCAATAGAATAGATATTTGTATGTGAAGTCGTAAACATGGCCATGTTCAGTCTTTTTTACGTACCAATGTATAGCAGCAAAGTCGCATATTTTTCGACCTTAGTTGAGTTATTCCTAATACACAGAATAGAAACATATATCACCATGTACACATTTGACGGATGTATGGATTTACATATGGAAAAATTATGACGAATGCCACATTTTGAAAAACTAGCGAAAAACCGGAAACTATTTTTTCTCGATTGATTAAGAAAAAAACGGCTTCAAATCAAAATTACCAAAAAAAAAAAAAAACAAATCAAGCGAATTTTGCATGATTTTTATATGATTTTATACTATATATTGTACAATTATTGTGAGATAGTTGGAAAAAATTGTCAAACAAGATTTTTTTATGATATTCAATTATTTAATCCTACCCTACGTCAAAAAACGCTTTAAAGCAAACGTCAACGTATGTATAGCGCATGAGGTATACGTTTTGTGATAATTAAACAAGTTTGTTCTTACCATTATATTAGTATTTTGTGCAAACTAGTTATAAATACTTCTGCTGTTTAGTGGGAACTAATTTGTCTATAGCATTTATGATAGCGTGTCTATTTGGTGCACGTACAAAACTGTCATATTTTTTCACTAACACGGAACTGGATTCCAAAACAATATTATCATTTCTGACTAGCTCCACGACTGCTAGTGAAATGTGGACATCACGGTTGTCAATTATTACCACAACAGGTCTGGCCTTTCTAAAATTCGGAGCAAACTGTTACACGTACATAAAATGAGCTTGAAACAATACCCACTATGATAAGCAGTGAAAAGTCACGATCCTAGTATATTGTCATTGAACGTACGATCATGGGGGCGGGGGTGGAAGGGTGGTTTTTAAATCGGGACGTCAAAAAGACCAAACATGGCCATGTTTACGACGTCATAGGTTACGATGTGTTATATTTACCGCAGAAAAAAAAGCATATTCAAATTGGAAATTAATTCTAGCTTCATTACATACCAAATATTCCACTAATTTCGAAAATAATTTAAAAGGTTTATTCTTCCTTAATCAAAATGGTTACGTTGACTGGTTGTCTATTGCACGTAGTCATTATGGCATAACCGATCCATCACCATGTTTGTATGAGTAATTTTATTTACATATTTTTATAGTTCGAATAAGTTCAAAGTCACAAAGCTGACATTTTGAATTCACTTTCGCTCGTTTAAACTAAACCTGGTCTAAACTGACAAGTTACCAGATTCGCATCTAAGTTCTAACTGAATGACTTGTCTCTTCTAAAATCTGTCTCTGATTGAAAACCAAATTATTCTATCATTGGTCAATTCATTACTACTTTTCAACTGGTCAGTATTTTAATTACGGAACTTAAAATCCTACCCATAAAACCTACTTGTCAACTACACATCAACATAAGCCGAAGGCTATAATTTTCTCCACTATCCTGTCATCTGTATATGCATACGTTGAATACACCATAATGCCAAATCCTCAATCGTATACAATGGTGCTGAATACTCAAATAAAACACATTGGGAGATGAAAAGTTAATTTGAGGACACCATTGGAGAAGTTTCACTGTCTGCAGCGTCGATCTCGAGCTTCCGACTAAATCGTCGGAACTTTTCGCATTTGAAATAATCTATTCACAAAAATAATACTAGTATATTAACATATTGACTCTTGGCCAATGTACACAGTGTGTAAAACAGTTATGACCCCGGCCAGCATCAGCGGCATGGTATTGTGAAACTACATATACGATATCCTATTTTTACATGAAACCTACCATACAACATTCTTGTAATTGGTGTCAGCAGATGTATGTGTTACAGAAAATAGCAACTGCATATACCTGTGTTGGATATACCAACTATGAATAACATGATATCATTTCTGATTCACGTATTTGATTAATACAACAATGTATTTTAGACTCGTGTCTATAAAAATAAAGTAAGCGTTACAAAAAAAAATCAGTGATTTACTATTCAGTTCACCAGCAGGTCATTCTTAATAACTGAGATTATCCTGAATGAGCAGTAAAATAAACCGTGAATCAACACAAAAGGCGCAGGGTTTACAATTTTTACATTTGGTATATTATACAAAAGTTTAAATTTTGTCTCTTTTAGAATAATACACTTAACCGCATAATTAAATTGTTTACGTAACAGATGCGTTCTGCACCAGCAAATCAGTCACTCTACGTAACAGATGCATCTGCATAAGCCAAACAGTCACTCTACGTAACAGATGCATTTTGACCAGCCAATCAGTCACTCTACGTAACAGATGCATTCTGTACCAGCCAATCAGTCACTCTACGTAACAGGTGCATTCTGCACCAGCCAATCAGTCACTCTACGTAACAGATTTATTCTGCATCAGTCAATCAGTCACTCTACGTGACAGATGCGTTCTGCACCAGCCAATCAGTCATTCTACGTAACAGATGCATTCTGCACAAGCCAATCAGTCACTCTACGTAACAGATGCGTTCTGCACCAGACAATCAGCCACTCTTCTTATCAGGTGCATTCTGCATCAGTCAATCAGTCACTCTACGTAAATGGTGCATTCTGCACCAGTCAATCAGTCACTCTACGTAACAGGTGCATTCTGCACCAACCAATCAGTCACTCTACGTAACAGGTGCGATATGTTCCAGTTTATCAATCACTCTACGTATTAGATGCGTTTTGCACCAGCTAATCAGTCATTCTACGTAACAGGCGCGTTCTGTGCCAGTCATTCAGTTACTCTACGTACAGGTGCGTTATGTGCCAATCAATCAGTCACTCTACATAACAGCTGTATTATGTGCTTTCTGAGCCAGCCAATTAGTTACTCTATGTAACAGGTGTTTTCTGTGTCAACCAATCAGTCACTCTACGTAACAGGTGCATTCTGTGCCAGGCAATCAGCCACTTTACGTAACAGATGCGGTCTGTGTCAGTCAATCCCTAACTGTACGTAACAGGTGTATTTTGTGTCATACCATATGTCACTCTATGTAACAGTTACGTTGTGCACCTGCCAATAAGTCACTTTACGTAATAGATGCGGTCTGTGTCAGTCAATAAGTCACTCTACGTAACAGTTGCGTTTTGCACCAATCAATTTGTAACTCTACGTAACAGGTACGTTTTGTGTCAGTCAATCAGTCACTCCACTTAGCAGGTTCGTTCTGTGTAAGTCAATCAACCACTCTACACTCTACGTAACAGGTGTATTTTGTGTAAGTCGATCAGTAACTCTACGTAATAGATGTGTTTTGTGTCAGTCAATCAGACACTCTTAACATAACAGTTGTTTTCTGTGCTAGACAATAAGTCACTCTTCGTAACAATAGTGTTTTGAGTCAGTCAATTAGTTACTCTACTTAACAGGTGCGTTCTGTGCCATTCAATCAGTCACTCTATGTAAGAGTATTTTGTGTCAGTCAATCAGGTACATGTACTCTTCGTTACAGACGATGGATCATATTGGAAGTGAAACCTTGCTTTGTTCTAAAGTTGTGGGCCCCCTTCAGCCAGATTGTCTAAAGTGCTTGCTAAATGTCACTTATCTTCATCAATAATCAATAATCGTTAGTGTAACCTTTTAAATTTTACACAATATTCAAGTTCGGCGAATTATGTACACTCCTATTCTATTCTTGGATTCTTAACCGCATAATTAAATTGTTATGAACAATTATTTTATGTCAATATTTCGTATATTGAACACAATATAAGAGACCACTTGAAATAGGGCCAATTGTAGTATAGTTTTTTATGTAGGGACTCTGGCCGGTCTCCACACAATTGTTTCCCTTTGTGCGCGGATTTAGTTAGCATGAAAAACTATAGCAACCGTCTTTAATATGATTATTCGTGTTTAAATGCAAAGATAGATTTGATGACTGGGCATTATAAAATAATATTTATACATTGTCGTGTGTCATTTTTGTTTAATAAATTCGGTCAATACGACAAAGAAAAAAGATATATCATCTAATAAAGTATATGTATAATTATATCACTCCATTGGTGCAAAAAGGTCCCCATTGTCTTCCTATTTCATATACAGTTGGTGCCCTATTGCTCTAATTGGATGAGATATAACCATATTCAACTAAAATATGAAGTAGTACTCAGTTCGCATTTTAATAATATCGCTTTGCTATGTGCAAACTTTTTTCATATTATCTTCTTCCAATTACCATTCTATAAACGGTTTATGTACAACACATGACCATGTATGTACCAGATAGGCAATGTCCAACATAAATCATTGGCATGGTGCATTCGTCATAGCATATGCAATCTAAAAAAAAGAAAACATATAATATAATATGCATTGCTTATATTTCATCAAGCCTAACCCTGTAGCATGTCGCTCATTCGCTAGCGCGCCGGACTATCAACAAAAATGTTCGTGAGTTTGAACCCAAGCCAGATCACAATTTGCCTGATGATTAATTTGCCGCATTGCCTCTAACTCTCATTCTTTTCCTGCTAATTAATGGCACCAATGCAAATAGTGCACTTTTTCTCTTGAAATATCATTTCAAATTACATGTAAATGATGTTGAAATAGTTGACCTTGTCGTCTTGAAATACCATTTCACTATAATCAATAACGCACTTTTCGATATTTAATGTTCTTCTTCTGGTCATACTATATCATTTCACCAATATATATGATGCATTTATCGATACCAAAATTGAAATGTTTCGATACATCCATTTATCTTCCGTTTAAAGAGAAAGAGTTGTTCGAATTCGAAATCTATATAAAGGATTTGAAATATCGTGATGCTTCATTCTTACAAGAACCTGTATTGTTCACGTTGCAGTTTGTAAGCGAATCATGAATTCTAAATTGTATGTACCAGATCCATATTAGTGGGTAGATAAGTTTCAGCCCTAACTATCAACGTTTACCTAAATAAGAAACAACACCTATATAGAAATGACATCACCAATTTAAAGTGTCGTACAACGTGCAAAGTCGGAGTTAGAACGTAAAAATATGCAGAAAATAGTGAAACCTTTCATAGCAGTAGCCAACACTCTGGAGTAAAAGGTGATAGAAAAACCAAAGAAAGAAAACAAACAAGTCGCAAACAAACCAGTTTCAAATAAAGCTGTTAAGCAAAAGACGCCAAAACCAAGAGATCCACCAGCACTTAATGACATATTTGGATAATTTATCGTCTAAAAATTGTTAAAACTCCAGACAAAATGGTTTCTTGTGATATTTGCGGTAAAACATTCGATAGAAAATACAATATGTTGAGACATAAACAGGCCAAACATCAGGAAGAAAATTTTGATTCTGAAATGATTGAAGAAAATAGCAATATGTCAGATATGGAAGAAACCGACAATCCAGTGGATCGCTGTATTTAAGCAGTACCAGCCGAGATACGAAGAAAAAGTGTTTGCCTTAATGAATCGAGAAAACATATCAGAAGAAGAAGCACGAGACCGAACGTACAAAACAATGAAAAACGCTTATCGCAAAGCCCTTACTGAGGTATTTACAGACAGTGTTTTATGGATCAACTCGCTCAAGGACAATCCGCTTTTCCAGTCGTTCAAAAAATCAGTAGATCACGTCATGAAAACTGAAGACTTTGATACAGAAGAGGCTTGGAAATATGCCGTCAATAAAAGAAAATTTCTGTTTGAAGCAGTTCTTGATGATTACAACCCACCAGAGCTGACAAATTAGTGACACATTGTAACAATATTAATAACGCATTAACAGTATATTTTGATAACAATATGCCTAAGTTTACAAATGGATGACACCATTCGTATTGTACGAACTACTTTTTGCACGCTATAATATGCGCATTTTTAATGTGAAGATGATTTAGTTTTCATTATAAACCAAGGAAACACACATGTTTGTGCTTTATTTATCATTCTACCGTAACTTCTCTTACTTTGACATTTAATAATTAGGGCAAAACTATTTTACTCTTTTCGCAGAGTAACAAAAGAGCACTTACTCTTTTCGCACAGTAACAAAAGCGTACCTAGTCTTTAAAAAGAGTAATAAAAGAGCGCTTACACATTTTTCAGAGTTATATTAGAGTAGTTACTGTTTTGGACAAAAAAACTACTTTGTTGACAGATTATATTGAAACATAAAGGGTTATAATATACGGTTGCAGCAAGTCGTTAGATTGGCTTTAGCTGCTTACACATACACATACACATACGTGAACGATAACACAATGTAATTTTGATACTGTTATTGAGTTCTATTTTTAAATTGTTACTTAGAGCTCAATCAATTTCGGATCATATTGTATATTTTAAATTATTGACTGTGATTTGTAGTTTAAATTAGATTTATATGTTTCTACTGTTGCTGTTTGTTACTTTGATCTCAATCATGTATATATTGTGATTTCTAGTTTGTTATAGTTTAATAAATTGAATAAAAATAAACGAACGATTTACGTTACATTGTATTTACAGTACAACCTGTTCAAACTATATATATAGTATAGCAGATATGTTGCAATCGCGTATCGCGTATCGGATATCGTGTATCGCGAGTCGTCGTGTGTTATTGTTTAAACAATTTGTGTTATGATGATGCCGTGTACGTCGTGTTACTTTCTATTCACATGTTCCATCGGGATGAGAGGTGTGGCGACCCTGGTCCCTGCAGCGAGCTTGTGGATTGTGACGGCGAAGGCGACGGCTGACGGCGATGGCGGCGACATAGCGCCTGTGTTCAGAGCAGAGGTTTGGTGGTAATTGTGGAAAACGGTACGTGGTCCATCTTTTTGCCATATTGCTTTTTCTAAACGGTACGTGGTCCATCTTTTTGCCATATTGCTTTTTCAAAAATTATACATCTGATATATATATATCTGTTAAATATTGTTTTATTAGTTTTATCAAATAAGAACATTTAATTGACTCGAAATTATAAAAGCACTTAGTTTATAGTCTTATTACACTTTTAAGAGTTTATCCAACGGACAAATCCTACTGTTCACTTTTGATAACGATGAGAGAGAATCCTGCTGCAGTGAAGTTAGATCAGATAAGCTTAATCAGGATGTAAATGTAACGAACTAGGTAGAGGTCAAAAGGGCAATCAAAGACATTCAAGTATCCACCAAACAGGCGGATGTCCTTTTTCACTGATACTTTAAACACGTCATTTAGTTTAGATCACCTCATGTGTAGTAGGGATGTTACACATATACACATCATTCTATCCCGTGTCAGGGGCGTGTCTAGCGTTACGCACGTGCGTAACATTGAACCAAATATTGAAAACTAAAATGATACCATAACCAATAACAAAAGTTTCGGTTGTATGGTGTTTTAACCCATATGACCATCTGCTTCCATCCATTGGTAGTGCATTTTAACATGAACAACAACCTAGCTACGTTCCGCATGCAATACAAGAATATTCAACAATAAAAACAGAGATAATAAATGTTTTATAACAAATCTTTATTTTAACCAGTTCTCAACACCAAAATAGTATTATAATAGACACATTCAACACATATATATTCACAGTAATTCTTACAATTGAAAATTATCAGTATTCTCCCTTTAGTATACATAACTGAAACATATTGTGTAACATATTCTAAATTTTATCATATAAACGTCTCTTGTATTTCAAACCTGGATTGGGCAACACAGAGCCAATACTACTACTTAACAAAACCAACCACAAATCTTTATCAGGATGTTGTATTGTCAGATTAATAATAGCTGCTAAGATGATACCATACACAGCAATTATCTGAAATATGAAAGTAACTTTGTTTTCAGCAATTCTATTGCTACATAAGCGACTGTTTATTGATAGTGAGTTTACTTCATCTTGCATCGATATGTCAGTTGGTTCTGCCATGATGCTAGAAACACATATTAAGCTGTTCTGTTAAATATTGGGTTCTATCTGTATTGTTTCCCTTTTTTCCATAAAATGTGAATAGATTGTTCTATTGTTTTCGCAACAAATATTAGTTTATTGCTTCGAAAAGCTTCCAAAAATATGAGCTATATTACAGTAAACTCGCAAGCTGTATAAAATCCATGGTGTTGAAAATAGGTTTTTTTCCGTTGTTCTGGTAAAATACTACGAAAATGTACACCTTATATACACAATGGGATATAAGTTCGACATTGAAGCAAAGACTGTCGCGCTAAATCGGATTGATATTGCGCCACTTTCAATATCCTTGATTAATATGAGCGCGCGCGAATCTAACATTATGTGACCTTAAATTGACTTTCCGAATAACCTTGAGCTTCTGACATGTGCGTCGGACCCACGATATAACCATAAGATATGCGCGCACTAAATCGGATTTATATTGCGCCACTTCCAATATCCTTGATCAATAAGAGCACGCGCGAATCGAACATTATGTGACCTTAAATCGACTTTCTGAATAACCCTGAACTACTGACATGCGTGGTGGACCCATGATATAACCATAAGATATGCGCACGCTAAATCGGATTGATATTGCGCCACTTCCAATATCCTTGATCAATAAGAGCGCGCGCGAATCTAACATTATGTTACCTTAAATTGACTTTCTGAATAACCTTGAGCTACTGACATGCGCAGCGGGAACACGATATAACCTTAAGATATGCGCGCGAATCAACTGACCTAAATCTGACTTTGAAGAGATGACGTAGGTTGACCTTAATTCTAACATGCATGCTAATGTGAGTGATCCTGTCTGTCCTTGACACTGACCCAGTTCTAGGCCTGGACCCACCTCCACGGAACCTCATTTGCTACTACTTATATCTGCACATTGTGATTTCAACTCCAACAATTTATGTGTTTATTCCATTCAAACTTGGTATACATCATGAAAATAAAATGGAAATACCTTATATTATGACTGGGACGATCTGATCTGATTGATTATTCTTGAATTACCCTTTTATGACTTTAGAATATCACAACATAGTAGTACATGTATCACTTCATCATTTTGTTCTTAGTGATTTCAACTTTTCCAACAGTTTACCTGAGATTCAGTTCGAACTTGGTAAACAGCAGCAACATGAACATTATGTGATAAAATAGGTTTTTTTTCGTCCCAAGGTTTTAGGTTGCTTAACTATGGCCTGAATAAGACAATGATGAGATCATAGAACACAGAATCTGTTATTTTTGCAGTATCCTGTACACGGGCTGAGCAGCTGTTGTCATAGATATTGCAGAGTGACATTGGAAGATTTTCCATGACAGGTGATATAAATGGGTGATGCTTATAGGTGTGAAGGTAATACGTTAAAATATAAATTTGAATGTGTTATAGTATTATCATATCATGTCAGATTAAATAAATTTCTGTGATTATGTTAAAATCGGATATGTCTGCATCATATACTTGGAATATAAATAGTGTATGGCATGACGTTAATATAATAACCATATGGTAACCATAATAATCAATAAAATGAGTTAGTAGTGTAGTGGATAGGGTACTTGGTACTGGTGCTAGTGGGCATGAGTTTGATTTTATACTTGAACCAATGGTCTATCAGACAGAACTTTCATTACTAGTTTTACCAAGATACATGTTTTACTGTGACTCGTTACAACTATGACCTGACTTAGCAGTCGAGCTAGAATGAATGTGATTTTGACAAAGTTCATGTTAATATACAAGCGATAGAAAATTCACTGAATTTGAATTACATGAATCAGGAAGAAGAAAAATAAATTATGTTAGGGAATATATTTGAAGAATAAGTGACTTGCATTTAAGATTTGCCTTTTTATTTCACATTACAGTCAAACCTGTGTAAGTGGTAACCTCTACTAATCAGCCACCTGTTTTAAGCAACCATATTTTCTATTTACCATTTCTATCGTTCAGAGTAAATCAACGTGTATTAAACAATAATCTGATAATTTAGTAATCCAAACCTTTTAGCTCGACTATTCGTAGAGTAGAAGGCTATTGTACTCACCCCGGCGTCGGCGTTGGTTTTTCAGGTTAAAGTTTTTTTATCAGGTAAGATATCTACGCAACCACTCATTGGATATGAATGATTGAATATTTAGCGTCATTTTTATGCCATCGAGGGCTAACAGACGATCAGTTAACCTAACCACTGTTTCCTGGGATTAACCAGTACTCGAGCACACCCCGTCTCCGCAAGTAACTGATAACTTTTCCACTTGAATCAGTGTTGAGAGACGAATGATAATGAGACACAATGTCGTATATCAATCATCACAGAGACTGTTGCCGGGCGGGGGATTCGAACTCACGACCCCTGGATTGATAGTCAGACGCGTAACCGACTGAGCTAATCGGGCCCGGCAGGATATGAATGAAGCTGTACATGTGTGTTAAGCTCACAAAGAAAAGACAATAACTCTGGGTTGCATTTTGCCAGAGTTGTGACTCTTTTTGGACATAATTTTTCAAGTGTTTTATCAGGTAAGATATCCATGTAACCACTCATTCGATATAAATGAAGCGTTACATGTGTGTTAAGCATGATCATTGGAACACGCAAAGACAAGAACCAAAACTCTGGATTGCACCTTTGGCAAAGTTACGACCATTTTTGTACTGAATTTTTCAGATTAAATACTTTTAGCAGTTAAGATATATATGCAACCACTCACTGGGTATTAATGAAACTTCACTAGTGTGTTCAGCATCATCATTGGAACACACAGAGACAATAACTATAAATCTTGGCTGCATTTTAGCAGAGTTATTTCCTGAAAAGCTGTTGTTTGAGAACAGCTTCGAAATAGTCAAGAGTGCTACTCCTCCAACAAGAAGACGATAACGATGATGACAATATATATATGATACTGGTAATGATATGTATGTGTCAGGTAATGGAAAGAATGTCCTCCATAAGTTTAGAGATCGAGATGAGACAGAATCTATGAAAATGAAGATCGAGATGAGACGGTACCTTTAATGTTCTCTCCGATACTGAGAAATATAATTTATGCACAAGACTTCTACTCTTATACTAACTCTAACAGTTCATTCATTC
The DNA here is from genome assembly GCA_029582155.1 of Panopea generosa. Lineage (NCBI taxonomy): Eukaryota > Metazoa > Mollusca > Bivalvia > Adapedonta > Hiatellidae > Panopea > Panopea generosa. Next base: position 57,142,264 of record CM055896.1, read on the forward strand.
ACAAGCTATGTTATCATTAGTGGGCGTGTCTATAACTATACTCATGAATATGTAGTATATGGTTACGATTCTACAACACCTGTTAAAATGGAGATTGAGTTTTTGGCGTTAGATGAAAAGTCATGGATAAAGCAAAAAATGTAGGTATAATTGTATTTTTAGAGTATATTCTATTTTATTGTAATGAAAGTGAACTTTAGAACTCTTACACTTGCCTGTATATTCATTCAATACATCTGCATACTTATATTAAATGTATTGTGAAGATTTACATATAAACTTTTGACGTATAATGTTTACTTTCATAAAATAGACAAAATATAATAATACACAGTATTTTATCAAATTGTGATGAACACCATTTGCAACATATTATCAGTTAAACATGTATACGGTATCCAAGTTTTATATATTGGGGCAATTCCCAACTAAAACATCGCAGGTTATATAAGGCATTTAACTTTTATGTATTGAGACATTCCATAAATCAGTAAATCTGCACAGAAACACTATTTTAAGTAGTGTCTTTGGACCATGATTTGCTTAAACCTACGACTTTACCTGTGGGAGATGTTAAGTGATGATTAGTGCTTATGATGTATTATGATATCCAAACTGATGATGATGATAATGATGACGCTATTATAAAGATGATACTGACAAGGACGAGGATGTATCAGGTAATGGAAAAGATGGCATTAATAATTTTGATGAAAGACATGAGGAAATATTTATGAGAATGAAGATGGAAATAGTTCAGGATCTATATGACTACTGATAATAATATGACAGTTGATGAAACATCCTGGATAAAGCAAAAAATTGTAGGTATGATAGTGATATTAAAACATGTTCTATTTAATTGCAATTTATGTAAACTTTAGTATTACTCACACTTGCCTGTATATTCATTCAATACATTTGCATATTTATCTGAAATGCATAGTGAAGAACAGATAAACTTTTGAAGTACGTGTAATGTGTTTACTTTGATGAAATAGACAAACTATATGAATACACAGTATTTTGTTTACTATTGACGAACATCATTTGCAACACATTATTGCTCGCTCGTATATGGTATTCAAGTGTTATGTATGGGGGCAATTCGCCAATACACACATCACAGGATATATATGGAATTAAACTTTTATGTCGAGAGGGCCTCACTCAATATATAAATGTGCATAGAATCTATTTGATTTTGAAAGATTGAGTGAATTTTCTCCAGTAAAGTCTTTAGACAATAATTGGCTCAAACCTACTACTTTACCGGTGAGATATATTCAATGATGATTAATGATCATGATGTTTTATGATATTTAAATTGATGAATATGATAATGATGATGGTATCATAAAGACGATACTGATAAGGTATCAGGTAATGGATCGGATGGCATCAATAAATGTGGGGATGGAGATAAGGTTTGAACTATGGGAATGGAGATGGAGATGAGACAGTATGTGACTATAGATGATAATATGACGGTAGATGAAAAATCCTAGATAAAGCAAATGATTGTATGTATAATTGTGTTATTAGAACATAGTATTATTCTGTTTCATTGTAATTCATGTAACCTTACTAGTATTTAGTATAACTTACACTTGCCTGACTATTATTTCAATACATTTGCATATTGATCTGAAATTTCAATTGAAGATTAGCAGATAGAGCTTTGAAATATTTTGTTTACTTTGATGAAATAGACAAAATATAGTAATACACAGTATTTTGTCAAATTATGATGAACACTATTTGCATATCATCGATTATATATGGTATCCAAGTTTGATATATTTGGACAGTTCCCAAATAAACACTGCCTGACGGTCATCGCAGGTTATATATGGCACTGAACTTTAATGTATGGAGGCATTCCCTAAATACATATATCTGCACAGAACCACTGTGACTTTGCAATTATCGAGCAAATTATCTCAAATAATTTCTTTGGAACATGATTGGCTCACACCTACGATTTTACGACTGATGATGAACATTTGTCTATAGTATAGTGTTTATAATTATAAGAAACATGCACTTACGTAATAACGGCATCTTCATGATAAATTGATAATGTAACGCTATATACGATTCATTCCAGTGAAACTGTTTATTTCAGTTCTTGTTTTAAATATTTAAACATTGCAAAGATTCAATCTCAACATGACAATACACATATTTTATTATCACATTACAATACGAGTGAGATGATTGTAGAAGCTAATTAACAAAGCATAGTTTTCTATAATTTAAACACATTTAAATTGTTCGTTTTAGTTTATACTAAATTATTTTGTGAGAAGTCATTGAATCGCGAGTGGCATCGAATACCACCGGTGTGAGTGGCCAACACTATATCCCCTGCATTACTGTCCTTATTTATCTTTTTCGTTTTGATTATCAATACAAAAACTGGAATAACGTTATAGCCACTGAGAATTCTTACAGTTTTAAACAATTTCACAGGATAACAGATGACAGCATACCGCCATCGACGGGTATCATGGATCCAGTTATGTTTCGCGCCTTGTCACTGAGCAGAAACATGATTGTGTTCACGACATCTTCTTTCTCTGAAAAATACAATATAAAAAAATAGATAAGAACATGTTAGTTCAACAGACGACGATACCTTCATAGGAAGGTCGCCACAGCACAAACAGTATCAACATACAAAACAATCTATATCAAATTATAATACATACAGTAGATACATAACAGAAACAAGGACAACATGGGTGGCAGCCTTGGAACGACCAGTTGGAGAACCGCCTGGCGAGAGGTCAGAAGAAAGTACACCAGAGGTGACCGTCTTGGTACGACCAGAAGCAGAATCGCCACTGGAAAGGTCAGAAGAAAGGACAACAGAGTGACCGCCTTGGAACGACCAGTAGCAGTACCGCCACTTGAGACACTAACTTGTACACTCACTCTTATCCCATCTGTTCCCACATCGTTACATCAGCAGTCTTACCTCATATCTCTCCAAAGTTGTCACATCAGCAATCTTATTTAAATACAAAACATCTAAACATTTATTGGGAATGTTCATATATATCATAATGACCAATTCTAGATCCCTTCTGATTACGTATCTTGATCATTGCCAAAAGCTAGTATACCGTAAAGAACATTTATATCGCGTCTTTATGCTACATCATGTGGTCACCGTCTATAATTGAGAATATAATTATGTAGTATCTTACTCTGAGCAAGACTTCAGGAACAATTTTGCTGAGCTAGACCTGAGATTTCAGGAACAATTTTGCTTTCACTTCACATTTACATATTTGCACAAAACGTGCACGAATTCGAAAAAAGTCACATATATATATATATATATATAACGTATTGTTATCGTTTAACGTTTGCAGCTCTGTGAAGTATAATTCAAATAATTTCACTTAATGACTGTTGATCAACCCTCGTAAGAAATAACATCCATCGTTATATACATGTTATCACTATTGTGTATTTATATTGAAATATTTAAATCATGAACACGACCTGTTAAGCGTCCAAGTGGCATTTTTGCTTTGACGGCTGTCTGAACATCTGGGTCACTATATGCCTCTTTCGTCAAGTCGGTTATCACCAATGTCGGACCAACACTGTTCACACGAATCTGGTGCAGAATGAATAACTTATTATAGTATTGTGTTGTGCTGTGTTGAAATGAACCTATTCCTAATATTGCTATACAATAATCGCAAATGCAATTTTAGTCAAGTTCCGCTGGATTCAACATTTTGTAACAAATGGACTGACAGCTAAGTAGTCTAATCTGACTTGTATGTGTGTTTAAAGCATTATGATTTAGATACAACAGTAGAATATTGGCAAGCGCTTATCTAGAATTAGTTTTTGTATAACATCGATTGTGAACTGCTACCTATATTTAGTTTGTTAGAATATTTAATGTCAATTCTTTACGATAATTCAAACTTACCACTATCTCCTTAGATACTGAAAGGTTACCATGTAACGAGTTTTCAAGAACACAAACAACTGATAAATCTCACACTAGAATCAGCGGTCGGTGGCGAATTGCAGTGGGATTCAAATATCGTATATCATTCATCACGTATACTGCCTATTTATAGAAATAGCTTAGAAATATATGACATTTTTTTTATTTAATAGTGTTTGGTCAATTAGAGAGATTGCTCAGTTAAACTATTTAATATACTGTACACAGTTAAAGGTAATTAAATTATCACTGGTATTTTCACTGTTTTCAATATTGAAATAAAGATTAAATGTATTGGCTTCAGTGAAATGTCAGTTAAAGTTCACTCGTGACCTTGTATGGTAAAAATGATATATAAATACACACAGTACAGAAAAAGAGGGTACAGTATAACAGATAATTCTTAAAATTGTCATTAATTAAGTGAATTCATATTGACGTTGATATTGGAACTCTTACTGTCATATTGGCTCTCGTTCTACGGCCTCATGTCAATACAATTCTCGACCCAATACCAAAAAACAATATGAATTTACGTGGTTAACAACATTATATTATCAATTAATTGTATTGTATTGTATTGACCTTATTATCAAGGAAAACTATCAGATCATATGACGCGAAATCGGCTAACAATATCAAAATAGCATGGCCAACATGAACCGGAACTGGACCAATACGATCCTTAGGATTGTTTGAGCCACCTAAAGTCGATCATTGAATAACAAAATGATGATAAAAAAAAGCATTGTTATGCTGAGGTTGACAACATTGAACTCAAACCTACATTGAACCAGTTCAATACATCTCGTGTACAATCAACAATAAAACACAAAGCTACTAGTCTAACTTACTATTTTTTATTAACTTACATATTAAAACAATAGAAAAATGACCAGATAAGCAGTTAATGAATAAGTAATTAAGTGATTACATATTGGCCAATTTATTGGTCATCGGTCATTGACAATATAACAATCTTGGATCAATAACTACATCAATATGAAGTCACTTAATTAATAACATTATATTATAAGCGCCATGGCAATGCATCATATTCCAGATCTACAGTACAGAACAATTCTATCCGAAAACATTATTTTGTCAATGAAACCACAAGTCATCTAACTGTATTGTTAATACAGCTCGCAAAGGCAGGACATGTTATTACCATATTTAAATACTAAAATAATGTTTCATGATGAGCTAATTGTTATAATGTGTTATGGTTATGCAATATCATTTTCATACCATTTTTTACATACGTTGATAATATCAAACTTACATTGTAGCGTCCAAGTTCACAGGCCATAGTTTTAGTAAGCATTGCAACAGCTGCCTTACTACAACAATACGCCGAGTGGGATTCGAAGGCTCTCTTGGAACCAGCACTTGCGACGTTTACAATTGCGCCGCCATTACCATGTGCTATCATTCCGGTAGCTGCTACCTGTAACATGAATATTTAAAATGCTAAAAGAAGTATAAACGAAATTAAAAAAAAAGGAAATAACGTGGTGCCTAGATTTACATGGTAGATGGAAAATACATGCATACGTTATATAGCGATATTCTATAAGACTTAAAGTCACGCTAGCTCAGATAATATTCAGATTTGACTTTTAACTATAGCAAAGTTGAATCATTGGTGACCAAGGTATCAATGTAATTTACATGTACTCGTAGTTCGAATATCCATAAAACAGAACCTTATTATATCAGTTGAAAACTGCAGAAAAACCATCAACGGTTGCACGTCCGATATGTTTGTTATTTTATTTATATTTTCCACTTCCCTCTGTAAAGTATTTAAGAGTTGTTTCCATACCAAGGTATTAAACTGATAAATAGCCATTCTTTTACATACTTGTATCAATAATCTTAACAAAGAATTGTACTACAATATATTTTTCCTGGTATAAATGGCTTATAATTATTACAAATTTTATTTAGAAGGCTATTAAGTCAAATCTCCGACTTGCACGAATATATAAATGACGTCAGTTTGACGGTTTTTGAGACTTAAATAAATTTATTTAAGCATCACCAGGTAGAAACTCACAATTGTGCATTAGGTGCTTAAATAAACCGTCTGTAATTAAAACACGCGATATATATTTTGGATTTGTTTGTACCTTCGACAATTTGACAATTACCTGTATGCATGTTTACCTCCTAACTAGCTTCGAACTTCTATGCTCTGCACTGTTTGCTTTTTATATTTTATATTGTGTAACTGTTTCACATACAACTATTACTATTTTCAAACATTTTGATATTAGGTATCCAACTGCAAATGAATTCAGGAAATACAATTCAGTTATCCCATATAGTCATTTTAGACCAGTTACAGTTGAGATGAAAATATTTGACCATATTGCTAACATTTCTGACCTCCTGAAAGTAATGTCGTCTTATTTAAAGTAAATGAGCTTAGTTTTCAACTGTTAAGAACTGTTTTTTGGAAACAAGCCGCTTAAACAATATGACTTACAACAGAGTTATGTCCCTTATAAGTGACGGTAAGACATATATAGCGCCTAAACAAGATGACTTTCTACAGAAGTATGCACCTTATAAGTGACGGTAGACATATGTAGAGCCTAAACAAGATGACTTTCTACAGAGGCACGTCTCTTATAAGTGACGGTAAGACATATATAGCGCCTACACAACAAGATTACTTACTACAGAGGTATGCCTTTATAAGTGACAGTAAGAAATGTATAGCGCCTACACAACAAGATAACTTACTACAGAGGTATGCCCCTTATAAGTGACGGTAAGACATATATAGTGGCTAAACAAGATTACTTACTACAGAGGTATGTCCCTTATAAGTGACGGTAAGACATGTATAGCGGCTAAACATAATTACTTACTACAGAAGTATGCCCCTTATAAGTGACGGTAAGACATGTATAGTGGCTAAACAAGATGACTTACTACAGAGGTATGCCCCTTATAAGTGACGGTATGACATATATAGTGGTTAAACAAGATTATTTTCTATAGAGGTATGTCCCTTATAAGTGACGGTAAGACATGTATAGCGCCTAAACAAGATGATTTACTACAGAGTTATGCCCCTTATAAGTGACGGTAAGACATATATAGTGCCTTAACAAGATTACTTACTACAGAGGTATGTCCCTTATAAGTGAGGGTAAGACATATATATCGCTTAAACAAGATGACTTTCTACAGAGGTATGCCCCTTATAAGTGACGGTAAGACATATATAGCACCTAAACAAGATGACTTACTACAGAGGTATGCCCCTTATAAGTGACGGTAAGACATATAGAGCGACTAAACAAGATTACTTACTACAGAGGTATGCCCCTTATAAGTGACGGTAAGACATATATAGCGCTTAAACAAGATGACTTTCTACAGAGGTATGTCCCTTATAAGTGACGGTAAGACATATAAAGCGCTTAAACAAGATGACTTTCTACAGAGGTATGTCCCTTATAAGTGACGGTAAGACATATATAGCGCCTAAACAAGATGACTTACTACAGAGGTATGCCCCTTATAAGTGACGGTAAGACATGTATAGCGGCTAAACAATATTACTTACTACAGAGGTATGTCCCTTATAAATGACGGTAAGACATGTATAGCGGCTAAACAAGATTACTTACTACAGAGGTTTGCCCCTTATAAGTGACGGTAAGACATGTATAGTGGCTAAACAAGATTACTTACTACAGAGGTATGCCCCTTATAAGTGACGGTAAGACATGTATAGCGCCTAAACAAGATGACTTACTACAGAGGTATGCCCCTTATAAGTGACGGTAAGACATATATAGCGCCTAAACAAGATTACTTACTAGAAAGTATGTCCCTTATAAGTGACGGTAAGACATATATAGCGGCTAAACAAGACTACTTACTACAGAGGTATGTCCCTTATAAGTGACGGTAAGACATGTATAGCGGCTAAACATAATTACTTACTACAGAGGTATGACCCTTATAAGTGACGGTAAGACATGTATAGTGGCTAAACAAGATGACTTACTACAGAGGTATGCCCCTTATAAGTGACGGTATGACATATATAGTGGTTAAACAAGATTATTTTCTATAGAGGTATGTCCCTTATAAGTGACGGTAAGATATATAAAGCGGCTAAACAAGATGACTTTCTACAGAGGTATGTCCCTTATAAGTGACGGTAAGACATATATAGCGTCTAAACAAGATGACTTACTACAGAGGTATGCCCCTTATAAGTGACGGTAGACATATATAGCGCCTAAACAAGATTACTTACTACAGAGGTATGCCCCTTATAAGTGACGGTAGACATATATAGCGGCTAAACATGATGTTTTTCTACAGAGGAATGTCCTTTATAAGTAATCATAAGACATATATAACGCGTATAGCCCAAACATCCGATCAGACTATTGGATGTAAATTAGTTACTCTACAGGGCGTGTTTTATCAACATGGAGTGTATCATATGGTCTAACAATAGAACAGTTATAATAGTAGACAGCAAAATGTTTGTAAAACAATGCTGAAGGTTTACATTGTAACTGATACAGGAATGTTGAATCTGGGGTCAATATCACGTCCCACTTTAGCATTAGGGACTACAGGGTCTTTAATTAATCATTATCAGGTAATTACTGTTTTGTCAACGCTATTAAGTGATTAGGTAATGTTGTTGATTGATATCAAAGTAATAATGTATACGAACATGTGTGTCTATTCATTTTAAAAAACACAATTCAAGCATTATTATCATTCTAACAGGCATGCCCAATATCCCTATATTCAAGTTGGTTTAGCCCATTATGAATCATTTAGTAGGAAATTAAAAATACATAGATATAAATATTAAGAATGTAACATGTTATGTGCTGATATTTTTGTCACTTTAAGTGACGAAATATCAGAACTTGCAATAATATTCATACTTGGATATTATTGAGAAAAAAGTACTAATCAACACTTAATTGAATATATATTAGGAATTAGACTTGAACTAATGTTGATGTGATTAAAAATTACAAAAGTGTCTTTTTTCAACACACTACCTCAAAGCATACCTTGGATACAAAGTTGTGTGATAGAGACTGTGCTAATAATAAACTTTAATTACTGTTGGTGTTTTATCATACCTGTGTATCAATGTAAATTATAAAATGTGGTGGTTATGAACAATGTCAATGCCGTACATATCAAAAACAAAATACAAAGTAAAAAAATCAATTAAAGTTGGTTCCTCTCATAACAATGTTATACACGGGTGGAGAGAAAACACTTCAACTTCATTGAAGCAGAAATCATGATGAATAAATCAGTTGTTATTGAGAATTTACGGATTATTAATTAAGAAAAAGACCAGAAATTCTTTTTGATTTGGTAATTTTAAGTCACTTTCAAAAGTTTTCATTTGACAAAAGCCTTATATATATATTCATGATGTTCCTTGTGAAAACACCATGTTTAGTTTGAATCTAAAACTATCATTACTGTTTGCTGTGATATAATGCACATGTAAAATGATTTATTCATATGTCACCATAAACTGGACCTTTTTTGAATAAAGAAGAGAAAATATTATATAATTCAACTAAATATTGTGATATATATACACTGTTAATACTTACAAAAAGGATAATACAAGAAATCATTTGATAGTTTGGTACGTCTTGCATGATTTGTAGTTTGTATTTTACTATTATATCTTAAATACAGCCATGTGACCTACAGAGTGCCAGTTTGTTTACAAACATTGTTCACATGACAAATATTGACTATTTTGCTCCTCCCCCAAAATTCAAATTTCTCTGTAACTGATTGTCTGTTGAAAGCAATAAGTAATACATTATTGCAGATTTTATTCTGAAAAATTCAGGAACTATGAGTAATATTAAGGTTATCCTGCAAGACAAATTTCAAATTTTTCAATCCATTAATTTATTTTAGATTTGTAAATTACTCTCCCAGATCTGAATGTAGTTTGAAAAATAAGGGAAACCACTCTCACCGCCATAATCTCCCTTTTAACCACAGGTTGGTCCTTTAAACAAGATGATTTTCTACAGAGATATGCCCCTTATAAGTGACGGTAAGACATATATAGTGCCTAGACAAGATGGTTTTCTAAAGCGGTATGCCCCTTTTTAGTGACGGTAAGACATATATAGCGCCTAAACAAGATGGTTTTCTACAGTAGTATGCCCCTTATACATGACGGTTAGACATATAAAGCGCCTAAACAAGATGGTTTTCTACAGAGGTATGCCCCTTATAAGTGACGGTTAGACATATATAGCGCCTAAACAAGATGGCTTTCTACAGAGGAGTGACGGTAAGACATATATAACGCCTAAACAAGATGGTTTTCTACAGAGGTATGCCCCTCATAAGTGACGGTAAGACATATATAGCGCCTAGACAAGATGGTTTTCTATAGCGGTATGCCCCTCATAAGTGACGGTAAGACAGATATAGCGCCTAAACAAGATGGTTTTCTAGAGAGGTATGCCCTTATACATGACGGTTAGACATATATAGCGCCTAAATAAGATGGTTTTCTACAGAGGTATGCCTCTTATAAGTGACGGTAAGACATATATAGCGCCTAAACAAGATGGTTTTCTACAGCAGTATGCCCTTATACATGACGGTTAGATATAAATAGCTCCTAAACCAAATGCTTTTCTACAGCGGTATGCCCCTTCTAAGTGACGGTAAGACATATATAGCGCTTAAACAAATCTTTTATAATTAGGTTTGGAATACTTTCAAAATTTCTAAATTTTTCACAGCTTTTGTAATTATTCGCTGCAGCAATGAGTTAGGCTCGCATTTATTACTTTTCATATACTTGCCAAAATACATCTGACATTCTAAGCTACTAACAATGTAATTTTTATTTTTTCATTCATCTCGATTAGTGGTTTACATCCAGTTTCCATAAGTAAATCTCTACTCTCTTTTCATTACCTGTGCAATGTTGAATGCAGCCAAAAAGTTGACAGAGGTAACACTGAAAAAAATATCGATATAAACGTACATCTCAGATAGACTGTTTTCTCATTGACATTTTTCTGTAGAAACAACGTTAGACACTTATTAATATACATTAGTAACAATCACGCCGTCTTTAAATATCGGGCATCAGCTATAATTGATCTTTGTCCTGTAAGTATTTTTATAACATATTCAACTCTGGTTGTACTCTTACCTCAGCCTGTTCCTCGTGTTACGTTCTGTAATTATCGTCGTTTGTGGTAATATTTCAAGCTGGATTCCATGCCAAATACATGTAGCTCTGCTTATTTCGCTCATAAGATGTCTCCGTTTTGTTATGTATTACAAAAAAAATAAAAAACAACTGAAAGAGGTTTTATAATATAAACCAAACACTACACAAATATCGATCAGATCAGGAAGACGCAGTTTTCCTAATCAAGTTGTTTTGGTTTTTATATTATGCCCCAATTAACTTAATCCTCAATAATAATTTAATATTTAATGCGGAATGCACAAAACAGTTTTCCATATTTGATCCGACAATCCCTTACCTACCATAAAACTAGAAAAACCCAATGACATTCTGTTAACTATCATAAAACTAGAAAATCCTATTTTGCTAACACGATGGGTTATTTAGGAAATCCCTTTCGCTACTGTTGTTATTTTGTCTTGCTGTTGTTGTTTTTGTTTTGTTGCTGTCGTTGTTATATTTGTTTCTTTTGTGATGGGATTTAACGCCATTTTCAACGTCTACAGGTAACATGTAGCTACCGTCAGAATGATACTGACAGTGACTAGTAGCATCGTCCTCTCTCAAGCAAGTAGTTAACATTCTCACATAATGTTTCTGCCTATAAAACTTTTAAACTCAAACGCAAATTACGACAGCAACACAATCGGGAGATACGTTAAACTAGCATATTATCTGAGACGGTTTTGAAAGTAGTTACTGGTCAGCGAAGATAATAGTTCTCCACTGTCTCAACCACCTCCACCAATGCTGGAGTCGTATATTCGAATCTAATTCGGTTCACATTGGATGTCATTTACCTACGGAAGGATGGTATCTCTAACTCATGTTTAGGTCCACATCCATCGATGAACATGTATACCGTATAAAACCTTTATTGTACTAATATTGGTAATAAAACCCACCCTCTCTCCCTCAGTAATAACAGTGAACACAAAAACCCACCTCTCTCTCCCTCAGTAATAACAGTGAACACAAAAACCCACCCTCTCTCCCTCAGTAATAACAGTGAACACAATCTTCAGTATTCGCTTAGCCGGGAAGATATATCAGTCAGTTTTATGATAGTGCTTAAAAGTGACACCGTAATATAAATGTGTGTACACTTATTTGTTTTTAACTTCATTGTTAAGCAATATTTCAGCGTTTAGCGCTCTCGAGTCAGCCTTCTGAGTACAAAATGTACTGGGCGTTGTTTGTGAGAGGCCATTAAGTCGAGCCTGATATCGAACTTGGAGTGAGCAGCCAACACACTATCTACAGCACCACCACTGCTGAAAATTTGGATAGTTACATTTTTTTATAAAGGACAAAAGCAAACTTACTTGTACAATTGTTCCTTTGTTGTTTCAGTGAAGGGTGCAGTTTCTAGAACACCAGCATTATTAACAAGTAGGTCAAGAGTACCGATATCTGCTACTGTTTTTCTGGTCAGGTCCCAGTCTGTGATGTCTACACAGAAGGTCGTTATGGACGGATTCTACAGATATGTATAGAAACACACGGAAACGATCATAATATTCAAAATTTAACAATTGTATATTATTTAAAATTTAAGTTAATAGATAAGTAAGTAAGTAAGTAGTTTATTGTAGTGACATGTGCATGGCAGTAAAATAATATATGTATCAAAACATGGTAGTGCACATAGCAACCTATAAGTCACTGCCAATAAATAGAAGTTATATGCAATTTCACAGGATATGAAGCAATGGAACATAGTTGCTGTCATAATGCACGGTTAATTTGAAAGAATAATGTAATACCTAATGTAAAAGGGTTTATTTATTCAAAGTTCAAGATTTTAAAGATGGTATTGACAATATTGGCAAACATTGACTTTGGGACGTTGATAATTGTTTTGTTTTTTGTTTTAAAAAACTATTGTAAAACATTGACCGTCATCAGGTTTCTAATTTTGTCAAAGGTTTGATGGGATAACATAGTGCCTCCGCATCATTATACATAGCTTACCTGTGCTTTTAGACTCGCTAGATTTTCTTGTAGTCTGTCTATAACGAATACGGTCGCACCAAAGTCCACCAGCCGTTGTACTATATCGCGACCAAAGCCTATCAAAATGTTCAATCAATTCAATGTAGTGATGTTTAAGTCTGACGAAGTAAGATATAAATAATTTGAAAATGAAATCAACGATGAAATACAAGCAACTTTAAGAAAAACAATCATTGTATTGAACCATTTTATCTATGTATCAAACAGTAATCTGCATGACGAAGGCCGCATGGAAATTAGTTTAAACTAAATGTGTCACCCTCCATAAATAAAGTTGCTTATCATTTCTTATCTTATATTTCAGTCATATCACGACGATGTCTACTTGATAAACTTTTCTAAACATTGTCACACTGAAGTACCATATAGTAGATACATATAATCATACTACACCAGATCATATTATAGTTTATTACTGGCACCGGACTGACCAGTCCTTTAAACATTAAACGCCAAATGAAGAATAGTTGAAACTATATATAACAATTGTCTAGGTTTATTTGGTATGTCCTGGTCTTGGATCGAACCTACAATATTACGTATGCAAGGCAGAATCTCTATCAAAGCACGCATATCAGAGTTGTGCTCTCTGAATATATGGGGTACATCCCAAACGTAATAGGATGACACTGTCATTTTTGTATTTAGGGCGTTACATGCAAACCAATGGTATCAATGGATAGATCGACACATATTTTAATGTAATAAAACATGAAATCAACTTTCAGTCATCATTGTTCATGCAAAATTCACCATAGTAACGTAAGTTTAGAAGTACGGGAGACTTTGAAATTAGACGCCATTTAAAAAACAACAACATTGGCTTGGAAAGTAGACAACATCCTCAATATCGTGCCAAATGTTATAAAATAACAGTGGACATAATTTCAGGTCATGTGCGAATGTCGTTTACAAATTCGACATTATTGGTAAACATTTGAATATTGTGCACACTTTCGAAGTAATAAGTGTGAATTTTAATATTAAACAAAATCGACGACGTCAAGCATGGAGCGGAAATTTGGAGTGAGGTAAATTTTTGTGTTGGGTGTAATATTCCCCACAGGATACTCTGAAGTTTGTTTCACACAACTATTTAACAGAAGGCATATCCGGGAGCCTTATCTTGTGGTGGTACGAATGGTTTTCCAATGGTCTGATGAAAGTAACTGACCATCATGATCTGGAAAACCGAAATCTTGTTTGGATTCCTGGGATTCAAGTCATATATTCATTAAAAGTGCTTTCGTTACCTCCGGGCCATGTGGCTGAGTGTATATTCTGTGGTTAGGATCTAAAAGTCATCATAGTATCGTAACATGAACTGAAGTGGGTACAGTACCACAAAAATTCCGTTTTGCACAGCGGTTCCTACTTCGAACAAATAATGACTTTTATTTCAATGTAAACTTAACGTTGCACAAATACATAAAACTCTTCCGTACTGTGTTACATATACCTTTTGACTTGTCAAAATTAATGTTAAATTTTGGTGAACAATATCAAAATTTTGCATGCTTATAGTTTTAATATGGAAAATTATTCATGCCAAGTTTTGTTTGGATTTAAACACTGAAAAGGTAAATTTCTAAATGCGACCTATTACTTTTGGGACATACCTCGTATATTTATATATGTTGACTAAAAGATTAATAATATGCAACCAAAAACTATCTTTACTGTCTCATACGCATGTCAGATAGGTAAGTCTTAGGACACGGTGTTGTTGTTTTTCCTTATAAACATGATAGAGGTACGGTTCTCATGTTGTCTTCTGTAATTGTTCTACCGACGTTAATGAAACATTCCCAAAGTTTTAACTAGTACCCACAGTTTACTTAAACAAATGCATTTTGAGGTAACGGACAGTAGCAAAACTGCCTCTGAGGATCTTAAACCTAATGTATGGGCTCATCAAACCTCACTCCTTCCGTGTCGTCGCATCATAAACACAGACAGTGTAAGAAAATGCATACATGCACGTTCGAAATCAATAATAATCTGCCTGGTCGTGTACAAATCAACTAAACAGAGATGTTAATTGGTTTTCATTTGATGAAATCAATTACGGATAATATATGGAGGTTCGACCCCCTTCAATCGAGTGAAGTGTCCTTGAGCATGGAAACAAATAAATATGTTTTAGTGGTTTTTTTTACCCATTCAAGGCAAGAAAATTTTGAACGCGATTTGCATAGTATCAGTGAAAAAATAAGTTAATAATTTGAGGTGATACTACTATATATTTATTTTATTAAAATGATTAGATGATACCTCTCCCTCCTCCGGTAACCAGTGCCCGTTTATCAGTAAAAGTAATGTCCATATTTATCAACTATGTTCACCGACAACACATATATAACAGTAATACACCTTAAATACTGAGTCTTCAGAACTAATGTAAATTTTAAGGCCAGTTATTTTTTTCTATTGGTTTACGTCATACATGGGCACTTATTATGTCATAGAAATCGTGTTTACAATGTTTAATACCGCCGATAACACTAAAATATATTAAATGGAGGACAAATAAATGAAATGTATATCGCCATAAAGAAATTCTCATATAAATATAAACTATACATAATAATATACAGTTAAATTTTATTTTACATCAATTGTTAACCAAAAACATGTACTTACAATGTAGAGAAATGACTTCCTGTACCGAACATAATGTGTCTTACTCAAGGTCGCTACACATGGCCATACTATTGTTCTTGATAAGACATTTCATTCTCATTGTTACGTTTATTACAGAACGTGTTTTATCTTACCGTCTCACTACACAATTTCGCCCCTTTTCCTCACGGTAACATGGTTCGTTCGCTTAAAATATTCATAGTGGTTGTGATTTCTTGCTGCAGATGAGTAGAGCAAATGTTGGTATAGCATATACTGCAATAAGATATCACTGGTGTTAATAAAGTGATTCCAACATATGAATATATTTATGAGCATTTGAGGACTTCGTTTTTCAAAAAGTCGCAGGGTTTCACTTTCAAAAAAACCCTGGTCAACCAACCAGATATTGTGCATTTCTATGTGGGTATTCCTGCTATAAAAAAATACATGTGGATTTTTTACCATGGAAATCCTAGACCTTATTTTATACAGAACAGAGAACAAAATTCAACTGTGTAGTGAGACCTTAAAGGGTAACAACTTGTTTCGCAATCGATATACTAGTAATATGAATATGCTAAAACCATGATTTTGGATTGATTCATTGTTATGTTTTGCTAAATTAGATAACCTCTGATGCAATCCATGGACCTAATAATAAACACATCTAGCCACAACAAGAACTAGGCTATCTTTATCAAGCATGCACTTGCACAGTGTGCATTATTGCGATTGTAAAACAAGATTAATATGTCTATCGGCATAAACCTGACCTATTTTGTAAATGGAGTTAAACGATATTATAACAAGTTACGGTGAATTTTTGAAGATACACTGTTAACCCTTTACTTCATATAGACACCTTTGGACACCTCTAATATTGAAAGCATTAATTCACCACGTATTAGCAATGGGTGAATTATGTTTAAATCAACTGAAAGAAAGGAAAATAGTGCAGGAAGTGTTCAGATTGCTCGTCACGAGCAATCTGAACTCTTCCTGCACTGTTTTCAAAGGCCTTCTATGATTGGTGCGGGAAAACACGTATCTATAGAGTAAAGGGTTAAAATATCATTGTACAAGCCATATACGTTTTTTAATGATTTTTTCTGTGATGTTGACTTAATCCTATCGACTTAATGCTTTTCAGGGTTAGTAGATTTCATTTGCAAGTGTAAACGCTGTTCAAACGTGCATTAGGTGAATGACTTATACGACTCAGGTGCGGTATATTGTAATATTTACGGGCATCATTACTATTCACTTTATAAAAACGTAAGAGGCGTTATAAAAATATCTTAACTTATAATCAGTATTTACTTTTAATCATTGGTCAATGACCTACCCTAAATGTAGATTAAATGACATGGTCTAAATTTATACCAATTCCAATCTTTGTCGACTTTGTCGTTCACATTGACGAATAATAAGTATTTTTAGCGTTAATATACTTATAAACGTGAACACTGTTTCATGAAATGGTATTGACGTTTTGTTTATAATGAATTATGTGTAAGCCGGTGATTCGTATGAGTAACAAAGTGGCGCTGAATGCTTGTTGATAACGATCGTATTATTAAACAATATTCGACAATTAGTTATATATTACACGTGTATCGCTCTCTACATTGAAAATTTGGCGTTTTGAGTGTTTTCACATTATAAGCTGGTTTTGGCTATTTAAATAGTGACATATCATTAAAACAGAAACCTATTAAGTTGACAGTGTTTCTGTGGTAAAGGCCTTGGACTGCAAACCCAGGAGTCGCAGGTTCGATCCCCCGCTCCTCAAACTAAAATACTTATCAGTCTTTTGGAAACATAATCCGCTTTAAAAAGGAATTAAAATAATTATGATTTTATTGTTGATTCGATACTTTATTCATTTATTAACCTGCTGACCGACATAAAGCTAACTTGGACTTCGACGGGGATACCAAAGCCAACTAGGGCTTATTAGTTTCCCAATTCACAAGAAGACTCGAGAAGAAGAGGACGTGATAAAACACGAGATCCAATGTATCAGTGCTTAACATCGGGAATGTAAAAGGATCAGGGACGCTACAGAAGTGTCTTCTGTATATGAAAATACGGCATTAGGTCGATATATTCTGATAACAGTTGTTCTATAAAGCTTATGGCGGTTGTACATCCCTATTACATCAATATGTTGTGTAAAATAGGGCATTAGGCCGATATGTTCTGATTGTTCTATGAAGCTCATGATGGTTGTACATCCCTATTACATCAATATGCTGTGTAAAATAGGGCATATGGTCGATTTATTCTGATAACAGCTGTTCTATAAAGCTCATGATTGTTGCACATCCCTATTACATCAATATGTTGTGTAAAATAGGGCATAAGGTAGATATATTCTGATAACAGCTGTTTTATCAAGCTCATGATGGTTGTACATCCCTATTATATCAATATATTAAGTAAAATACGGCATTACGTCGATATGTTCTGATTGTTCTATGAAGATTATGACGGTTGTACATCCCTAGTACATCAATATATTATGTAAAATACGACATAAGGTCGATATGTTCTGATTGTTCTATTAAGCTTATGACGGTTGTACATCCCTAATCCATCAATATATTATGTAAGATACGGCATTGGGTTCATATGTTCTGATTGTTCTATCAAGCTCATGATGGTTGTACATCCCTTTTACATCAGTACATTATATAAAATAAGGCATTACGTCGATATGTTTTGATTGTTAGATAAAACAAATGACGGTTGTACATCCCTATAATCATCAATATATTATGTAAAAATCGGCATTAGGTCGATAAGTTTTGATTGTTCTATAAAGCTCATGATGGCTGTACATCGCTCTTATGTAAATATATTGTGTAAAATAGTGCAGAAGGTCGATATATTCTGATTGTCCCATCAAGCTAATGATGGTTTAACATCCCTATTACATCATTAAATTACGTAAACTAGGGCATTAGGTCGATATGTTTTGATAACAGTTGTTCTATAAAGCTCATGATGGTTGTACATCCCTTTTACATCAATATATTAAGTATAAGGGCATTATGACGATATGATCTGATTGTTCCATCGAGCTCATGATGGTTGTACATCCTTATCACATCAATATGTTGTGTAAAGTAGTGCAATAGGTCAATATGTTCTGATAGTTCCATAAAGCTCATGACGGTTGTACATTCACTATTATATCAATATATTATGTAAAATACGGCATAATGTTGATAAGTTCTGATTGTTCTATAAAGCTCATGGTGGTTGTACATCCCTCTTACATAAAAATATTGTGTAAAAAAGTGCATAAGGTCGATATATTCTGATTGTCCCAGTAAAGATCATGACGGTTTAACATCCATATTACATCATTATATTACGTAAACTAGGGCATTAGAACGATATGTTTTGATAACAGTTATTCTATGAAGCTCATGATGGTTGTACATCCCTTTTACATCAATATATTACGTAAAAAAGGGCATTATGACGATATGTTCTGATTGTTACATCGCGCTCATGACGGTTGTACATCCATTTAACACCAATATGCTGTGTAAAATATGGCATTAGATCGATATAATCTGATTGTTCCATAAAACTAATGAGGGTTGTACATCCCTATTTCATCAAAATATTATGTAAAATAGGGCAATAGGTCGATATATTCTGGTAACAGTTGTTCTATAAAGCTCAAAATGGTTGAACATACCTATTACATCAATATATTAAGTAAAATACGGCTTTAGGTCGATATGTTCTGATTGTTCTATGAAGCTCATGATTGTTTTACATCCCTATAACATCAATATGTTGTGTAAAACAGGGCATTCGGTCGATATGTTCTGATTGTTCCATGAAGCTCAAGATGGTTGGATATACCTATTACATCAATATATTATGTAACATAGGTCATTAGGTCGATATATTCTGATAACAGTTGTTCTATAAAGTTCATGATGGTTGTACATCCCTATTACATCAATATTTTGTGTATAATAGGGCATTAGGCAGATATGTTCTGATAACAGTTGTTTTATAAAGATCATGATTGTTGTACATCCCTTTCACATCAATATATTGTGTAAAATAGGGCATTCGGTCAATATGTTCTGATTGTTCTATGAAGCTCAGGATTGTTGGACATCCCATCCCTATTACATCAATATATTATGTATAATAGGGCATAAGGTCGATATATTCTGATAACAGTTGTTCCATAAAGCTCATGATGGTTGTACATCCCTATTACATCAATATTACGTAAACTAGGGCATTAGGTCGATATGTTTTGATAACAATTGTTCTATGAAGCTCATGATGGTTGTACATCCCTTTCACATCAATATATTTCGTAAAATAGGGCATTATGACGATATGTTCTGACTGTTCCATCGAGCTCATGATGGTTGTACATGTTTATCACATCAATATGTTGTGTAAAATAGTGCATTAGGTCGATATTTTCTGAAAACAGTTGTTTTATAAAGCTCGTGATGGTTGTACATCCATATTACATCAATATATTATGCAAAATAAGGCATAAGGTCAATATGTTCTGATTGTTCCATGCAGCTCATGATGATTGTACATCCCTATAATATCTATATGTTGTGTAAAACAGGGTATTCGGTCGATATGTTCTGATTGTTCTTTGAAGCTCAAGATGGTTGGACATCCCTATTACATCAATATATTATGTAATATAGGTCATAAGGTCGATATATTCTGATAACAGTTGTTCTATAAAGCTCATGATGGTTGTACATCCCTATTACATCAAGATATTGTGTAAAATGGGGCATAAGGTCGATATATATTCTGATAACAGTTGTTCTATTAAGCTCATGATTGTTTCACATCCCTATTATATCAAATTGTTGTGTAAAATTGGGCATTCGGTATGTTCTGGTTGCTCTACGAAGCTCAAGATGGTTGGACAACCCTATTTCATCAATATATTGTGTAAAAAGGGGCATTAGGTCGATATATTCTGATAACAGTTGTTTTATCAAGTTCATGATGGTTGTACGTCCCTATTACATCAATATGTTGTGTATAATAGGACATTAGGCCGATATGCTCTGATTGTTCCATAAAGCTCATGACGGTTGTACATCCCTATTACATCAATATATTTCGTAAACTAAGGCATTAGGTCGATATGTTTTGATAACAGTTGTTCTATAAAGCTCATGATGGTTGTACATCCCTTTTACATCAATATTTTACGTAAACAAAGGCTTTATGACGATATGTTCTGATTGTTCCATCGAGCTCATGATTGTTGTACATCCTTATCACTTCAATATGTTGTGTAAAATAGTGCATTAGGTCAATAGGTTCTGATTGTTCCATCAAGCTCATGACGGTTGTACATCCCTATTACATCAATATATTTCGTAAACTAAGGCATTAGGTCGATATGTTTTGATAACAGTTGTTCTATAAAGCTCATGATGGTTGTACATCCCTTTTACATCAATATTTTACGTAAACAAAGGCTTTATGACGATATGTTCTGATTGTTCCATCGAGCTCATGATTGTTGTACATCCTTATCACTTCAATATGTTGTGTAAAATAGTGCATTAGGTCAATAGGTTCTGATTGTTCCATCAAGCTCATGACGGTTGTACATCTCTATCACGTCAATATATTATGTAAAATACAGCAATAGGTCGATATGTTCTGATTGTTCTATCAAACTCATGATAGCTGTACTTCCGTATAACGACACTTTATTATGTAAAATATGGCATTAGGTCGATATGTTCTGATTGTTCTATGAATCTCATGATGGTTTCACACCTTATTAAATCAATATGTAGTGTAAAATACGGCATGACGTCGATATGTTCTGATTGTTCTATGAAGTTCATGATGGTTGCACACATTATTACATCAATATGTTGTGTAAAATACGGCGTTACGTCGATATGTTCTGATAATAGTTGTTCTATAAAGCTCATAATGGTTGAACATCCCTATTACATTCATATATTATGTAACATAGGGCATTAGTTTGATATATTCTGATAACAGTTGTTTTATTAAGCTGATGATGGTTGTATATCTCTATTAAATCAATACATTATGTAAAATAGGGCTTTAGGCTGATATGTTCTGATTGTTCTATCAAGCTCATGACAGTTGTAAATTCCTATTACATCAATATATTATGTAAAATACGGTATTAAGTAGATATGTTCAGATTGTTAAAAGCTCATTTTGATTATACATCCCTATTACATCAATATATTATGTAAAATACGGCATTAGGTCGTTTTGTTCTGATTGTTCTATAAAGCTCATGACGGTTGTACATACCTATCACATCAATATATTATATAAAATACGGCATTAGGTCGATTTGTTCTGATTGTTCTATAAAGCTCATGACGGTTGTACATCCCTATTACATCAATACATTATGTAAAATACGACATTAGGTCGATTTGTTCTGATTGTTCTATAAAGCTCATGACGGTTGTATATCCCTATTACATCAATACATTATGTAAAATAGGGCATTCGATCGATATGTTTGGATTGTTCAATGAAGCTCAAGACGGTTGGACATCTGTACTACATCAATATATTATGTAAAATAGGGCATAAGGTCGATTTCTTCTGATAACAGTTGTTCTATAAAGCTCACTATTGTTGTACGTCCCTACTAAATCAATATGTCGTTTAAAATACGGCATTAGGTCGATATCTTCTGATGGTTCCATTCAGCTCAAGATGGTTGTACATCCCTATTCCATCAATATGTTGTTTAAAATACGGCTTTAGGTCAATATGTTCTGATTGTTCCATAAAGTTCATGATGGGTGTACATCCCTTTTACATCAATATGTTGTGTAAAATACGGCATTAGGTCGATATGTTCTGATAACAGTTGTTTTATTAAGCTCATGATGGTTGTACATCATTCATATATTATGTAAAATACGGCATGAGTTCGATATATTCGGATAACAGTTGTTCTATAAAGCTCATGACGGTTGTACAGTCCAAATACATCATTATATAATGTATAATAGCGCATAAGTTCGATATATTCGGATAACAGTTGTTCTATAAAGCTCATGACGGTTGTACAGTCCAAATACATCATTATATAATGTATAATAGGGCATAAGTTCGATATATTCTGATAACAGTTGTTTTATAAGTTCATGATGGTTGTACATTCCTATTAAATCAATATATGATGTAAAATAGGTCATTATGACGATATGTTCTGATTACAGTTGTTCTATGAAGCTCCTGATGGTTGTACATCCCTATTACATCAATATATTACGTAAAATACGGCATAATGTCAATATGTTCTGATTTTTCCATAAAGCTCGTGAAGGTTTGTACATCCCTATAACATCAATGTATTATGTAAAATACGGAATTAGGTCGATATGTTCTGATTGTTCTATGAAGTTCATGACGGTTGTACATCCCTATTACATCAATATATTATGTAAAATACGGTATTAAGTCGATGATGATTGTACATCCCTATTACATCAATATGTTGTGTAAAAAACGGCATTAGGTCGATATGTTCTGATTGTTCCATAACGTTCATGACGGTTGTACATCCCGATTACATCAATATATTATGTGAAATAGGGCATAAGGTCGATTTATTCAGATAACAGTTGTTCTATATAGCTCATGATTGCTTTACGTCCCTATTAAATCAATATGTTGTATAAAATATGGCATTGCGTAGATATGTTCTGATGGTTTCATAAAGCTCAAGATAGATATACATCCCTATTCCATCAATATATTGTTTAAAATACGGCATTAGGTCGATACGTTCTGATAACAGTTGGTCTATCAAGCTCGTGATGGTTGTACATCCCTATCACATCAATATATTATGTAAAATACGGCATAAGGTCAATATGTTCTGATTGTTCCATAAAGTTCATGATGGGTGTACATCCCTTTTACATCAAAAAGTTGTGTAAAATACGGCATTAGGTCGATAAGTTCTGATAACAGTTGTTCTATAAAGCTCATAATGGTTGTACATCCCTATTACATTCATATATTATGTAAAATACGGCATGAGGTCGATATATTCTGATAACAGTTGTTCTTTAAAGCTCATGACGGTTGTACAGTCCTATTACATCATTATATAATATAAAATAGAGCATACGTTCGATATATTCCGATAACAGTTGTTTTATAAAGTTCATGATGGTTTTACATCACTTTTAAATCAATATATTATGTAAAATAGGTCATTTTGACGATATGTTGTGATAACAGTTGTTCTTTCAAGCTCGTGATGGTTGTACATCCCTATTACATCAATATATTATGTAAAATATGGCATAATGTCAACATGTTCTGATTGTTCCATAAAGCTCATGACGGTTGTACATCCCTATGACATCAATGTATTATGTAAAATACGGAATTAGGTCGATATGTTCTGATTATTCTATAAAGCTCATGACGGCTGTACATCGCTATTACATCAATATATTATGTAAAATACGGCATTAAGTCGATATGCTCAGATTGTTTAAAGCTCATGATGATTGTACATCCTTATAACATCAATATGTTGTGTATAATACGACATAAGGTCGATATATTCTGATAACAGTTGTTCTATGAAGCTCATGATGGTTGTACGTCCCTATTACATCAACATGTTGTGTAAAATAGAGCATTCGGTCGATATATTCTGATTGTTCTATGAAGTACAAGACGGTTGGACATCCCTATTACATCAATATATTATGTAAAATACGGCCTAAGGTCGATATATTCTGATAACAGTTTTTCTATAAAGCTCATGATGGTTGTACGTCACTATTACATCAATATGTTATGTAAAATACGGCATTAGGTCAATATGTTCTGATTGTTCCATAAAGCTCATGATGGGTGTACATCCCTTTTACATCAATTTGTTGTGTAAAATACGGCATTACGTCGATATGTTCTGATTGTTCCACGAATCTCAATATGGTTGTACATCCCTTTTCCATCAATATGTTGTTTAAAATACGGCATTAGGTCAATATGTTCTGATTGTTCCATAAAGCTCATGATGGGTGTACATCCCTTTTACATCAATTTGTTGTGTAAAATACGGCATTAGGTCGATATGTTCTGATAACAGTTGTTCTATCAAGCCCATGATGGTTGTACATCCCTATTACATCAACATATTATGTAAAATACAGCATAAGGTTGATATGTTCGGATTGTTCAATAAAGCTCATGATGGTTGTACATCCCTATTACATCATTATATTATGTAAAATAGGGCATAAGGTCGGTATATTCTGATAACAGTTGTTCTATAAACCTCCTGATGGTTGTACATCCCTATTACGTCAATATATTATGTAAAATACGGCATTAGGTCGATATGTTCTGATTGTTCAATGAAGCTCATGACGGTTGTACATCCCTATTACATTAATATGTTGTGTAAAAAGGGGCTTTCGGTTGATATGTTCTGATTGTTCTGTGAAGCTCAAGACGGTTGGACATCCCTATTACATCAATATAATATGTAAAATCCGGCATAAGGTCGATATATTCTGATAACAGTTGTTCTATAAAGCTCATGACGGTTGTACATCCCTATAACATCAATATATTATGTAAAATACGGCATTAGGTCGATACTCTCTGATTGTTCCATAAAGCATCAATATATTATGTAAAATACGGCATTCGGTCGATATTTTCTGATTGTTCTATAAAGCTCATGACGGTTGTACATCCCTTTTACATCAATATGTTATGTAAAATCCGGCATTCCGTCGATATGCTCTGATTGTTCTTTTATATTACATCAATATGTTGTGTAAAATACGACATTAGGTCGATATTTTCTGATTGTTCTATAAAGCTCATGACGGTTGCACATCTCTATTACATCAATATATTATGTAAAATATGGCATTAGGTTGATATTTTCTGATAACAGTTGTTCTATAAAGCTCATGACGGTTGTACATCCCTATTACATCATTATATTATGTAAAATACGGCATAAGGTCGATATGTTCTAATTGTTCTATAAAGCTCATGATGGTTGTGCATCCCTTTTACATCAATATATTACAGTCAAACCTGTCTTAAGCAGCCTGGCAAATGGCTTTTCAAGACAGCTTGTTGCTTAATATAGGTAACTCTAAAACCATAGAAATCAGGGAAAAAGCAAATGTGGCTGCTTAAGACGAGTGATTCTTAATAGAGGTTACCACTTACACAGATTTGACTGTATAGAATAATGCACTGTCCGTTATGAGCTTACGGCATGTGTAAGTTTTGAATCTCTTCCTTTGCAACTGTCAGTGACAGTACAACAGAAGACATAAAACAAGTGTTTTTTCTTCCAGTTTTAATATCACACAAATGTATTTATCTGCACCAATATAAGCAATGATTAAATGTATATTTTTATCTAATGAACTATTTGTTGCTGGTGTTGATTTTACTTATACCTATCTTTATCATGAATATTTCTTTTCATTACATATTTTACATGTGTTAATAACAATAATATAGCCATAAAAGGCTGTGTAATCATCTCAATAATTATAAAACATAATATAAGGTCAAATAATAGTTTACCTGGTAATGTAATTAACAACCAGCTTTGCCTTGCAGTCAACTCCCATATATCTTTTTGTCTGGTGTACTGGTACTGGTCACAACTAGCTTACTGTTCGCTCTGATAATAAATGTACCACAAATTGGGGATACAAATATATGAATACCACGACGAACAGGGATTTTATGACCCACTGTCAGCAGTTAAAAACCTAAATCAAGAGGCCCAAGAGGGTTTGAATCGTTTACTGACAAAAAAAATAAACAGAATGAACATTTCAGAGAAAATGTTTTTTATGTTCCTCTTCAACAAATCTTTAAAGAGACCACCATGCAATGCTACGCGTAAATTATCTAAGGTTTTTTTAATTTTCATTGAAAATGTGCTTATAAACCCTTGGTGAGGCATTAACCGCGATCTTGTGGTTATATAACTGAAGTTATTTTTTGAAAACAGGCATTGCATGCTCATTTAAGTGGTAAAAAAATAATTTAAATAAAAGCTAATTTGGAGCACTGCTAAGGTCTAGGCCTTGACCTTTATGAGAAAAATGTTTTTGAAAATTTTGCATAAAATGTGCTTATAAGCCCTGTGACTGGGGCATTTGTGATCGAATCACACTGCATGGTTCAAGAACTCATCTGAGATCTTGCAGTTATATAACTTCTGTTCAAGTTTTGTTAAGATTCAATGAAAAAGAACATGGTTAATGGACGGTTGACGATGGATGATAGACAATTTGCCATGACATAAACCCTGCTGGCCATTGGCCAATAGAGCTAGTAATACAAAGTAAAAAAACAATTGCCCCCTGTAACTTACAAACGCACCCCCCCCCCCCCCCCCCACACCCCCATGTGAGACTGTGTCATTGGAGATTAAGTTCTAGACTTGAATTGGGTACACTGTAAATTCCATTACACCTTGTAGATAGTTTTACATTTAATAGCGATTTTGCATAGACAAAACTGACATCTAATTGGTATTCTTGTGTCGTGTCATCTGTCATAGCGTTAAAATCGACATTGTTGGTCTCGGTTCATTGAAAACCTTAAATCAATTGTATACCACTCCTGGTACAATAAATAGTAGTTAAACAGTATGCAAAAAATAAAAAATCGAATATTGTCGGGTCATTCGGATACCACGCCACGGACTAAAATTCATGCAATTGATTTTACTAAAATATACTTATAGTTCAACTAAAACACTATCAAGAACCCCAGATATAATTTTTTAACTAAGGATTTAAAAACCTGGATATTTGTAGTTTCTTGTAGTGACATTAAGAAATTGCATATGTTTATCGTTTAACCATTTACCGTGTAATCAGGATATTTAAATTATTTAGAACTGGTTAAAAA
This sequence comes from Panopea generosa, assembly GCA_029582155.1. Classification (NCBI taxonomy): domain Eukaryota; kingdom Metazoa; phylum Mollusca; class Bivalvia; order Adapedonta; family Hiatellidae; genus Panopea; species Panopea generosa. Next base: position 57,170,115 of record CM055896.1, read on the forward strand.
CATTTTTTCCCAAATATATATTGCCATTATATACTCACTGACCCCGTATTGCCAAAAGGATATCTATTTGATCATGCCAAAATAATATATTTTATGTCTCCATTGAACAATTATATATCACGAAACTAGGTTGGAAAGTCTAAACCAAAGAAAATGGAAATAAAAACTTGTTCAACTTAATAAAATGACAAAACAACTTATCTCGAGAGTTTTTATCCATTCTCATCCCACCGACAGTAGGTAGGACATCACGATACGCATTAAGTAACTAACAAAGTATTCAAACGATACATACACGTGCAAGCTATCATTACAACTTTTTTCTACCCTCATCCATACGTGAATGGAATACTCTTGCAGAGGGAATCCGTAACTCTGAATATGTCTCATCTTTTAAGTATGCACTTAAACGTCAACTTAATATACCCTCAATTCCAAAGTATTTTCTCTTTGGATCAAGAAAACTTCAAATTCTACATACACGTCTCCGAACTTAACAATGATTTGTTTTCAAAAAAAAAATGATAGATTCACATCTTTGTATATGTGGCGAAATCGAAGACGTAGATCATTTTCTACTTCATTGCATCTCATACCGCGATTCACGAAAAATACTAGAAAGATCATTACCACCCCATCTGAGAATAACTACCCATCGTCTTCTCTTTGGAGACAAATTTTCTCCTATCGATACAAATATTATTATATTCAGTGCAGTACATAATTATGTCGATAATACACATCGTTTCTAATGTCACACATATAGTTTTAACTGGCATGAACGTTAATAAATCCTCTCATACTAATGTCGCCAATAACTCCCATTTCTATTCTAATATATCTTTACAATTGACCTTTATTATAAAATCAATGTTGTTATCTTGTATACTTAACTAGAAATCCGCATTTGTCATCATCATAGTTTGTGTAATTGTATTGTAATTAGGAGAGGAATTCTATATGCTTGACTTTCATTCCAATCCTTTTGAAAAAATTGTATGTAAATATGTAAATTTGTAAGATATTCGAAATAAAATATGTTTAAACCAAAATAATATACTAAAAATTATTTAACTTGGGCTACGCGTCTAGGTTAGACTAAAAATGATTTCCCGTTTAAAATTTCTACATATTTAGTTACGTATTACATGTGTCACGTGGTTTCATTTCGTTCCGTTATACAGGTTTACATGTAGTCCGAATGATGATGCGAATGTTGTCAAGAAGTATTTGAGTGCTGTCTATTTTTAGAATGGGAATTTCATTTTCAAGTTTACCACTGCGATTGAAATTTTGATTTTGTCACATTTTGGTAGATTTGACATACCAAATCATTCGGATTTTATTTATTTATGATTATGAGCTGCTTTTATCCATTTTGAGAACAGTTTTAATATTTAAGACATTTATAACGTTTTTCTATAGTCTCCCTCTAAAGACAGGATTGATAAAAGGGGGAATACTCGGGATCATTCTGAAGCCAGAATGACTGAAAATATATTGATTGAGTTTACAGAAGAGTTGAAAAAGATTTGTCAAGTATGTGTACCAAATATGAGAATTGCAAAGCCCTATCCAAGCATGAGGAAGAAATGAAAGGTAGAATAAGTTAAGATTTTTAGGACCATGAGAGATGAGAACGCGATTAGAAACATATATTAATCAACGCGACCAAACTAAGCACCCAGATTTTACTAAATAAATATAGTCAGCGGTAAACTAGCTTCCCAGGCAGGAAATGCTGTTAAAATAGCAGCCCATGGTAGCAAGCGAATATGAAAGAAAGCCTGACAGTTTCATCAAAACATTTCGAAAACTGTTGAGACATAGTTGTGACAAAGAAACAAATAAAGGTAGGAGATGATATATTACTGTATACGAATATGATATACTCAAGAGTTATAGGATTGCTGCCAAGTGCATAACTGTAATATAGATTTTAAACACGTTCTAGCGCATGAACTAGCTCCAGTACCGACATGGCTATATTAAAGGTCATTTTCTTTTAATTGTAAATGTGTTTGTCACCTAAACATTAACCGTATCCTTAAGTATGAATCATTTTATACCAGTAATTTCCACCTAAATAGTGTATTTCGAGCAAACTGGAAGCCATTGTGGACGCCATTTTGTTCATTTCAAATTACTCAATGATGACAAAATGTCATCCAACTTAAAATCAAAGCATTGTATATAAACTATCATTTTAGCCAAAAAATATTACTATAGACTCTCATGTGTGAATAATTGTATACTTAATACTAGCAGTAACGACTTGCATTTCGATCAAATTGGAGGCCATTTTGTGTGCCGTCTTGTTTATTTCAAAATGCTCAATAATGACAAAATGTCATCTTAGTTTGTCACTTTCATCAAATTAGTAAAAATAATGGCATACTTAATAGTAATTGACATCTAAATATTGCATTTCAGGCAAATTGACAGCCGTTGTGGACGCCATCTTGCTTATTTTTAAATATGCTCAATGATAGACTACCATTTTAGTCGGAAAATACTATACACTCTCAAGCGAGGTTCAGTAAAAATACCTGGATTATCTGCCGAAATAATAGCGAGATAGTTAGAATATAGATAACAGTTTTATCGATTAATGCAGTGAGTGATAACCAGAACACTACTGATAAAATCCGTGCGCATTAAAGCGGCAGAACCAGTACTTTGTACCATTTCAATATCTGGTATAATAGTCATATTTAGCATAAAGCGTGGCTATTTGGATTATATCTGGTGCGCAGTACCGTTGTTTATCTTCAAAAACATGTATTCAAACTCGCCATTATTGCCGATCACAATTGTATCCGTAATCATTCGGGAAATTTCGGACATTATCGAGTAACCACGAGTAAGCGATTTGGTTGAAACTTATTTATACAACTGATTTTGTTATAATCCTGCATGGCGCAGTGGTTATATATATGGATTAAAGCCAAGAATATACGATTGAGTCGGAAATTTTACGATGATTTCGGTCAGCGGAGAAGTTTAGCAGTTGTTTCTTTCGTTAAAAAAAGAAATACAGATACTGGTTATGCCGCTTTAAGTAAATACAATCAAAGTTTATATCTTGACTGCATTTTGCTTGAGTAAAAAAGATTCCTCACATAACGACGTTGTATAGCAAAAGAAAAGAACGACTTGCATTAGTTAGAGGATATAAAGTCATATTGATTGTGGAATAATGCCAGATTTAATGGATTTTGTAGCATCCGCTTTTAATGTCGAAGTTGAATGTCAGCCATGCCAAACCGAAGACAAGCACGCAGAAGCGAGTTAATATTGTAGAGAGTGTAAACACTACCTGTGCAAGAAATGCTACGACTGTCACCTAGTGCCGCTGCCAGTCCGGAATCATGTTTAGTGGATGCAAACGTTATTCGATTGACAGAGGAATATAGAACATGTAAAATATCAGACATAAGTGACATCAAAATAAAATCATCACGATTTTCTAAAAATTGTTGGATCAGCGCAAGTACCATACTTAACGACGGAACACTTGCAATAGTCGGCTATGGTAAGAAATGGGTGAAACTAATAGATACTGCAGATGAAACGCTTTTTTGTAAGTTTGAATTAAATTCTCGACCATGGGACATTGTTGGAATATCAGATACAACAGTAGCAATAACAACACCTGAGGAGAAGACAATTCAATTTCTATCGATTTGTAACAAATCTCTTGTTAAAATAGGTGAAATAAAAGTGAACGGCAAGTTTCAGGGAATAACTTACAGCAACAATCGATTGGCAATAACACTAATTGAACCTGGTAAAGTACAACTGCTTGGCATCAACGGAGCCGTTCTGAAAAGCATTTCAACTGACTGCAATGGCAGAACCCTCTTTGTTAAGCCGGGTCACATAACCATTGGCCCTGACAATAAAACCATATATGTAACTGATATACATAGGCATGTAGTAGTTTGTCTAACATCAGACGGGGAATTTATATCCATGTATCAAGATATGAGATATCCAACAGCCATTGCCGTGATTGACGACGGTACAGTGCTAGTGTGTGGCCTCGAATCTTCCACCATTCAGCAGATTACGCCGGATTGCAACAAGTTGAAAGATGTACTGTTTGACGAAGACGGAGAAGGCTTCATCTCATCAGTGTCGATGACATATTGTGATAAACAGAAAAAACTTTATGTGGGAATAAAGAATGCCAATGTGATTAAGGTCGCTCAGTTAGTTTTTAAGAATAGGATCAATTAGAAGACTATTAACAACACTTAACGTGTGATTAGAAGTATTATTATAGAGAAAATATCACTTTTCTCAAACATATACTTTAATTTCAAAAACAAAACAAAAAAAAGTTTTCTTACTTTGAATACTTAGGTATATACTCTCAGTGAATGTAGTGTAATATTTGCAGTGTAATGTTTTTCACAGACAGAATCCATGAAAAGATGCTATTAAATGCATTCAATTTACTATAATGTTGAATAAAGTTAAAGTGTTTCGATTCGGTTTGTAATTGATATTATGTGATGTGCTAGTTACTTAAACATGTTTAGGGAAGTTGTTTCTAAATAAAATATGACACTGAAACACATTCTCTCGTACCGTTTTAGAAAATGAGTGTTGCAGTAATGTTTATTTGCAATGCGTTGAGTTTGAAATGAACACATTAATACTTATTTTAGAACAAACCTTGGCAATGCGGGGATATAAAATATATATTTATGTTTAAGAAAATATTTCAGTTTTAATGATATGTTACAGCATGTGCCAACATTTTATGTTATAGAGACAAATACAAACGTATTATAACACTCGCGACATTTTGTTATGTTTTCAGTTTGACATACTGAATTTGGTTCGTTTTTTATTCCATATGATGCCTTACTACATAAATGACACTTTAAACTGTAAAACTACTTCTATCTCAGAATGCAGCTTTATCTGTCTTTCTTCGCTTCCTATACCCATCTGAGCTGGACAATCATTATGACTTGTAAACCATCTTGAAATCGTGGACGTGTAAAGGAAATAAAAAAAAGAAAAAATTAAAGCGGTGTGTGCTCTTGAAATATATACCAAATATAAACATTTTTTTTTTCAAAAGGGTTAACCATCACCCAACGACCATTATATAAATCGAAGATTTGGAGCTGTTTCGTTACCCCGTATCTACCCCGTGTCTACTCCGTGTCTACTCCGTGTCTTCCCCGTGTTTACATTGTGTCTTCCTCGTGTCTTCTATGTTTCTATCCCGTGTCTATCCCTTGTCTACTACGTGTCTACATCGTGTCTACATCGTGTCTACTCCATGTTTACCCCGTGTATACCGCGTTTCTACTCCATGTCTACCCCGTGTCTACTCCGTGTCTACCCCGTGTCTACACCGTGTCTACCCCGTGTCTACCCCGTGTCTACTCCGTGACTATTGATGATACAAAGCTTTAGATCACTCGGACTTGGAGGAGATTGTTATATTTACTAGCCGTATACGTGATAGAGGCAAACTGAATCGTCTGAATTCGTTTCGTTAATATAATAATTATTAAAATATCTGTATAATACGATTAATGCCAACTAAGAATAAAAAATTTATGTTAAAACTTGTATTCCAAACTGAACTATTTTTTAAGGAATGCATTTCATTTATTGAAAGTTAATGAATATGAACTAACATCTTCCACGGGCAAAGTACGTGAACTCCGAACGGGGTTAAAGTGTTATCAGGTCTTAGCGCAAAACACAGATAACACAGTAACATAGCTATATTGCTGTTTTCAGCGATCATAATGCAGTTGTTGTCGTCATTTCTTTGCCATCGATGGCTAACAGACGATCAGTTAACCCAACCACTATTTCCTTGTATCATGGAAGGTTAACCAGTACTTATGCACACCTCATCTCCGCAAGTAATTGATAACTTTCCCACTTGAATCAGCGGTGAAAGACGAATGATAATGACATGCAATGTCGTATATCAATTATAACGGAGACTGTGACCGAGTGGGGATTCGAACTCACGACCCATGGATTTATAGTCAGACGCGCTAAAAAGACTGAGCTAATCGGGTCCGGCTCAAAATCCAGTCACAGCGAAGTCTACGCGAGACATTACCGCTGCAAAACATGTTTTAACTCGTACAATTAACATGGTTCCCAGCAAGTTTAGTCATTGCCAATAGCAGCGGGGTCGGGTCCAGTTTTTTAGTTTAAGTTTAGAGGGGGTGGACGCAACACAAAATCAGATTTCAATAAAATATCACTTATTACGGCCAAGAGAGGAGGCCAGATTTTTTTCAATTAGGCTGTCGTAGTTGCGTTTTGGAGTATATTTCTTATGTTTTAAGGGGCCTGGTCATCCTTAATATTGATATTGAATTCACTTTTATAACCAAACAAAATCGAAATTGATAAAATGATGTTAAATATCTGGACCATATTCGATGATTTGTGTGTTGCGAATTCATAAATTACCGCCTACCTGCCTAGCCGTCCGATTTTTATTGCAATTTTGGCATTTTTATCTCTCAGAAAAAATGTGGACACGTGCCTACAGTGCCTATAAGAAGTGACGCCCCTGATTTTACTTCGGTATTACCACTTGAACAAATCACCCCCAAAATCTTTCCGGGTGGAACCAGTACTAAGCATATGCGAACAAAGTGTCTTGCTCAAGGACACCACATGACCCTCCGGTCATGGGTACGGTTCTCTACCACTACACACTGCATTCCATGAGAGGCAAGGTGTGGGAGTCCCTAAAGGGGAAAACATTGATAATTTTCATAAATCTTATTCTAAACTGGTCGGAAAAAAACTTTTATTTAATTTTCCCTATGAGTTGGGGTTTGGAGTTTATACTAATCAAGGTGTTAGGATAGTTAGTGCCCCTGTAATGGAGTAATACCTAGGAAATGCAATATTACTATTTTTCTCATCCATTTGCGCAGAAATAATGTTCAATTTGAGCTATCTAAATCATTGTCCAGTAATTGCAAGATATTAATTTGCAAATTGCAAAGAGAACTCATAAAATTTATGAAGTGTTTAATCTTGCAAAGCTATCTTTATATGGGAATTGTTTAACTAATGATGTACTCCGTACCAACCTCAACAAACACATTTTGATTATCTGGCAATGTAACACATACAAAACGAGTGTAGACTTTAGAGTTTTTCCGTTAAAAATACACTAAAATAATATAGATAAATGTTGAGTATGTTGATGTTTTTTTGTTGTTGTTTTTTTTGTTTGTTTTTTTTTTTTTGGGGGGGGGGGGGTGGAGTTAATGCCATGTCCAATGTGATTAAATGTTGTTGTTTTTTTAATTTCAAATATAATTATGTTTCAATTTAAATATCATTGAACATTATATATATATTCACTGTATCTCTATGATCCAAAGGGTTTATAAATATATCTTTAATATAGCATATGAGAAGTCATGAATCCTTAACTGGATCCTACTCATATAAAGCTATCAGTATGTAAACTGTCCGTCAATTATATTTTATCGTAAACTTAATAAAATATAGCATATGTTTTTTAAGCAAGCTGGACGGACCACCCACCCATCAATCTATCCATCACATCTATTTATCCATCCATCCATCCATGCATCAACAATTAGGACACATTTCCTCTCATGCGTCCATTTTTTCTAAAGCTTCTTATAATTAATTTAAAAGAAGCTGTCACACGGCTAATCACTTACCATTTTGTGTTACACCACAAAACGACACAACGAAGCAGCACCTTTCAATATATTATTTTGACATGTTTAAATAGATATCCTTTTGGAAATACAGGGTCAGTGAGTATATATAGACATATGCATTTGGGGGGGGGGGGGGGATTTAACTATTTTGATAGTAAATTAGACGTACCCATCATGTCATTATATACACACCATCATAATACAATACACATATCGATAATAGCAATAAAAATGTACCTATCGTGTATTATATACACACCCATCATAGAATACAGACGTACCCATCATGCTCTATATACACGTCCATAATAGCAATACAGACGTACCCAACATGGCATTTTTTAAACACCCAACATAGTAATACCGATGTACCAACCATGGCACAAAAACACACCCATAATAGACATACAAACGTACCCATCATGGTTATATATACACATCCATTATAATAGCAATACGGACGTACCCAACATGGTACTTTTTAAACACCCAACATAGTAATTCCGATGTACCAACCAAGGCACAAAAAACACACCCGTAATAGCCATACAAACGTACCCATCATGGTATTATATACACACCATCATGTTTAGACTGAGAGTTTATTAAAAAAAATCAATTTACAATTTTATACAGAATATTATTTGATATTAATGTTTAGTTGTCTTCTATTCTGTTTTGTCAACAGTTCGTTTGATTGAGCTCAGCACACCACATGGTTATAGCATTTCTCCATGTGTCTACCTGTCGTGTAAAGCTCGCATTATGGCAACATCACTGTCATTAAAATCGTTCAACATGTATATGAATGTGTTGTTTCTTTATTAAGATTATAAATGAAAAACGTGCACGGTTAACTAACTGAAACTATACTAGCCAGCAGATAAAGCGTGGCATGTAGGAAAAAGGGTCTACGTCCGAAGATTGTGTTAGTATGGAGCGAGACCCATTCTTATCCTTGATGAAGATTCTTCCATCTGTTGTCCATACTTGTGAGACAAACTTGTCTCTCACTAACTGCTTTGCTTTGTGAAAAAGTTGGTTCGATGATGATTCAGAGATCCTTATTAATAAATACACGATGAAGTCGCTTGTTGTCCTTGCTTTTGTATCTACCACGGAAAATCTGCCACAAGCTCGGTAAGTGGAAAATTTTACAATGATGGCCTTTGGTCTACCGTTAACAGGCTTGCCCGCACGATGTGACCTTTCGATTTCCGAAATCGAAATTTCGGAATCACAAGCTTTAGATAGTTCAATAACAAGATTATCTGTGCTCTCCTCGGGTGATTCGGGAAGGCCAACGATGCGTAAGCAGTTGTCCCTACTATATTGTTCAGATTCATCCTAAAAGGTTTTAATTGACTGAACATGTGATTCAACCTGACATGTAAGGGTTTCTTTGACCATGATGGCGATTGTCTTAAAGTCACTATCGGCAAGATGAACAGGCTTGGTTTTAAGTAATGGTATTTCTATTATGTCTGATATATAGGTCTCACTACACAGTCGAATTTTGTTCTTTGTTCTGCGTAAAATAAGGTCTAGGATTTCCCTTGAAAAAAAAAAGAATTCCACAGAGATTTATTTTATTTTATAGCAGGAATGTAAACCTACTTAAAAATGCACAATAAGTGGTAGGTTGACCAAGTTTTTTTTTAAAAAAAGAGGGTGCAGTGACACCCTGAGATTTTTTAAAAAAGAAGTCCTCAAATGCTCATAAATACATGCATATGTTGAAATCCTATAAAAGTCACTTTTTTAACACCAGTGATGTCTTATTGCAGTATATGATAAACCAATTTTTGTTCTACTCATCTGCAGCAAGAAATCACAACTACTATGACCCATTTTGAAAATATTTCAAAACCAAATTACATAGGCCTTGTTTTTAAGCGTAAGAATCATGAAAGAAGGGGCGTAACTGTGTAGTGAGACGTTAATAGGAGGAGTCTAATTTCACTTGCATGTTTATTTTTCTTCTCGGGATTTAGTTCAGCATCCATGAATGGTGACGATAATTCCCGTTCCTTGGTGTTCGTCTCATCAGCCGTCATTGGTTTTGATCGGGATTCATTTTGTTATACTTATTGTTGATTAATACAGAGTAACAGCAATGATGCATAAACTTTGCTCTGCAGTATAGAATTTCAAATTTTCAGCGTGCCCCCCAATTCGTTTACCTTCTATTAACATAAAGGTCAACTAGGGTCCAAGTCAACGTTTTTATACACTATTCTATATGCACAATAGTCACACATACAAGTTACTCACAAGTCAAATATATGTCCAAATATGCCCAAATATTTCCTCAATTACACGTCCTTGCGAAAACAACACAATTTAACACTAATTCATCTGTTAATTGCAATTATTTATAGTTCGGTGGCTCTAAAAACAATACACGTCCGACGCCATTTTAAAAATTGCCGATTCATCTTAATCACCGCTGCATATTGCACTGATTTCAGGAACCTGAGAGTGTAAGAAAGAAATGTTAAAGCGTTGTTTCTTTTTAAATATTTAGCATCATTTTTATGCCATCCTGAAACAGATCAATTAACCTTATCACTCATTTTTTCTGGTATCCTGGAAGGTTAACCAGTACGTCCTTGAGCAGGAAGGTTAACCAGTACGTCCTTGAGCAGGAAGGTTAACCAGTACGTACTTGAGCAGGAAGGTTAACCAGTACGTACTTGTGCAAACCCATCTAGACAAGACGGATAACGTTCTCACTTGAATCAGCGGTGGGAGACAAATGACAATGAGACGCAATGTTATATATCAATCTTCACAAAGACTCAACAGGGCGTGTATTTGGACTCACAACCCCTTGAATGATAATATGTAGTCAGACGCGATAACGTCTAAGCTTACCGCGCCCGGCTTAAAATGGGATGTAATAGTAGGCCATCCAAAAAGCAAAATGACCCTTATTTTAACTTTGATGGCAATTTTTAGTAGAATTGTTTCAATACCATAACACCATTTCCCAATATGTATAGCATCGTGTGATGGTTGATGCCACTCGTGAAATTGCGTTTGAAGGTCACAGTTGAGGTCAAAAGTCAAAGAGGTGCAAAAATCAACAAAACAGTAGTGTTTATAAATAATTGTTGCTTACATTACAATTATGTTACTTTATATATTTTTTTTCTTTAATAACATCTTGTTACCGCCTAATGCAACATTTTAAAAGACAATGAAGCACCTATATAAATGATAATAAAGCATCTATATAAATGATAATGAAGCATCTATATAAATGGCAATGAAACATCTATATAAATGACAATGAAGCATCTATATAAATGATAACAAAGCATCTATATAAATGATAATAAAGATCTATGTAAATATCTATATAAATGACAATGAAGCATCTATTAAAATGGCAATAAAGCATCTATATAAATGACAATGAAACATTTATATAAATGATAATGAAGCATCTATATAAATGATAATGAAGATCTATATAAATATCTATATAAATGACAATGAAGCATTTATATACATGACAATGAAGCATCTATATAAATGACAATAAAGCATCTATATAAAAGACAATGAAGCATCTATATAAAAGACAATGAAGCATCTATATAAATGACAATGAAGCATATATATAAATGACAATGAAGCATCTGAAAAAAGACAATGAAGCATCTATATAAATGACAATGAAACATTTATATAAATGATAATGAAGCATCTATATAAATGATAACAAAGCATCTATATAAATGATAATGAAGATCTATATAAATATCTATATAAATGACAATGAAGCATCTATAAAAATGACAATGAAGCATTTATATAAAAGACAATGAAACATCTATATAAATGACAATGAAGCATCTATATAAAAGACAATGAAGCATCTATATAAATGACAATGAAGCATCTATATAAAAGACAATGAAGCATCTATATAAAAGACAATGAAGTATCTATATAAATGATAATGAAGTATTTCTGTCTTTCTGTTCGTATTTATACGAGCTGGAAGTTCAATAAATGCATTTAAAAGTAAAAAATACGAGTTATTAACAACCTTAAATGTTATACCTATCTTTGCAGATACAATACAAAAATTGACTTTTATCAAAGTAAGTGTACGTTGAACGTTTGTATGTTCTACACAAGACGATAATACACTGATGTACATTGTTGTCAAAAATTCTTTTTTCAACTGAAATAAACAATTATAATTTAAAATTATACACCTTCAAGACTTGGATTTAAATTAGATGCAAATGAAAAAAAAAGATTTTAAGATGAAATCAAATAACCTTAATTATTCATCAAACTAGTAAAAGTGTTTCCCCTTATATAAATATGCCATACGATTTATGTGAGAATTGTAGAATATAACTTGATACCTCCAGTATATAAGTTCTTGACAGCATTAACAGTTTTGATTTTGACGCTTGGCAAGATTGAAACTATTATGGCATAAAATGTGTTAAGTACAGCCCCTTTCCAAAACAAATCAATAAAATCAAAGGAAATATGGCACCTCCTAGACCTTCTACTTGTAGTGCCGAAGAAATGTTGAAAGATACTCCTGTTTGTTCAACAACTAGAGCAAGAATACAAGCAACTGATTGGAGTTGTTGTATTGTGTGTCAGTAAGAAGTTGTTAAACAGTTTTACACGTTAGATTTCGGGTCATATACTGATTCATCTGATAATGATTCAACTATTCAAGGGCCATATGAAAGTATACTTCTACAGGAAAGTCTATATTGTTGCTCAACAATAAGAGGTGAGATGGGCATGATTTACTTTGGGAAGGCATAGGCATTGAGTATTTATACAAGGTAATTCCTGGAAGGATCTTTCTCGATCTCTCATTTTATTTGGTGGTATGTCGATTATTCTAGACGACAATTCTGAGGTCAGAAACTATGCTGAGAACTGTGAACATTATACAAAAGCAGAAGCTATAGTATTTTGCGTATCTAACGGCTTATACAACTCCAAGAAAAATGTTGGCCTTGAACATGCTCTTCACCAGGCAACTTGTTCTAAAATAATTGTCAGAGTTGCTGAAATGATTGTCATGCTGTCAATCACACTGTTAAAACAAATGTGATCCACAGAATTGGCAATTTAATTAAAATGATAGTCTTGTGAGGTATGTCAGTTTTTTTAGAGCCTACAATGAATCTAAACAGTTCGGATAATCTGCCAATGGAAACTATGGGAATGCTTCCAATATCACAAGCCTGTACAGATGAATTTAACACATTTAAAACTGTTGTCAATAAATTTTAAGCAATTCGAAATCATACTGGTCAAAGTAATATCGTTATCACAGCAGATCAGCCACTCAACTTGTATTAAGATATATTCAAGATTGTCATATTCAGACTTGTGATCTCCACTTATGTTTCAATTTTCTAAAAGCAGTTGGACAATATGTAGAATCGTCTAGTTAAGATATGTGAATTGAGACAGGCAAACACTACTGAAAACATTTAAGAGTGAAATGTATATTGCAGACTAGTGAGGCCTATAAAGCATTGTGGAGACTGCATTGATGTGAAACTACTGCAGTCGTGTTTTATTCTTTTGATAATGTCGTAAAAAATTGTCGAGCAGCGTTCTCAACAAAAGGCAAATGGTTCCTTGGCAGAAAGCAATTGAACAGATGAGTTAGACAAATTGTTCTAGCAGCTTAATTGCTCGTTTCCGGGAGTTTGGTGAATAATGTACGGATGTGTTTCGGATGACGTACATGGGACATTGTTGAAATTTTGTTGATCTTCATCAGAGTAGGAAAATGGGGCATCTGGGGATCCATCTAGGCATCTGCTGCTGTTATGCTCAGTGCTGACCTGTTAACTTAGATGATATGAAGTCTCTTGAAAAGACAGCGCCAGATGTGTATCGAGAATTAAAAGATCGACAATTTTATAGTCAAACGAAGCATAACTCACTTTAGATTTGTAAAATGAACCAGGGGAAAATTGAAATCACACAAAACGACCAAGCAAGAGACAAATTATGTGTCACTTGGGCAACTCGATCAGATGTGTGTGTCCAAGAAAAGAATAAGGTCACTATAAAGAGTGAGTGATGTAGACGAGGACCACACCTACACCAGATTATCTACCTTCAGAAATTAATCTTGATGAGTCTCATGTTCAAGCTTTGATCAAACAGATGGACACTTTTGACATTTGCTGAGTATGACCATTTGAGAAAAATTTTTTTTAAACATTTGCCTTGATGTATGACGTACGAGTTTCAAACTAGCAGAAAGTTCAGGTTGTTAAAAATGACAGAAAAACTACTTCCGAGTCTTTTGACAGCTGCAAATGCTAGCAGAATTGCAGAAATTGACTCTTTGCTGAAACACGAACTGTCCCTGATACCTTTGTCACTTGCTAGGATTTTATGATCTAGGAACTCTACCACAAAGGCTGAATTTTTTAATGTTTTGAAAGGAGATTTTAACTTGATGACTTTCCTAATTCTTCACTGCATAGGTGCGTAATCATTGATGGTTATGCTTCAGGCTTTAGGAATGGTTACTATCTGAATAGTTGCTTTCTGCATTCTAACAAATGTCCGTATTAAGAAGCAACTTAATAACTAGGCAGTGTATATTAATCATTTGCTTTATTGATTAATATAAGAGAAAATTAACTGTTTTCTATACCATTATTGATTCTGTCCGACCTCTATTGTCACCTAATGCAGCTATTTCCTTCAATTTAAATGTGAATAATTTCTTATAAGGTTTGTTTATGTATTCACTCCATTTAATTTTAAATATTTGCCGGTTTTCTGTATTTGGAGCTTGCATTTCACAAGAAATTAGAAATTAATTAATTTTGCACACTTTTGACCTTTGACCTCAATTTGACTTCAATTTGACAACACTTATTTTAACAAATTATATTCATATTTCTAGCAGTGGCTTACAACAAACATATTTCTACTGATTTCAGTTCAATAAATATATGATTTATTTGACAAGGCAGTATTCTTAATTCTGTATATTCATTACTGCACCCAGTTGACCTTTGGCCTATTTTTGAGATTATGAGGTGATTTCATGATTGGCATCCATTCTCACAGGTTTGTATGCATACCAAGGAAGACATTAAACATGGATGCCAAATTCTACTCAAATTTGCCATCAAAAAATGTTTTTCTGTGAATGGATGGCCTTCTATAATACAAGTTTCACCACGAGCCGGGTTATATGTGGCATATGCAGTTCTATTGGTGGAGGAAAACCACAGCACGAATCTGAGTAGAACCACCGTCATTCCGCAAGTAGTAGACAAACTTTCTCACAGTAAGTTTCCGTAGGAGGTACGCGGTCATTAGACAACAGCGACTTATAACTCTCAGCCACAGAGGATTCTCAATTGTAAGAACAAAGAAGAAAAATATAAATGAATGCAAATTGATTTGATTCTTCTTCTTTCCGTTCAAGATTGACAATAAACATGAAATGTTAAAGCTTTCGGTAATTATAATTACTTTTATGTGGACGGATTGGGTAGATGTAAATCATATTCTTTCTATGCGTGTGATAATCTTAGTTATATCAAGGAAAAATATACATTTTTTCGTGGTTTCATATACAGCAAATCCTTTCTTAAGCAGTCAGTCAACGGAAAGAACAAACGTGGCCTTTTAAGACAGGTTGTTGCTTAATACAGGCTAATTTGCTTTGAAGGCTTAGAAATGGGAAATAGCAAATATAGCTGTTAAAGACAGGTGGCTGCTTAGCAGAGGTGATTGCTGGCACAGGTTTGACTTTAAAAATCATATTTAATGTCCAATATGTATAAACAATAGTGACCCTCGTACACACACACACACACACATACACACACGCACACGCACACGCACACACACCAGTTACTGCACACACTACCTTTGACTACTTTTCGACTTTTATGAGCTCTAAAGCTTTCTCCCTCCACAGCTGCTTCGGTGGTATCTCCACACCAACTGGTTATATACGTGTAATTAAGTCACTGGTTTTTATACCATATGACAATAAATCCCTTATATGAACAATCGTAATGGGAAATTTAAAAAGGAATATTAAACAATGATGGATGTACATACAACCCCAGCAGCACTTGGTTTAATAGCTCAGTCGGAAACACTTCCGACTTTCAATTCAGGGGTCAAGAGTTTTATCCTTACCCGGCCACAGTTTCCGCGATAATTTATATACAGCATTGAGTCTCATCATTCGTCTCTCACCTTTTCTCGAATGGTAAAGTATCAGGTTCTGTGGATATGGAGTTAGCTTGAATACAGGTTAACATTCCAGTATCCCAGGAAAGAGTGGTTAGGTTAACCGATCGTCTGTTAGCACTCGATGGCAAAAAAATGACTATATTATGTATATATTCAGTTCAACCCCTCCCCCCTTACACCAAGACATGGCAGGACAGTGTTTTGTCTATGCACATTTCAGTTTCTGGTAAAAGCTTTTTTGGGCGTATATCACCGTTGAAATTCATCGTCATTACATGTCTTGGTCTGTTTTAGAGAGACAAATTACTTTCATATAATGTTATATTTTATCATTTATAAATTGATTCGATGTAATTTGTCTTATGAACAACAATTTAAAAAACATGTAATCCTGTATAACAAAATTAACCTACACTTTTTAAGTAATGTCTTGTAGTTTAATTGTATCTATTGTAACTTTATGTGTGTTCTGCACACACAAACACACACAAACACACACACACATACACACACACACACACACACACACACACATATATACACACACACACAGCATGTTAAGTGACTGTGAAAATGATAGTCTGATAACGTCTAGTCAGTTTCATAGCATTATGAAAAATTGATAATAGAAATTTGAAAAATCTAGGCCAAATTAAGGAATATTTTTAATATATCATTTCGGCATGTTTAAATACATAGTACCACCATTGCAAAAAGGAAGTGCTTCCGTGGGGTAGTCGCATGATGGCGGTTATAAATAATCCTCATTTCTTCTTCTTTAAAAATGCATTTTTCTTATTTTAATGCTCACTTTTTTATTTGAATGACATTATTGATGTATTTTGAACACTTTGACAGCATTGTCATGTTTGAATTGTGAATTTAGAAAAAAAAATTGATGCTTGGAAATTGGGGTATGAATACATGATTTCGGAAGTCTACTTTCACTTTGTCACCAGTGTACACACTGAGCAGAAAAACGATTTCTTATATGACACATGACCCCTACTTTTCTCATCATGTTTTGATAGTGCAGAGGTTGACAAACAGTAAAATGTAGGTTTCACTTCTTTCATTTGGGATTCTCTATGAATGACAAGAATTCAAACTTTTATTATTTACTATAGAATAAAGAACAAAAATCAATGGTGGGGTTACACCTAAACAGATATCATTTTGGGTCACTGAGTATAATATAGGCATGGCATACTGGGGAAAAAAGTATATAAGTTTTTAAATATTTTTATTTATTTAAAGGGCTGAAATCATTTGTTAAAATAAAAGCATGACAAACAAAAATATGTATCTAAGATCATTTATAGCTAATCACAATATACCATTAAATGAATACATAAAACTTAATTGTGTTGCATCAAATTTTGTTGAGTCAAGTCCCGTCCAACCATTAATACTTAAAACTAAACAAATAAATAAATGATCATATATCTAAGAAAGTATAAAAGATTTGATAAGCGTTTAGGGATAATACTATACATACAAACTTCAATATACTGCTTCCAGTTAGGATGCCACCGTGAATATCTAATCAGCAGATATCGGACTTTAATTAAATAATTTTATAATGCATATAAGAACAGTTTCATATATTGTAAACAGCAAGGACAGTCACTCTTGGGCTATCACACATTTTTGTAGTAGTATTCTTAATACACAGCTCAGCTCCGAGTTGTTGTTTTTTTTTGCATATACCATTAAAACAATAATACACAGGTGTATTACCCAGAAAGTAGTCATTAAAACAATAATACACAGATGTATCACCCAGAAAGTAAGTCATTAAAACAGTAATACACAGGTGTATTACCCAGAAAGTAAGTCATTAAAACGATAATACACAGATGTATCACCCAGAAAGTAAGTCATTAAAACAATAATACACAGGTGTATTACCCAGAAAGTAAGTCATTAAAACAATAATACACAGGTGTATTACCCAGAAAGTAAGTCATTAAAACGATAATACACAGATGTATCACCCAGAAAGTAAATCATTAAAACAATAATACACAGGTGTATTACCCAGAAAGTAAGTCATTAAAACAATAATACACAGGTGTATCACCCAGAAAGTAAGTCATTAAAACGATAATACACAGATGTATCACCCAGAAAGTAAGTCATTAAAACAATAATACACAGGTGTATTACCCCGAAAAATAAGTCATTAAAACAATAATACACAGGTGTATCACCTAGAAAGTAAGTCATTAAAACAATAATACGCAGGTGTATTATCCAGAAAGTAAGTAATTGGTGTTATCAAGTCGTTGGTGTTAGTAATGTTTACGAGTGGTGGCGGTGGCATTTACAACACGCAGTACGATCGCCAGAACTATACAGATGACGCCAACCACCACGCTGGTGATAATCAAGTTACGGGCATTTCTTGCCATTCTATCTGCTTCAGTCATATCACCGCTCGCTGCGAATGATTTTGCCTAAAATATAAGAAAACATGATTATCGTACTATGAACTAGAAGATGAATGTAACGAATTAATAAATACAAGCAAACAATATATTACTATGATAACCATAACTTCTGTGTTACATGAACATTTGATTAGTACGGTGTCATAGTAGGGCCATCGCGGCACATTTTATTGATTTCCGTAAAGCCGAAACTACAATGTTGAAAAGTCGAAACAACGAAACAAAGATGGTAAAAAGTCGAAACAACGAAACAACAATCATGGTGAAAAGTCGAAAATTTTTGTTCGTACCAGGGTGTGTTAGTGTTGTTAAACTTTGGTAGCCGATAAAATTAGACAAAAACATGCAGTTATTAATAAAGTCTAACGGTAGAATACGCCCAACTAATTGACACTTGTTGAAAACATCATAATACGAATAAAAGCTAGATTCAAAATATCCAATTGTTTCAATTTCTCTGATATATAAGAACAGAAACAATTAATAACAAAGGCGCATATGTTGTTTGGCCATTACATCAGTTTGCTACACAAGTTCAACGGCAGCATATTCTGCAAACATATAGGTTTTACTGTTTGTCAACCTCTGCTCTACCAAAATATGATGAGAATAGTAGAGGTTATGTGTCATATAAGATATTCATTGTTGATTTATACACACTCATGTACACTGGCAAAATCTCTCATATAAAATGTTTTGGACTGAGCCGGGCTCGAACCAATGACCTCAGCGGTGAGAGGTAAGTGGTCATTAAATGACACCGACTAAGACCATTTGGAATTAGATGACAAACTCCATGCTTTTAGGTTAGGGTATAGCCGACCTGAGTCGGGAGCTGTCCGGTGCCTGTATATATTTGGACCTTGGTAAAATATAACTTTCAGAAAATGTGCAAGAAAGTATTTATAAAAAGTATGCATTGTCCCTTTAATGTCACCAAACAGTTGTATATGGTTCGCTTTAAGGAATAGCGCCTCTCATCGTGTAACGAATGTGTCATTACGACGCAGCTACACTTTACATGTGCTTACGCAGGTGTACGTAGTGTAGTATCTATGGCATACTCAACTTAATTAACACATAATATAACAAAAAATAAACAAATAAGACCGTACTGTTATTAGTTATGTATTTTAACTAAAAAAAATTTTTTTTTATTAATGCAAGACTCGACATTTTCAATTTGAAGAGACCTTATGACTGATAATTTTTCTGGAGATAAGTTGATTTGAAATGCATCTACACTCTACAGTCAAGCCTGTGTAAGTGGTCACCTCTATTAAGAAGTTATCTGTCTTAAGCAGCAACATTTTCTACTTCCAATTTCTATACGTTCAGAGCATATTAACCTGTATTAAGTAACAACCTGTCTTTAAAGGCCACTTTTGCTCCTTCCCTTGACTGGCTGCTTAAGACAGGTTTTATTGTATAATGAATGATTTTACTACGTAAAATAATACGTTGATGGCTTCAAGTATATAGCTTGTCCATCAATACGAATGTTTGAATGGCCAGTACGTCTCTAAATAAAAAAGCACCTTCTGTATTACAGAGAAATAATAAAAATAATATATACTTTGACCCCTTCTAGAATTTGCGATCGCACAGACACCGTAGCATGTACACATACGCTATCTTTGTCAGTAACACATATGACATTGATATATGAGTAGACACGCCCACCGAGACACACACCCATCCCTGATTGGACACACGATCTTACCCTTAAAGAATAGTATATAGCTCCTAGTCCAGTTGGCCAGAAACAGCACAGACAAACTAATACTGAGCTAATCATATAATCGGGAGGTCTGTTTGCAATGACAATCGGAGTCGTTGCGACTGGTTGGGTGACAACCTGAAACAGAAAATGTATTGTAGTTTTCTCTCAGTCATTTATTTTCTTTCTGACGTAAATTCAAGGAATAAAATAGGACAAAACGTGATGTAAGGTTTTCACTTGCATTGTCGTTTTAACATGAAGCCACGTGACTTAATGGTATGATTTGGAGTGATGTACGAAACGGAAAATAAGTGCCCCCTTTCAGTTAACATCTGTAAAGATATAATAGCAAATTACGCCTTTAAACAATTTAAAAAAATACGAGTTTCGAATGGCCACTTGATACCACCGGTGATTCATCTGGATACGGAGACGGCATTTTACTTTGTTTCGCGTAATTTGTTATGAAATATCAATATAACAATGAAATAAGGAAGATGCACTGTTTAATTTTAAAAGTTGATTTTCTATCTATGTGTCAGCATAATAAAAAAACAATATTTTCTTATCAGCCAAAGAAGTAACTGCATGTACAAGCATCCACATTTTCTTGATAACTGCCTCGCACTTACCCAAAATGCCATTAAAAGCGTCGTAACATCATTTGTAGAGATCTATCGTTTGAAATGCACTTAATTGTATGTATATCTAGTAATGGGAGGCCATCTTGGAGTACAGACGCAAGTATATATTTCAGTAATAGGACTAAAGTCTACATACAAATTTTAATAAGAGATAGAATCTTGCCCATAGAGATATTGTTAAAATCTCCAAATGCTTCTATTTATTCTTCAACAGCTGCATCAAAAACTTTCATAGAAACATATATTGTGTTTTACCGCACTATGGACGTTAACACTCGTATTCGTTAAATTTTAACATTTGTATAAAACGGTTTATATAAGACTTCATCGTTAAGAACATCAAACTGGTAAAATAGTTGTATTTATTGAGACAAAACTAAAGGAAACACGAAGTAAATGTTTACTGCAAATACTTACAACTGTAACCGGCTGTACATAACCACCAGGTGGCTGTTGGTTATAGCCGGCAGGCGGTTGTTGGTTATACCCGACAGGCGGTGGTTGATTATAGCTGCCAGGCGGTGGTTGATTATAGCTGCCAGGCGGTGGTTGATTATAGCCAGGTTGTTGAGGGTTAATACCAGCTGGTTGAGGTGGATATCCACCTGCCGGCTGATCATATGGCGGGGGCTTCTCACCTGAAAAGTATGGATTAGGCCTCAGTTTTATACAATATTAATTGCAATAGAGACTAATTAAAAGAATATTGTTCTCTGAAAAACAACAAAAGTTTACTGGTATAGATTAAAATAAATTGTTGTTTAAGACGATTTTCGTCCGCATCCATAAAGTTAAAAATAAATTCCAATACAGAGTCGATCGACAATAAACGCTGTATATAAAACAGTGTTCTGGCAGCCATATATATAATATACGCAGTCCACACTAATGTAACCGATACTGTTTCAGATAGCCACTACGTGTATTACCAAACAGCCCTCTCCGCATCAGAATCACCCATCCAGTTAAAATACCGTAAAATTGTAAGTTGTTAATAACATGTGTAATGGGGTTTGATGCCATTTTTAACACATTTCAGGTTACATATGGTATTTCTAGTTATATGGTGGAGGTAGATTTTGAAGGGAATCTAGGTAGAGCCAGTGTCATTCCGCAAGTAACTTGCAAACTTTCTCACACATAGATTTTAGCGAGAATGGCTCGAACCTACAATCTTAGCGGTCTTGATACGGCGCCTTAATATTAAACTAATATGAAGTCATTTAAAATTGAAATAAATAAAAGTATATTTTGGAAACACCATATTTAGTTTAAAATTTCTATATACGCGGTATTGTGTATTTTTATTTCTTATTGTAAAGCCTATCAAGAAGAAATCTGAGACGTTTTAGGCTATTTACTTTTATACATTTTACACATTTTTTGAAAGATGGTATTCTTTCATTTAAAATCTTAAAAAACATCTCAACTTGACAGTCCTAAAAAAAAAATTAAGCAAAATAGTACTGGTACGGTGAAATATAATAAACATATATATTTAAATTAGTTGTTTTGCTAAAATACATTATTGTTTTTAACCTGAGAATAAAACAAAATCTATTCATAGCCTATTGTGTGTTATTGCTTACAAAACACAATCTAGAAATTGTTTTCATTTCAACTTCACGTACTGTTTAGTAGATTGGTTCCATTCCTGACAATTATTTTATACTAAAATATGTTATTGTTGTTTTTTAATAAGACAATGATGAAAAATATATGATAAATATTCTAACACTCACCGGTATTTTCTGGATTCATCATTTGAACAAAATACAAAAACTAACACACAAACGATATGTAAACTCTAACGGTAAGAGCAATTAACTATGACCAGAGTTTGTATCCGCAAAGAAGCACGGATCCGTACTTAAACACTTGCAGTCATTAGAAATGTACTCAAAGTATCCGCCTAGCACTTGAGACAACATATTGTTTTGTAAATATGACCATGACGTTTTGATTGATTAAAACTAATAAACGTCCGGTACGTAGTAAAGTGGGTATTTGCAGCATAAATGTTGTCATTTTTTACATGTAGACTTACGAACACAAACACACACATATATATATATATGTATATCTAAAGGCATAAGCATAATGATAAGGATAAGTATATGTATATACATAAACAAAGGCACAAGGATAGTGGTATGATATGCAGATACATAGGCACAGCGACAGGGATAGGGATATGCATAAGCATAGACATAGACATAGACATAGGCAGAGGCAGAGGCAGAGGCGGCAGAGGCAGAGGCAGAGGCAGAGGATAGACAGAGGCATGGGCACAGCAATAGGGTAAGGCATATGTATAGGTATAGGTATAGGTAACGGTAAAGGCATAAGCATAGGCATAGATATATGTATATGTATAGGTATAGGTGTCGGTGTATGCATTTGTATAGGCATAGCTATATGTATAGACATAGGCATATATAAATTTATAGGCATAGGCATAGGTGTCTATATGAAGTAAAGGGTTAACAGTGTATCTTCAAAAATTCACCGTAACTTGTTATAATATCGTTTAACTCCATTTACAAAATAGGTCAGAAATATGCCGATAGACATATTAACCTTGTTTTACAATCGCAATAATGCACACTGTGCAAGTGCATGCTTGATAAAGACAGCCTAGTTCTTGTTGTGGCTAGATGTGTTTATTGTTAGGTCCATGGATTGCATCAGAGGTTATATAATTTAGCAAAACATAACAATGAATCAATCCAAAATCATGGTTTAAGCATATTCATATTACTAGTATATCGATTGCGAAACAAGTTGTTACCCTTTAAGGTCTCACTACACAGTTGAATTTTGTTCTCTGTTCTGTATAAAATAAGGTCTAGGATTTCCATGGTAAAAAAATCCACAAGTATTTTTTTATAGCAGGAATACCCACATAGAAATGCACAATATCTGGTTGGTTGACCAGGTTTTTTTTGAAAGTGAAACCCTATGATTTTTTGAAAAACGAAGTCCTCAAATGCTCATAAATATATTCATATGTTGGAATCACTTTATTAACACCAGTGATGTCTTATTGCAGTATATGCTATACCAACATTTGCTCTACTCATCTGCAGCAAGAAATCACAACCACTATGAATATTTTAAGCGAACGAACCATGTTACCGTGAGGAAAAGGGGCGTAATTGTGTAGTGAGACGGTAAGATAAAACACGTTCTGTAATAAACGTAACAATGAGAATGAAATGTCTTATCAAGAACAATAGTAGTGGTAGTTGGGAGATCTTACTTCGATCCTTGGTCCGATGCTCCACCAGGGCCATGTGTAGCTACCTTGAGTAAGACACATTATGTTCGGTACAGGAAGTCATTTCTCTACATTGTAAGTACATGTTTTTGTTTAACAATTGATGTAAAATAAAATTTAACTGTATATTATTATGTATAGTTTATATTTATATGAGGATTTCTTTATGGCGATATACATTTCATTTATTTGTCCTCCCTCTCCATTTAATATATTTTAGTGTTATCGGCGGTATTAAACATTGTAAACACGATTTCTATGACATAATAAGTGCCCATGTATGACGTAAACCAATAGAAAAAAATAACTGGCTTTAAAATTTACATTAGTTCTGAAGACTCAGTATTTAAGGTGTATTACTGTTATATATGTGTTGTCGGTGAACATAGTTGATAAATATGGACATTACTTTTACTGATAAACGGGCACTGGTTACCGGAGGAGGGAGAGGTATCATCTAATCATTTTAATAAAATAAATATATAGTAGTATCACCTCAAATTATTAACTTATTTTTTCACTGATACTATGCAAATCGCGTTCAAAATTTTCTTGCCTTAAATGGGTAAAAAAAACCACTAAAACATATTTATGTTTCCATGCTCAAGGACACTTCACTCGATTGAAGGGGCTCGAACCTCCATATATTATCCGTAATTGATTTCATCAAATGAAAACCAATTAACATCTCTGTTTAGTTGATTTGTACACGACCAGGCAGATTATTATTGATTTCGAACGTGCATGTATGCATTTTCTTACACTGTCTGTGTTTATGATGCGACGACACGGAAGGAGTGAGGTTTGATGAGCCCATACATTAGGTTTAAGATCCTCAGAGGCAGTTTTGCTACTGTCCGTTACCTCAAAATGCATTTGTTTAAGTAAACTGTGGGTACTAGTTAAAACTTTGGGAATGTTTCATTAACGTCGGTAGAACAATTACAGAAGACAACATGAGAACCGTATCTCTATCATGTTTATAAGGAAAAACAACAACACCGTGTCCTAAGACTTACCCATCTGACATGCGTATGAGACAGTAAAGATAGTTTTTGGTTGCATATTATTAATCTTTTAGTCAACATATATAAATATACGAGGTATGTCCCAAAAGTAATAGGTCGCATTTAGAAATTTACCTTTTCAGTGTTTAAATCCAAACAAAACTTGGCATGAATAATTTTCCATATTAAAACTATAAGCATGCAAAATTTTGATATTGTTCACCAATATTTAACATTAATTTTGACAAGTCAAAAGGTATATGTAACACAGTACGGAAGAGTTTGATGTATTTGTGCAACGTTAAGTTTACATTGAAATAAAAGTCATTATTCTTTCGAAGTAGGAACCGCTGTGCAAAACGGAATTTTTGTGGTACTGTACCCACTTCGGTTCATGTTACGATACTATGATGACTTTCAGATCCTAACCACAGAATATACACTCAGCCACATGGCCCAGAGGTAACGAAAGCACTTTTAATGAATATCTGACTTGAATCCCAGGAACCCAAACAAGATTTCGGTTTTCCAGATCATGATGGTCAGTTACTTTCATCAGACCATTGGAAAACCATTCGTACCACCACAAGATAAGGCTCCCGGATATGCCTTCTGTTAAATAGTTGTGTGAAACAAACTTCAGAGTATCCTGTGGGGAATATTACACCCAACACAAAAATTTACCTCACTCCAAATTTCCGCTCCAGGCTTGACGTCGTCGATTTTGTTTAATATTAAAATTCACACTTATTACTTCGAAAGTGTGCACAATATTCAAATGTTTACCAATAATGTCGAATTTGTAAACGACATTCGCACATGACCTGAAATTATGTCCACTGTTATTTTATAACATTTGGCACGATATTGAGGATGTTGTCTGCTTTCCAAGCCAATGTTGTTTTTTTAAATGGCGTCTAATTTCAAAGTCTCCCGTACTTCTAAACTTACGTTACTATGGTGAATTTTGCATGAACAATGATGACTGAAAGTTGATTTCATGTTTTATTACATTAAAATATGTGTCGATCTATCCATTGATACCATTGGTTTGCATGTAACGCCCAAAATACAAAAATTACAGTGTCATCCTATTACGTTTGGGATGTACCCCGTATATTCAGAGAGCACAACTCTGATATGCGTGCTTTGATAGAGATTCCGCCTTGCATACATAATATTGTAGGTTCGATCCAAGACCAGGACATACCAAATAAACCTAGACAATTGTTATATATAGTTCCAACTATTCTTCATTTGGCGTTTAATGTTTAAAGGACTGGTCAGTCCGGTGCCAGTAATAAACTATAATATGATCTGGTGTAGTATGATTATATGTATCTACTATATGGTACTTCAGTGTGACAATGTTTAGAAAAGTTTATCAAGTAGACATCGTCGTGATATGACTGAAATATAAGATAAGAAATCATAAGCAACTTTATTTATGGAGGGTGACACATTTAGTTTAAACTAATTTCCATGCGGCCTTCGTCATGCAGATTACTGTTTGATACATAGATAAAATGGTTCAATACAATGATTGTTTTTCTTAAAGTTGCTTGTATTTCATCGTTGATTTCATTTTCAAATTATTTATATCTTACTTCGTCATACTTAAACATCCCTACATTGAATTGATTGAACATTTTGATAGGCTTTGGTCGCGATATAGTACAACGGCTGGTGGACTTTGGTGCGACCGTATTCGTTATAGACAGACTACAAGAAAATCTAGCGAGTCTAAAAGCACAGGTAAGCTATGTATAATGATGCGGAGGCACTTTGTTATCCCATCAAACCTTTGACAAAATTAGAAACCTGATGACGGTCAATGTTTTACAATTATAGTTTTTTTTTAAAAAAAACAAACAATTATCAACGTCCTAAAGTCAATGTTTGCCAATATTGTCAATACCATCTTTAAAATCTTGAACTTTGAATAAATAAACCCTTTTACATTAGGTATTACATTATTCTTTCAAATTAACCGTGCATTATGACAGCAACTATGTTCCATTGCTTCATATCCTGTGAAATTGCATATAACTTCTATTTATTGGCAGTGACTTATAGGTTGCTAGGTGCTCTACCATTTTTTGATACATATATTATTTTACTGTCATGCACATGTCACTACAATAAACTACTTACTTACTTACTTATCTATTAACTTAAATTTTAAATAATATACAATTGTTAAATTTTGAATATTATGATCGTTTCTGTGTGTTTCTATACATATCTGTAGAATCCGTCCATAACGACCTTCTGTGTAGACATCACAGACTGGGACCTGACCAGAAAAACAGTAGCAGATATCGGTACTCTTGACCTACTTGTTAATAATGCTGGTGTTCTAGAAACTGCACCCTTCATTGAAACAACAAAGGAACAATTGTACAAGTAAGTTTGCTTTTGTCCTTTATAAAAAAATGTAACTATCCAAATTTTCAGCAGTGGTGGTGCTGTAGATAGTGTGTTGGCCGCTCACTCCAAGTTCGATATCAGGCTCGACTTAATGGCCTCTCACAAACAACGCCCAGTACATTTCGTACTCAGAAGGCTGACTCGAGACCGCTAAACGCTGAAATATTGCTTAACAATGAAGTTAAAAACAAATAAGTGTACACACATTTATATTACGGTGTCACTTTTAAGCATTATCATAAAACTGGCTGATATATCTTTCCGGCTAAGCGAATACTGAAGATTGTGATCACTGTTATTACTGAGGGAGAGAGGGTGGGTTTTATTACCAATATTAATACAATAAAGGTTTTATACGGTATACATGTTCATCGATGGATGTGGACCTAAACATGAGTTAGAGATACCATCCTTCCGTAGGTAAATGACATCCAATGTGAACCGAACTAGATTCGAATATACGACTCCAGCATTGGTGGAGGTGGTTGAGACAGTGGAGTACTATTATCTTCGCTGACCAGTAACTACTTTCAAAACCGTCTCAAATAATATGCTAGTTAAACGTATCTCCCGATTGTGTTGCTGTCGTAATTTGCGTTTGAGTTTAAAAGTTTTATAGGCAGAAACATTATGTGAGAATGTTAACAACTTGCTTGAGAGAGGACGATGCTACTAGTCACTGTCAGTATCATTCTGACGGTAGCTACATGTTACCTGTAGACGTTGAAAATGGCGTTAAATCCCATCACAAAAGAAACAAATATAACAACGACAGCAACAAAACAAAAACAACAACAGCAAGACAAAATAACAACAGTAGCGAAAGGGATTTCCTAAATAACCCATCGTGTTAGCAAAATAGGATTTTCTAGTTTTATGATAGTTAACAGAATGTCATTGGGTTTTTCTAGTTTTATGGTAGGTAAGGGATTGTCGGATCAAATATGGAAAACTGTTTTGTGCATTCCGCATTAAATATTAAATTATTATTGAGGATTAAGTTAATTGGGGGCATAATATAAAAACCAAAACAACTTGATTAGGAAAACTGCGTCTTCCTGATCTGATCGATATTTGTGTAATGTTTGGTTTATATTATAAAACCTCTTTCAGTTGTTTTTTTTTTTTTTTGTAATACATAACAAAACGGAGACATCTTATGAGCAAAATAAGCAGAGCTACATGTATTTGGCATGGAATCCAGCTTGAAATATTACCACAAACGACGATAATTACAGAACGTAACACGAGGAACAGGCTGAGGTAAGAGTACAACCAGAGTTGAATATGTTATAAAAATACTTACAGGACAAAGATCAATTATAGCTGATGCCCGATATTTAAAGACGGCGTGATTGTTACTAATGTATATTAATAAGTGTCTAACGTTGTTTCTACAGAAAAATGTCAATGAGAAAACAGTCTATCTGAGATGTACGTTTATATCGATATCTTTTTCAGTGTTACCTCTGTCAACTTTTTGGCTGCATTCAACATTGCACAGGTAATGAAAAGAGAGTAGAGATTTACTTATGGAAACTGGATGTAAACAACTAATCTAGATGAATGAAAAAATAAAAATTACATTGTTAGTAGCTTAGAATGTCAGATGTATTTTGGCAAGTATATGAAAAGTAATAAATGCGAGCCTAACTCATTGCTGCAGCGAATAATTACAAAAGCTGTGAAAAAGTTAGAAATTTTGAAAGTATTCCAAACCTTATTATAAAAGATTTGTTTAAGCGCTATATATGTCTTACCCGAACTTAGAAGGGGCATACCGCTGTAGAAAAGCATTTGGTTTAGGAGCTATTTATATCTAACCGTCATGTATAAGGGCATACTGCTGTAGAAAACCATCTTGTTTAGGCGCTATATATGTCTTACCGTCACTTATAAGAGGCATACCTCTGTAGAAAACCATCTTATTTAGGCGCTATATATGTCTAACCGTCATGTATAAGGGCATACCTCTCTAGAAAACCATCTTGTTTAGGCGCTATATCTGTCTTACCGTCACTTATAAGGGGCATACCGCTATAGAAAACCATCTTGTCTAGGCGCTATATATGTCTTACCGTCACTTATGAGGGGCATACCTCTGTAGAAAACCATCTTGTTTAGGCGTTATATATGTCTTACCGTCACTCCTCTGTAGAAAGCCATCTTGTTTAGGCGCTATATATGTCTAACCGTCACTTATAAGGGGCATACCTCTGTAGAAAACCATCTTGTTTAGGCGCTTTATATGTCTAACCGTCATGTATAAGGGGCATACTGCTGTAGAAAACCATCTTGTTTAGGCGCTATATATGTCTTACCGTCACTAAAAAGGGGCATACCGCTTTAAAAAACCATCTTGTCTAGGCACTATA
Organism: Panopea generosa; assembly: GCA_029582155.1. Classification (NCBI taxonomy): domain Eukaryota; kingdom Metazoa; phylum Mollusca; class Bivalvia; order Adapedonta; family Hiatellidae; genus Panopea; species Panopea generosa. The sequence continues at coordinate 57,199,980 of CM055896.1, forward strand.
TATGTCTTACCGTCACTTATAAGGGGCATATCTCTGTAGAAAATCATCTTGTTTAAAGGACCAACCTGTGGTTAAAAGGGAGATTATGGCGGTGAGAGTGGTTTCCCTTATTTTTCAAACTACATTCAGATCTGGGAGAGTAATTTACAAATCTAAAATAAATTAATGGATTGAAAAATTTGAAATTTGTCTTGCAGGATAACCTTAATATTACTCATAGTTCCTGAATTTTTCAGAATAAAATCTGCAATAATGTATTACTTATTGCTTTCAACAGACAATCAGTTACAGAGAAATTTGAATTTTGGGGGAGGAGCAAAATAGTCAATATTTGTCATGTGAACAATGTTTGTAAACAAACTGGCACTCTGTAGGTCACATGGCTGTATTTAAGATATAATAGTAAAATACAAACTACAAATCATGCAAGACGTACCAAACTATCAAATGATTTCTTGTATTATCCTTTTTGTAAGCATTAACAGTGTATATATATCACAATATTTAGTTGAATTATATAATATTTTCTCTTCTTTATTCAAAAAAGGTCCAGTTTATGGTGACATGTGAATAAATCATTTGACATGTGCATTATATCACAGCAAACAGTAATGATAGTTTTAGATTCAAACTAAACATGGTGTTTTCACAAGGAACATCATGAATATATATATAAGGCTTTTGTCAAATGAAAACTTTTGAAAGTGACCTAAAATTACCAAATCAAAAATAATTTCTGGTCTTTTTCTTAATTAATAATCCGTAAATTCTCAATAACAACTGATTTATTCATCATGATTTCTGCTTCAATGAAGTTGAAGTGTTTTCTCTCCACCCGTGTATAACATTGTTATGAGAGGAACCAACTTTAATTGATTTTTTTACTTTGTATTTTGTTTTTGATATGTACGGCATTGACATTGTTCATAACCACCACATTTTATAATTTACATTGATACACAGGTATGATAAAACACCAACAGTAATTAAAGTTTATTATTAGCACAGTCTCTATCACACAACTTTGTATCCAAGGTATGCTTTGAGGTAGTGTGTTGAAAAAAGACACTTTTGTAATTTTTAATCACATCAACATTAGTTCAAGTCTAATTCCTAATATATATTCAACTAAGTGTTGATTAGTACTTTTTTCTCAATAATATCCAAGTATGAATATTATTGCAAGTTCTGATATTTCGTCACTTAAAGTGACAAAAATATCAGCACATAACATGTAACATTCTTAATATTTATATCTATGTATTTTTAATTTCCCTCCAAAATGTATTAAATGATTCATAATGGGCTAAACCAACTTGAATATAGGGATAGTGGGCATGCCTGTTAGAATGATAATAATGCTTGAATTGTGTTTTTTAAAATGAATAGACACACATGTTCGTATACATTGTTACTTTGATATCAATCAACAACATTATCTAATCACTTAATAGTGTTGACAAAACAGTAATTACCTGATAATGATTAATTAAAGACCCTGTAGTCCCTAATGCTAAAGTGGGACGTGATATTAACCCCAGATTCAACATTCCTGTATCAGTTACAATGTAAACCTTCAGCATTGTTTTACAAACATTTTGCTGTCTGCTATTATAACTGTTCTATTGTTAGACCATATGATACACTCCATGTTGATAAAACACGCCCTGTAGAGTAACTAATTTACATCCAATAGTCTGATCGGATGTTTGGGCTATACGCGTTATATATGTCTTATGATCACTTATAAGGGACATTCCTCTGTAGAAAGTCATCTTGTTTAGCCGCTATATATGTCTACCGTCACTTATAAGGGGCATACCTCTGTAGTAAGTAATCTTGTTTAGGCGCTATATATGTCTTACCGTCACTTATAAGGGGCATACCTCTGTAGTAAATCATCTTGTTTAAGCGATATATATGTCTTACCCTCACTTATAAGGGACATACCTCTGTAGAAAGTCATCTTGTTTAAGCGCTATATATGTCTTACCGTCACTTATAAGGGGCATACCTCTGTAGTAAGTCATCTTCTTTAGGCGCTATATATGTTTTACCCTCACTTATAAGGGGCATACCTCTGTAGAAAGTCATCTTGTTTAAACGCTATATATGTCTTATCGTCACTTATAAGGGACATACCTCTGTAGAAAGTCATCTTGTTTAAGCGCTATATATGTCTTATCGTCACTTATAAGGGGCATACCTCTGTAGTAAGTAATCTTGTTTAGCCGCTCTATATGTCTTACCGTCACTTATAAGGGGCATACCTCTGTAGTAAATCATCTTGTTTAGGCGCTATATATGTCTTACCGTCACTTATAAGGGGCATACCTCTGTAGAAAATCATCTTGTTTAAGCGTTATATATGTCTTACCTTCACTTATAAGGGACATACCTCTGTAGTAAGTAATCTTGTTAAGGCGCTATATATGTCTTACCGTCACTTATAAGGGGCATAACTCTGTAGTAAGTCATCTTGTTTAGGCGCTATACATGTCTTACCATCACTTATAAGGGGCATACCTCTGTAGTAAGTCATCTTGTTTAGGCGCTATACATGTCTTACCGTCACTTATAAGGGGCATACCTCTGTAGTAGGTCATCTTGTTTAGGCGCTTTACATGTCATACTGTCACTTATAAGGGCATACCTCTGTAGTAAATCTTCTTGTTTAGCCACTATACATGTTTTACCGTCACTTATAAGGGACATACCTCTTTAGTAAGTAATTATGTTTAGCCGTTATACATGTCTTACCGTCACTTATAAGGACATACTTCTGTAGTAAGTAATCTTGTTTAGCCACTATATATGTCTTACCGTCACTTATAAGGGGCATACCTCTGTAGTAAGTTATCTTGTTTAGGCGCTATACATTTCTTACTGTCACTTATAAAGGCATACCTCTGTAGTAAGTAATCTTGTTGTGTAGGCGCTATATATGTCTTACCGTCACTTATAAGAGACGTGCCTCTGTAGAAAGTCATCTTGTTTAGACTCTACATATGTCTACCGTCACTTATAAGGGGCATACTTCTGTAGAAAGTCATCTTGTTTAGGCGCTATATATGTCTTACCGTCACTTATAAGGGACATAACTCTGTTGTAAGTCATATTGTTTAAGCGACTTGTTTCTAAAAAACAGTTCTTAACAGTTGAAAACTAAGCTCATTTACTTTAAATAAGACGACATTACTTTCAGGAGGTCAGAAATGTTAGCAATATGGTCAAATATTTTCATCTCAACTGCAACTGGTCTAAAATGACTATATGGGATAACTGAATTGTATTTCCTGAATTCATTTGCAGTTGGATACCTAATATCAAAATGTTTGAAAATAGTAATAGTTGTATGTGAAACAGTTACACAATATAAAATATAAATAGCAAACAGTGCAGAACATAGACGATCGAAGCTAGTTAGGAGGTAAACATGCATACAGGTAATTGTCAAAATGTCGAAGGTACAAAAAAATCCAAAATATATAACGCGTGTTTTAATTACAGACGGTTTATTTAAGCACCTAATGCACAATCGTGAGTTTCTACCTGGTGATGCTTAAATAAATTTATTTAAGTCTCAAAAACCGTCAAACTGACGTCATTTATATATTCGTGCAAGTCGGAGAGTAGTTCGGCATTTTACGTACGAGAGCCAAGTTATTTCACTAGGTTGATATCAAGATATGTCATGTGATTATTACATTTCCGAATTATTAATTATGTGTTAATTTGACTTAATAGCCTTCTAAATAAAATTTGTAATAATTATAAGCCATTTATACCAGGAAAAATATATTGTAGTACAATTCTTTGTTAAGATTATTGATACAAGTATGTAAAAGAATGGCTATTTATCAGTTTAATACCTTGGTATGGAAACAACTCTTAAATATTTTACAGAGGGAAGTGGAAAATATAAATAAAATAACAAACATATCGGACGTGCAACCGTTGATGGTTTTTCTGCAGTTTTCAACTGATATGATAAGGTTCTGTTTTATGGATATTCGAACTACGAGTACATATAAATTACATTGATACCTTGGTCACCAATGATTCAACTTTGCTATAGTTAAAAGTCAAATCTGAATATTATCTGAGCTAGCGTGACTTTAAGTGTTATAGAATATCGCTATATAACGTATGCATGTATTTTCCATCTACCATGTAAATCTAGGCACCACGTTATTTCCTTTTTTTTAAATTTCGTTTATACTTCTTTTAGCATTTTAAATATTCATGTTACAGGTAGCAGCTACCGGAATGATAGCACATGGTAATGGCGGCGCAATTGTAAACGTCGCAAGTGCTGGTTCCAAGAGAGCCTTCGAATCCCACTCGGCGTATTGTTGTAGTAAGGCAGCTGTTGCAATGCTTACTAAAACTATGGCCTGTGAACTTGGATGCTACAATGTAAGTTTGATATTATCAACGTATGTAAAAAATGGTATGAAAATGATATTGCATAACCATAACACATTATAACAATTAGCTCATCATGAAACATTATTTTAGTATTTAAATATGGTAATAACATGTCCTGCCTTTGCGAGCTGTATTAACAATACAGTTAGATGACTTGTGGTTTCATTGACGAAATAATGTTTTCGGATAGAATTGTTCTGTACTGTAGATCTGGAATATGATGCATTGCCATGGCGCTTATAATATAATGTTATTAATTAAGTGACTTCATATTGATGTAGTTATTGATCCAAGATTGTTATATTGTCAATGACCGATGACCAATAAATTGGCCAATATGTAATCACTTAATTACTTATTCATTAACTGCTTATCTGGTCATTTTTTTATTGTTTTAATATGTAAGTTAATAAAAAAAAGTAAGTTAGACTAGTAGCTTTGTGTTTTATTGTTGATTGTACACGAGATGTATTGAACTGGTTTCGGGACTATACGTGTAAGGCAACATGTTATATACATAATACATTTAGGTTTGAGTTCAATGTTGTCAACCTCAGCATAACAATGCTTTTTTTATCATCATTTTGTTATTCAATGATCGACTTTAGGTGGCTCAAACAATCCTAAGGGTCGTATTGGTCCAGTTCCGGTTCATGTTGGCCATGCTATTTTGATATTGTTAGCCGATTTCGCGTCATATGATCTGATAGTTTTCCTTGATAATAAGGTCAATACAATACAATACAATTAATTGATAATATAATGTTGTTAACCACGTAAATTCATATTGTTTTTTGGTATTGGGTCGAGAATTGTATTGACATGAGGCCGTAGAACGAGAGCCAATATGACAGTAAAAGTTCCAATATCAACGTCAATATGAATTCACTTAATTAATGACAATTTTAAGAATTATCTGTTATACTGTACCCTCTTGTTCTGTACTGTGTGTATTTATATATCATTTTTACCATACAAGGTCACGAGTGAACTTTAACTGACATTTCACTGAAGCCAATACATTTAATCTTTATTTCAATATTGAAAACAGTGAAAATACCAGTGATAATTTCATTACCTTTAACTGTGTACAGTTTATTAAATAGTTTAACTGAGCAATCTCTCTAATTGACCAAACACTATTAAATAAAAAAATGTCATATATATTTCTAAGCTATTTCTATAAATAGGCAGTATACGTGATGAATGATATACGATATTTGAATCCCACTGCAATTCGCCACCGACCGCTGATTCTAGTGTGAGATTTATCAGTTGTTTGTGTTCTTGAAAACTCGTTACATGGTAACCTTTCAGTATCTAAGGAGATAGTGGTAAGTTTGAATTATCGTAAAGAATTGACATTAAATATTCTAACAAACTAAATATAGGTAGCAGTTCACAATCGATGTTATACAAAATTAATTCTAGATAAGCACTTGCCAATATTCTACTGTTGTATCTAAATCATAATGCTTTAAACACACATACAAGTCAGATTAGACTACTTAGCTGTCAGTCCATTTGTTACAAAATGTTGAATCCAGCGGAACTTGACTAAAATTGCATTTGCGATTATTGTATAGCAATATTAGGAATAGGTTCATTTCAACACAGCACAACACAATACTATAATAAGTTATTCATTCTGCACCAGATTCGTGTGAACAGTGTTGGTCCGACATTGGTGATAACCGACTTGACGAAAGAGGCATATAGTGACCCAGATGTTCAGACAGCCGTCAAAGCAAAAATGCCACTTGGACGCTTAACAGGTCGTGTTCATGATTTAAATATTTCAATATAAATACACAATAGTGTTAACATGTATATAACGATGGATGTTATTTCTTACGAGGGTTGATCAACAGTCATTAAGTGAAATTATTTGAATTATACTTCACAGAGCTGCAAACGTTAAACGATAACAATACGTTATATATATATATATATATATGACTTTTTTCGAATTCGTGCACGTTTTGTGCAAATATGTAAATGTGAAGTGAAAGCAAAATTGTTCCTGAAATCTCAGGTCTAGCACAGCAAAATTGTTCCTGAAGTCTTGCTCAGAGTAAGATACTACATAATTATATTCTCAATTATAGACGGTGACCACATGGTGTAGCATAAAGACGCGATATAAATGTTCTTTACGGTATACTAGCTTTTGGCAATGATCAAGATACGTAATCAGAAGGGATCTAGAATTGCTCATTATGATATATATGAACATTCCCAATAAATGTTTAGATGTTTTGTATTTAAATAAGATTGCTGATGTGACAACTTTGGAGAGATATGAGGTAAGACTGCTGATGTAACGATGTGGGAACAGATGGGGTAAGAGTGAGTGTACAAGTTAGTGTCTCAAGTGGCGGTACTGCTACTGGTCGTTCCAAGGCGGTCACTCTGTTGTCCTTTCTTCTGACCTTTCCAGTGGCGATTCTGCTACTGGTCGTACCAAGACGGTCACCTCTGGTGTACTTTCTTCTGACCTCTCGCCAGGCGGTTCTCCAACTGGTCGTTCCAAGGCTGCCACCCATGTTGTCCTTGTTTCTGTTATGTATCTACTGTATGTATTATAATTTGATAAAGATTGTTTTGTATGTTGATACTGTTTGTGCTGTGGTGACCTTCCTATGAAGGTATCGTCGTCTGTTGAACTAACATGTTCTTATCTATTTTTTTATATTATATTTTTCAGAGAAAGAAGATGTCGTAAACACAATCATATTTCTGCTAAGTGACAAGGCGCGAAACATAACTGGATCCATGATACCCGTCGATGGCGGTATGCTGTCATCTGTTATTCTGTGAAATTGTTTAAAACTGTAAGAATTCTCAGTGGCTATAACGTTATTCCAGTTTTTGTATTGATAATCAAAACGAAAAAGATAAATAAGGACAGTAATGCAGGGGATATAGTGTTGGCCACTCACACCGGTGGTATTCGATGCCACTCGCGATTCAATGACTTCTCACAAAATAATTTAGTATAAACTAAAACGAACAATTTAAATGTGTTTAAATTATAGAAGACTATACTTTGTTAATTAGCTTCTACAATCATCTCACTCGTATTGTAATGTGATAATAAAATATGTGTATTGTCATGTTGAGATTGAATCTTTGCAATGTTTAAATAATTAAAACAAGAACTGAAATAAAACAGTTTCACTGGAATGAATCGTATATAGCGTTACATTATCAATTTATCATGAAGATGCCGTTATTACGTAAATGCACGTTTCTTATAATTATAAACACTACACTATAGACAAATGTTCATCATCAGTCGTAAAATCGTAGGTGTGAGCCAATCATGTTCCAAAGAAATTATTTGAGATAATTTGCCCGATATTTGCAAAGTCACAGTGGTTCTGTGCAGATATATGTATTTAGGGAATGCCTCCATACATTAAAGTTCAGTGCCATATATAACCTGCGATGACCGTCAGGCAGTGTTTATTTGGGAACTGTCCAAATATATCAAACTTGGATACCATATATGATCGATGATATGCAAATAGTGTTCATCACAATTTGACAAAATACTGTGTATATTTTGTCTATTTCATCAAAGTAAACAAAATATTTCAAAGCTCTATCTGCTAATCTTCACTTGAAATTTCAGATCAATATGCAAATGTATTGAAATAATAGTCAGGCAAGTGTAAGTTATACTAATAACTAGTAAGGTAGTACTAAATGCTAGTAAGGTTACATGAATTACAATGAAACAGAATAATACTATGTTCTAATAACACAATTATACATACAATCATTTGCTTTATCTAGGATTTTTCATCTACCGTCATATTATCATCTATAGTCACATACTGTCTCATCTCCATCTCCATTCCCATAGTTCAAACCTTATCTCCATCCCCACATTTATTGATGCCATCCGATCCATTACCTGATACCTTATCAGTATCGTCTTTATGATACCATCATCATTATCATATTCATCAATTTTAATATCATAAAACATCATCATCATTAATCATCATTGAATATATCTCACCGGTAAAGTAGTAGGTTTGAGCCAATGATTGTCCAAAGACTTTACTGGAGAAAATTCACTCAATATTTCAAAATCAAATAGACTCTATGCACATTTATATATTGAGTGAGGCCCTCTCGACATAAAAGTTTAATTCCATATATAACCTGTGATGTGTGTATTGGCGAATTGCCCCCATACATAACACTTGAATACCATATACAAGCAATAATGTGTTGCAAATGATGTTCGTCAATAGTAAACAAAATACTGTGTATTCATATAGTTTGTCTATTTCATCAAAGGAAACACATTACACGTACTTCAAAAGTTTATCTGTTCTTCACTATGCATTTCAGATAAATATGCAAATGTATTGAATGAATATACAGGCAAGTGTAAGTAATACTAAAGTTTACATCAATTGCAATTAAATAGAACATGTTTTAATATCACTATCATACCTACAATTTTTTGCTTTATCCAGGATGTTTCATCAACTGTCATATTATTATCAGTAGTCATATAGATCCTGAACTATTTCCATCTTCATTCTCATAAATATTTCCTCATGTCTTTCATCAAAATTATTAATGCCATCTTTTCCATTACCTGATACATCCTCGTCCTTGTCAGTATCATCTTTATAATAGCGTCATCATTATCATCATCATCAGTTTGGATATCATAATACATCATAAGCACTAATCATCACTTAACATCTCCCACAGGTAAAGTCGTAGGTTTAAGCAAATCATGGTCCAAAGACACTACTTAAAATAGTGTTTCTGTGCAGATTTACTGATTTATGGAATGTCTCAATACATACAAGTTAAATGCCTTATATAACCTGCGATGTTTTAGTTGGGAATTGCCCCGATATATAAAACTTGGATACCGTATACATGTTTAACTGATAATATGTTGCAAATGGTGTTCATCACAATTTGATAAAATACTGTGTATTATTATATTTTGTCTATTTTATGAAAGTAAACATTATACGTCAAAAGTTTATATGTAAATCTTCACAATACATTTAATATAATTATGCAGATGTATTGAATGAATATACAGGCAAGTGTAAGAGTTCTAAAGTTCACTTTCATCACAATAAAATAGAATATACTCTAAAAATACAATTATACCTACATTTTTTACTTTATCCATGACTTTTCATCTAACGTCAAAAACTCAATCTCCATTTTAACAGGTGTTGTAGAATTGTAACCATATACTACATATTCATGAGTATAGTTATAGACACGACCACTAATGATAACATAGCTTGTGAATGAATGAACTGTTAGAGTTTGTATAAGAGTAGAAGTCTTGTGCATAAATTATATTTCTCAGTATCGGAGAGAACATTAAAGGTACCGTCTCATCTCGATCTTCATTTTCATAGATTCTGTCTCATCTCGATCTCTAAACTTATGGAGGACATTCTTTCCATTACCTGACACATACATATCATTACCAGTATCATCTATATATTGTCATCATCGTTATCGTCTTCTTGTTGGAGGAGTAGCACTCTTGACTATTTCGAAGCTGTTCTCTCAAACAACAGCTTTTCAGGAAATAACTCTGCTAAAATGCAGCCACGATTTATAGTTATTGTGTCTGTGTGTTCCAATGATGATGCTGAACACACTAGTGAAGTTTCATTAATACCCAGTGAGTGGTTGTATATATATCTTAACTGCTAAAAGTATTTAATCTGAAAAATTCAGTACAAAAATGGTCGTAACTTTGCCAAAGGTGCAATCCAGAGTTTTGGTTCTTGTCTCTGCGTGTTCCAATGATCATGCTTAACACACATGTAACGCTTCATTTATATCGAATGAGTGGTTACATGGATATCTTACCTGATAAAACACTTGAAAAATTATGTCCAAAAAGAGTCACAACTCTGGCAAAATGCAACCCAGAGTTATTGTCTTTTCTTTGTGAGCTTAACACACATGTACAGCTTCATTCATATCCAATGAGTGTTTGCGTAGATATCTTACCTGATAAAAAAACTTTAACCTGAAAAACCAACGCCGACGCCGGGGTGAGTACAATAGCCTTCTACTCTACGAATAGTCGAGCTAAAAGGTTTGGATTACTAAATTATCAGATTGTTGATTTACTCTTAACGATAGAAATGGTAAACAGAAAATATGGTTGCTTAAAACAGGTGGCTGATTAGTAGAGTTTACCGCTTACACAGGTTTGACTGTAATGTGAAATAAAAAGGCAAATCTTAAATGCAAGTCACTTATTCTTCAAATATATTCCCTAACATAATTTATTTTTCTTCTTCCTGATTCATGTAATTCAAATTCAGTGAATTTTCTATCGCTTGTATATTAACATGAACTTTGTCAAAATCACATTCATTCTAGCTCGACTGCTAAGTCAGGTCATAGTTGTAACAAGTCACAGTAAAACATGTATCTTGGTAAAACTAGTAATGAAAGTTCTGTCTGATAGACCATTGGTTCAAGTATAAAATCAAACTCATGCCCACTAGCACCAGTACCAAGTACCCTATCCACTACACTACTACCTCATTTTATTGATTATTATGGTTACCATATGGTTATTATGTTAACGTCATGCCATACACTATTTATATATAAGTATATGATGCAGAGATATCCGATTTTAACATAATCACAGAAATTTATTTAATCTGACATGATATGATAATACTATAACACATTCAAATTTATATTTTAACGTATTACCTTCACACCTTTAAGCATCACCCATTTATATCACCTGTCATGGAAAATCTTCCAATGTCACTCTGCAATATCTATGACAACAGCTGCTCAGCCCGTGTACAGGATACTGCAAAAATAACAGATTCTGTGTTCTGTGATCTCATCATTGTCTTATTCAGGCCATAGTTAAGCAACCTAAAACCGTGGGACGAAAAAAACCCATTTTATCACATAATGTTCATGTTGCTGCTGTTTACCAAGTTCGAACTGAATCTCAGGTAAACTGTTGGAAAAGTTGAAATCACTAAGAACAAAATGATGAAGTGATACATGTACTACTATGTTGTGATATTCTAAAGTCATAAAAGGGTAATTCAAGAATAATCAATCAGATCAGAACGTCCCAGTCATAATAATAGGTATTTCCATTTTATTTTCATGATGTATACCAAGTTTAAATGGAATAAACACATAAATTGTTGGAGTTGAAATCACAATGTGCAGATATAAGTAGTAGCAAATGAGGTTCCGTGGAGGTGGGTCCAGGCCTAGAACTGGGTCAGTGTCAAGGACAGACAGGATCACTCACATTAGCATGCATGTTAGAATCGAGGTCAACCTACGTCATCTCTTCAAAGTCAGATTTAGGTCAGTTGATTCGCGCGCATATCTTAAGGTTATATCGTGTTCCCGCTGCGCATGTCAGTAGCTCAAGGTTATTCAGGAAGTCAATTTAAGGATATTGGAAGTGGCGCAATATCAATCCGATTTAGCGTGCGCATATCTTATGGTTATATCATGGGTCCACCACGCATGTCAGTAGCTCAGGGTTATTCAGAAAGTCGATTTAAGGTCACATAATGTTCGATTCGCGCGTGCTCTTATTGATCAAGGATATTGGAAGTGGCGCAATATCAATCCGATTTAGTGCGCGCATATCTTATGGTTATATCGTGGATCCGACGCGCATGTCAGAAGCTCAAGGTTATTCGGAAAGTCAATTTAAGGTCACATAATGTTAGATTCCCCAGCCTTCATATTAATCAAGGATATTGGAAGTGGCGCAATATCAATCCGATTTAGCGCGACAGTCTTTGCTTCAATGTCGAACTTATATCCCATCGTGTATATAAGGTGTACATTTTCGTAGTATTTTACCAGAACAACGGAAAGAAACCTATTTTCAACACCATGGATTTTATACTGCTTGCGAGTTTACTGTAATATAGCTCATATTTTTGGAAGCTTTTCGGAGCAATAAACTAATATTTGTTGCGAAAACAATAGAACAATCTATTCACATTTTATGGAAAAAAGGGAAACAATACAGATAGAACCCAATATTTAACGGAACAGCTTAATATGTGTTTATAGCATCATGACAGAACCAACTGACATATCGATGCAAGATGAAGTAAACTCACTATCAATAAACAGTCGCTTATGTAGCAATATAATTGCTGAAAACAAAGTTACTTTCATATTTCAGATAATTGCTGTGTATGGTATCATCTTAGCAGCTATTATTAATCTGACAATACAACATCCTGATAAAGATTTGTGGCTGGTTTTGTTAAGTAGTAGTATTGGCTATGTGTTGCCCAATCCAGGTTTGAAATACAAGAGACGTTTATATGATAAAATTTAGAATATGTTACACAATATGTTCCAGTTATGTATACTAAAGGGAGAATACTGATAATTTTCCATTGTAAGAATTACTGTGAATATATATGTGTTGAATGTGTCTATTATAATACTATTTTGGTGTTGAGAACTGGTTGAAATAAAGATTTGTTATAAAACATTTATTATCTCTGTTTTTATTGTTGAATATTCTTGTATTGCATGCGGAACGTAGCTAGGTTGTTGTTCATGTTAAAATACACTACCAATGGATGGAAGCAGATGGTCATATGGGTTAGAACACCATACAACCGAAACTTTTGTTATTGGTTATGGTATCATTTTAGTTTTCAATATTTGGTTCAATGTTACGCACGTGCGTAACGCTAGACACGCCCCTGACACGGGATAGAATGATGTGTATATGTGTAACATCCCTACTACACATGAGGTGATCTAAACTAAATGACGTGTTTAAAGTATCAGTGAAAAAGGACATCCGCCTGTTTGGTGGATACTTGAATGTCTTTGATTGCCCTTTTGACCTCTACCTAGTTCGTTACATTTACATCCTGATTAAGCTTATCTGATCTAACTTCACTGCAGCAGGATTCTCTCTCATCGTTATCAAAAGTGAACAGTAGGATTTGTCCGTTGGATGAACTCTTAAAGTTGTAATAAGACTATAAACTAAGTGCTTTTATAATTTCGAGTCAATTAAATGTTCTTATTTGGTAAAATTAATAAAACAATATTTAACAGATATATATATATCAGATGTATAATTTTTGAAAAAGCAATATGGCAAGAAGATGGACCACGTACTGTTTTAAAAAAGCAATATGGCAAAAAGATGGACCACGTACCGTTTTCCACAATTACCACCAAACCTCTGCTCTGAACACAGGCGCTATGTCGCCGCCATCGCCGTCAGCCGTCGCCTTCGCCGTCACAATCCACAAGCTCGCTGCAGGGACCAGGGTCGCCACACCTCTCGTGCCGATGGAACATGTGAATAGAAAGCAACACGACGTACAAGGCATCGTCATAACACAAATTGTTTAAACAATAACACACGACGACTCGCGATACACGATATCCGATACGCGATACGCGATTGCAACATATCTGTTATACTATATATATAGTTTGAACAGGTTTTACTGTAAATACAATGTAACGTAAATCGTTCGTTTATTTTAATTCATTTTATTAAACTATTACAAACTAGAAATCACAATATATACATGATTGAGATCAAAGTAACAAACAGCAACAGTAGAAACATATAAATCTAATTTAAACTACAAATCACAGTCAATAATTTAAAATATATAATATGATCCGAAATTGATTGAGCTCTAAGTAACAATTTAAAAATAAGAACTCAATAACAGTATCAAAATTACATTGTGTTATCGTTCACGTATGTGTATGTGTATGTGTAAGCAGCTAAAGCCAATCTAACGACTTGCTGCGACCGTATATTATAACCCTTTATGTTTCAATATAATCTGTCAACAAAGTAGTATTTTGTCCAAAACAGTAACTACTCTAATATAACTCTGAAAAATGTGTAAGCGCTCTTTTATTACTCTTTTTAAAGACTAGGTACGCTTTTGTTACTGTGCGAAAAGAGTAAGTGCTCTTTTGTTACTCTGCGAAAAGAGTAAAATAGTTTTGCCCTAATTATTAAATGTCAAAGTAAGAGAAGTTATGGTAGAATGATAAATAAAGCACAAACATGTGTGTTTCCTTGGTTTATAATGAAAACTAAATCATCTTCACATTAAAAATGCGCATATTATAGCGTGCAAAAAGTAGTTCGTACAATACGAATGGTGTCATCCATTTGTAAACTTAGGCATATTGTTATCAAAATATACTGTTAATGCGTTATTAATATTGTTACAATGTGTCACTAATTTGTCAGCTCTGGTGGGTTGTAATCATCAAGAACTGCTTCAAACAGAAATTTTCTTTTATTGACGGCATATTTCCAAGCCTCTTCTGTATCAAAGTCTTCAGTTTTCATGACGTGATCTACTGTTTTTTTGATCGACTGGAAAGCGGATTGTCCTTTAGCGAGTTGATCCATAAAACACTGTCTGTGAATACCTCAGTAAGGGCTTTGCGATAAGCGTTCTTCATTGTTTTGTACGTTCGGTCTCGTGCTTCTTCTTCTGATATGTTTTCTCGATTCATTAAAGCTAACACTTTCTCTTCGTATCTCGGCTGGTACTGCTTAAATACTTCATCCACAAGGCGATCCACTGGATTGTCGATTTCTTCCATATCTGACATATTGCTATTTTCTTCAATCATTTCAGAATCAAAATTTTCTTCCTGATGTTTGGCCTGTTTATGTCTCAACATATTGTATTTTCTATCGAATGTTTTACCGCAAATATCACAAGAAACCATTTTGTCTGGAGTTTTAACAATTTTTAGACGATAAATTATCCAAATATGTCGTTAAGTGCTGGTGGATCTCTTGGTTTTGGCGTCTTTTGCTTAACAGCTTTATTTGAAACTGGTTTGTTTGCGACTTGTTTGTTTTCTTCCTTTGCTAAAATACTCCCGTTTTTCTTCTCTCTTTCAGATTTTTCTTGCAGAGACGTTTTACTATCACCTTTTCCTCCAGAGTGTTGGCTGCTGCTATGAAAGGTTTCACTGTTTTCTGCATATGTTTACGTTCTAACTCCGACTTTGCTCGTTGTACGACACTTTAAATTGGTGATGTCCATTCTATATAGGTGTGGTTTCTTACTGATGGAAACGTTGATAGTTAGGGCTGAAACTTATATACCCACTAATATGGATCTTGTACATACAATTTGGAATTCATGATTCGCTTACAAACTGCAACGTGAAAAATACAGGTTCTTGTAAGAATGAAGTATCACGATATTTCAAATCCTTTTTATAGATTTCGAATTCGAACAACTCTTTCTCTTTAAACGGAAGATAAATGGATGTATCGAAACATTTCAATTTTGGTATCGATAAATGCATCGTATATATTGGTGAAATGATATAGTATGACCAGAAGAAGAACATTAAATATCGAAAAGTGTGTCATTGATTATAGTGAAATGGTATTTCAAGACGACAAGGTCAACTATTTCAACATCATTTACATGTAATTTGAAATGATATTTCAAGAGAAAAAGTGCACTATTTGCATTGGTGCCATTTATTAGCAGGAAATGAATGAGAGTTAGAGGCAATGCGGCATATTAATCATCAGGCAAATTGTGATCTGGCTTGGGTTCAAATTCACGAACATTTTTGTTGATAGTCCGGCGCGCTAGCGAATAACCGACATGCTACAGGGTTAGGCTTGATGAAATATAAGCAATGCATATTATATTATATGTTTTCTTTTTTTTAGATTGCATATGCTATGACGAATGCACCATGCCAATGATTTATGTTGGACATTGCCTATCTGGTACATACATGGTCATGTGTTGTACACAAACCGTTTATAGAATGGTAATTGGAAGAAGATAATATGAAAAAAATTTGCACATAGCAAAGCGATATTATTAAAATGCGAACTGAGTACTACTTCATATTTTAGTTGAATATGGTTATATATCATCCAATTAGAGCAATAGGGCACCAACTGTATATGAAATAGGAAGACAATGGGGACATTTTTGCACCAATGGAGTGATATAATTATACATGTACTTTATTAGATGATATATCTTTTTTTCTTTGTCGTATTGACCGAATTTATTAAACAAAAATGACACACGACAATGTATAAATATTATTTTATAATGCCCAGTCATCAAATCTATCTTTGCATTTAAACACTAATAATCATATTAAAGACGGTTGCTATAGTTTTTCATGCGCACTAATTCCGCGCACAAAGGGAAACAATTGTGTCGAGACCGGCCAGAGTCCCTACATAAAAAACTATACTACAATTGGCCCTATTTCAAGTGGTCTCTTATATTGTGTTCAATATATGAAATATAGACATAAAATAATTGTTCATAGCAATTTAATTATGCGGTAAAGTGTATTTTTTTATTTTGATTGTCATTTGGTATCAGAGAATATTAAATGAGGCTTGAAGCAAATTTTGTATACGCACTATATCAAAATATTTAATAAAACGTTATATTTTTATTACAAAATTGAACAACAATTGGCACTCTGCCGAAATAGTTTTGTTTTAAAAACCCATAAACATGTATATACATAGAAGTAGGTGTTTGGGCTAGACCAGATAGGTTGTTAGAGCTATATGTGGTGTTCCAGCCAGCCATGTTTGAGTTCTGCTGTATATTGGTTATTCGAATTTAACAAACGACTCTGTGACCAATACTATTTATCTATACTTAAAAGGCGACTACGAAATCAAATCCAAGAATAGAGTAGGAGTGTACATAATTCGCCGAACTTGAATATTGTGTAAAATTTAAAAGGTTACACTAACGATTATTGATTATTGATGAAGATAAGTGACATTTAGCAAGCACTTTAGACAATCTGGCTGAAGGGGGCCCACAACTTTAGAACAAAGCAAGGTTTCACTTCCAATATGATCCATCGTCTGTAACGAAGAGTACATGTACCTGATTGACTGACACAAAATACTCTTACATAGAGTGACTGATTGAATGGCACAGAACGCACCTGTTAAGTAGAATAACTAATTGACTGACTCAAAACACTACTGTTACGTAGAGTGTTGAGTGGTTGATTGACTTACACAGAACGAACCTGCTAAGTGGAGTGACTGATTGACTGACACAAAACGTACCTGTTACGTAGAGTTACAAATTGATTGGTGCAAAACGCAACTGTTACGTAGAGTGACTTATTGACTGACACAGACCGCATCTATTACGTAAAGTGACTTATTGGCAGGTGCACAACGTAACTGTTACATAAAGTGACATATGGTATGACACAGAACACACCTGTTACGTACAGTTAAGGATTGACTGACACAGACCGCATCTGTTACGTAAAGTGGCTGATTGCCTGGCACAGAATGCACCTGTTACGTAGAGTGACTGATTGGTTGACACAGAAAACACCTGTTACGTAGAGTAACTGATTGGCTGGCTCAGAAAGCACATAATACAGCTGTTATGTAGAGTGACTGATTGATTGGCACATAACGCACCTGTACGTAGAGTAACTGAATGACTGGCACAGAACGCACCTGTTACATAGAATGACTGATTAGCTGGTGCAAAACGCATCTAATACGTAGAGTGATTGATAAACTGGAATATATCGCACCTGTTACGTAGAGTGACTGATTGGTTGGTGCAGAATGCACCTGTTACATAGAGTGACTGATTGACTGGTGCAGAATGCACCTGTTACGTAGAATGTCTGATTGACTGATGCAGAATGCACCTGATAAGAAGAGTGGCTGATTGGCTGGTGCAGAACGCATCTGTTACGTAGAGTGACTGATTGGCTTGTGCAGAATGCATCTGTTACGTAGAATGACTGATTGGCTGGTGCAGAACGCATCTGTCACGTAGAGTGACTGATTGACTGATGCAGAATAAATCTGTTACGTAGAGTGACTGATTGGCTGGTGCAGAATGCACCTGTTACGTAGAGTGACTGGTTAGCTGGTACAGAATGCATCTGTTACGTAGAGTGACTGATTGGCTGGTCAAAATGCATCTGTTACGTAGAGTGACTGTTTGGCTTGTGCAGATGCATCTGTTACGTAGAGTGACTGATTTGCTGGTGCAGAACGCATCTGTTACGTAAAGTGACTGATTGGCTGCTTCAGAGAACGCATCTGTTACGTATAGTGACTGATTGGCTTGTGCAAAATGCATCTGTTACGTACATTGACTGATTGGCTGGTGCAGAGCGCATCTGTTACGTATAGTGACTGAGTGGCTGGTGCAGAACGCATCTGCTACGTAGAATGACTGATTGGCTGGTGCAGAACGCATCTGTTACGTATAGTGACTGAGTGGCTGGTGCAGAACGCATATGTTACGTAGAATGACTGATTAGCTGGTGCAGAACGCATCTGCTACGTAAAGTGACTGATTGGATGGTGCAGAACGCATCTTTTACGTATAGTGAATGGTTGGCTGGTGCAGAACGCATCTTTTACGTAGTGTGTCTGATTGGCTGGTGCAGAATGCATGTATTATTCTAAAAGAGACAAAATTTAAACTTTTGTATAATATACCAAATGTGAAAATTGTAAACCCTGCTCCTTTTGTGTTGATTCACGGTTTATTTTACTGCTCATTCAGGATAATCTCAGTTATTAAGAATGACCTGCTGGTGAACTGAATAGTAAATCACTGATTTTTTTTGTAACGCTTACTCTATTTTTTTTAGACACGAGTCTAAAATACATTGTTGTATTAATCAAATACGTGAATCAGAAATGATATCATGTTATTCATAGTTGGTATATCCAAAACAGGTTTATGCGGTTGTTATTTTCTGTAACACATACATCTGCTGACACCAATTACAAGAATGTTGTATGGTAGGTTTCATGTAAAAATAGGATATCGTATATGTAGTTTCACAATACCATGCCGCTGATGCTGGCCGGGGTCATAACTGTTTTACACACTGTGTACATTGGCCAAGAGTCAATATGTTAATATACTAGTATTATTTTTGTGAATAGATTGTTTCAAATACTATGTACATGAATGTTTGAGAAAAGTTCAGACGATTTAGTCGGAAGCTCGAGATCGACGCTGCAGACAGTGAAACTTCTCCAATGGTGTCCTTAAATTAACTTTTCATCTCCCAATGTGTTTTATTTGAGTATACAGCACCATTGTATACGATTGAGGATTTTGCATTATGGTGTATTCAACGTATACATATACAGATGACAGGATAGTGGAGATAAATTATAGCCTTCGGCTTATTTTGATGTGTAGTTGACAAGTAGGTTTTATGGGTAGGATTTTAAGTTCCGTAATTAAAATACTGACCAGTTGAAAAGTAGAAATGAATTGACCAATGATAGAATAATTTGGTTTTCAATCAGAGACAGATTTTAGAAGAGACAAGTCATTCAGTTAGAACTTAGATGCGAATCTGGTAACTTGTCAGTTTAGACCAGTTTTAGTTTAAACGAGCGAAAGCGAATTCAAAATGTCAGCTTTGTGACTTTGAACTTATGCGAACTATAAAAATATGTAAATAAAATTACTCATACAAACATGGTGATGGATCGGTTATGCCATAAGGACTACGTGCAATAGACAACCAGTCAACGTAACCATTTGGATTAAGGAAGAATAAACCTTTTACATTATTTTCGAAATCAGTGGAATATTTGGTATGTAATGAAGCTAGAAGTAATTTCCAATTTGAATATGCTTTTTTTTCTGCGGTAAATATAACACCTCTTAACCTATGACGTCGTAAACATGGCCATGTTTGGTCTTTTTGACGTCCCGATTTAAAAACCACCCTTCCACCCCCGCGCCCATGATCGTACGTTCAATAACAATATACTAGGATCGTAGCTTTTCACTGCTTATCATAGTGGGTATTGTTTCAAGCTCATTTTTTTGTACGTGTAACAGTTTGCTCCGAATTTTAGAAAGGCCAGACCTGTTGTGGTAATAATTGACAACCGTGATGTCCACATTTCACTAGCAGTCGTGGAGCTAGTCAGAAATGAGAATATTGTTTTGGAATCCAGTTCCGTGTTAGTGAAAAAATATGACGGTTTTGTACGTGCACCAAATAGACACGCTATCATAAATGCTATAGACAAATTAGTTGCCACTAAACAGCAGAAGTATATATAACTAGTGTGCACAAAATACTAATATAATGGTAAGAACAAACTTGTTTAATTATCACAAAACGTATACCTCATGCGCTATACATACGTTGACGTTTGCTTTAAAGCGTTTTTTGACGTAGGGTAGGATTAAATAATTGAATATCATAAAAAAATCTTGTTTGTCAATTTTTTCTAACTATCTCACAATAATTGTACAATATATAGTATAAAATCATATAAAAATCATGCAAAATTCGCTTGATTTGTTGTTTTTTTTTTGGTAATTTTGATTTGAAGCCGTTTTTTTCTTAATCAATCGAGAAAAAATAGTTTCCGGTTTTTCGCTAGTTTTTCAAAATGTGGCATTCGTCATAATTTTTCCATCTGTAAATCCATACATCCGTCAAATGTGTACATGGTGATATATGTTTCTATTCTGTGTATTAGGAATAACTCAACTATGCAACTTTGCTGCTATACATTGGTACGTAAATAAGACTGAACATGGCCATGTTTACGACTTCACATACAAATATCTATTCTATTGACTGCTGCAAAAAATACATATTCAAATTGGAAATTACTTCTAGTTTCATAATATACTAATTATACGACTGATTTAGAAAAAAATCTAACCTTAATCAACCGCCGAAAATTTTATTGAAAACGCGTAAAATTATTTAATATGTTGACATCTTTTTTGACGTAGGGTGGGGTTAAATAATTAAAAAAATCTACTTTGTCAATTGTTCTTACAATCACTGTGAAGTATATTGTTTAAAATCGAATTAAAATTATTCCAAAATTGCTCGGTTTGTTTTTTGGTAATTTTGATTTGAAGCATTTTTTTTCGAAAAAAATCGAAAAAATAATTATTTCCGAGTTTCGCTTATATTTTCATAATTATGCGTTCGTCGTCATTATTGCATATGTAAATTCATATATCCGTTGAACGTGTACGTGGTGATATGTGTTTCGATTCTGTACATTCGGTATAACTTGACTGAGGTCGACAAATATGCGATTTTGCTGCTATAAAAAGACCAAACATGGCCATGTTTACGACGTCATAGGTAAATAAGTATTATATTTACAGTTTCATAACATACCAGATTTTCCATTGATTTCGAAAATAATTTAAAAGGTATATTCCTCCTTAATCAGTTCTCTTGTAAATGATAACTTCAAAATGAATTCGTGATGAATTATGAATGACAATATCAGATGCAATGCCGCTTATCAATAATCAACAAATCAGTTTGCGGACGGTGTGTTTCGAACAGACGACCGTTTAGTTTAATAGTAAGACGTGCTACCGATTGAGATAACCGGCCCCTTTTTTCCAGTATGTATTGAAGTTACTACATTGTATGTGTAATGACTTCGGTAATGGTACTTGCGTTTTAACACTAATACCCGAAATGTATTGAACTGTTCCCGAATACTTGATCGTTTTTGGAATTATAGTTACTATATATCAAAATAAAGGCGGTGGAACGATAGTTTTAGTTGACAGATATAAACTATGCTATTGATATGATCTATATATTTTAATTTAATAATAAGTCACATTTAACGTCATTTTCCCCGTGTCCCGTCGTAACATTTACCACGAGTCCCGGCCTAAAATGTTATGTTTAAATCGTCGCGAAAGGATAGATATAAGGTCTATTCACTAGAGAAAGTGACATAATTCAGGTTACATGTGTGTTATATTACAACAAATTTAACGTCCATTACGGAACACGCGGTTCATTACGTATACATTTGTATACTTCATGTCCCGAAAAACAAACGACTCGTCAATAAAGTCATACTGAACAGTCAAGATGAAAAATAATTGTTAGTATTGCATTTAACATATGTATGTATGTGGTCATTGTTTTATTATATGGTATTTGATGACATTTTACATATTGCGATTATGAGATATTGCATTTTATAGGTGTTGTCGGTCAACATTATTTGAACGAAATAATTGAAACGTATTTGATAATTTTAATTGTTTTACAAAAAATAGCGAAGATATAGATTTTAGAATCCAACATACTAAAGTAAAATTTCAGTGGAACATGCTTACGTGGAATGAAATATATTCAATTTGCTCTGAATGGTACATATTTCGTATTTCAAATGTCCTCTGTGATTTGCCGCCCCTAAGTATTTTTACCAAAAAATAACGTCTGTCCATATATTTTGACCAAATTTACCATATTTTTAACAAAGAATATTGTCTATTGAATATTATATTTACGAGTAAATTTAGTTTCTGTTAGTGTCCCAAAATATTGCAAAATTTGGTAATTCACTTACACCTCGTATCAAGCATTTCCGATGTCCTCTATCAAATATTTACAACGACAGTTTGACGTTCTTTTAATACGGCAAAACCCTATCGACGCCGCTGGTTATGCACATGGTATACTGTATTCTCATAGTTTACGTAGGTACAGTAATATCATTGGATTTGATCAATTTTAAATCCGCAGAAAATGACCCCATTGCAGTAATTGATATTCCGATATTCGGCTATTTTCTTGTAAAATAAATGATACGAAATACATGAATAAAAACGTCATATAACGTTTTATAAAATTTTAATGTTTACGTCGTATTACGCTTATAGGTACCATAACCGTGCGCAACGTCAATATTGTGTTGATATAAATCATTGACATTTAGAAAATTGTAAATATTACAATCATAATTTGATCATTTTTTCAAATATATTGACGACAGTTGGAAGTTTGTGACTGGCATTTCCAACTGGAAAAAAACACCATCATGATACAAAATTGCTGAGCAATCTATTGTGTCCATTATAATGACTGGAGTAACCATGCACATTTAACCCAGATATTATAAGATTATGTGAAAGTGTCCATTTACTGTCATACAGATTGCTACATGTAACGTCTTATTAAGTACCTTTTTATGCAAACATATTGGGTTTCATTTTGTGAATGCACCTTGATCGCTGTATTCAAACATGCAAACAAAATTAGTACAGCATAATGTATATTCCCCACCCCAATTTAAACATAAGTAAAAGAACACTGTAAACAAACTTGAAGGATTGGATCAAATTGATTTTAATAGAATAAGTATAAACATGTTAAGATGGTGTTCAATTTTGCTCTAAATGCAATTTTACTTTTAAATGCACAGATTTGCTTTTTCATCATTCTCATTGTTGTACAAATACATCTACTTTATTTATATCATTTATGTATTCTTCGCTGAACCAGTGCTCCTGAAACTTTTTAATAAGGTGTTTTGCTCGATAAAATGGAAATTCTCTCTACTTTATATAACATCTTATTGACGTCATTCAAACTTTCAGTTGAAGCAACTTACCAATCAACGTGCTCAAATGTGGCTTTCCCAACATTGCTATTTAACGTACACAATCGGGAGAGCTGGGTCCACTCTACAATATTATCTCTATTTTATATGAATCCTGAGCGGATCCAACAGTTATATTTAGAATGGACACATTGCTCAAGTGTCGACAGCTCAGAACAAACATCAGAATGAATAGTTAATGAATAACAAATCGGTACATGTATCATTGAAAAAATATTGGTTTTATTATCCTGGAGGATACTATACAGTGTTTCGTTAACATGGTGTTACGTAAGCTATGTAAATACTATTCGTTTAGAAAGATGCAAGATATACTGCGCGAATGACACGTTCCTAGGTATCACATTTTGTTCGTCAAAAAATCCTAAGACTTACGAAGGTTAATGGAACGGGCCCCACGTGTTCACCAATCGACAGATCCGCCGATAGTGACAAAGATGTTTTCTACACTTCTAGTAATCGTTATCTTGCACGGCCATTTATACATTTGTAACAGTAACTACCATTGTATATTTGGTAGATATAAAAAACGAAACATTTCTTGTTAAAGGTGAAAGTTGATTAAACAACTAAACTAAATATAATCTTGGTATTAAACAATGCTAACGATGGTTATGCTTGTACATTTATTTCATTTGCCATTAAAAACACTTTAGCAATTCTTAAATATTTTACAATCATAGTAACTGAATAAAAGTATTCTAAGTGCCTATGATTTTCTGAGAATCAAACCACCTTAATAACGTGATTTCTTACCTTTCACCAAATAATTATATAAAGAAGGAAAGTCAACTGATTAAAATATTGTGAACGCTCTCGTATTCATGCAAAATACCGCAATATCTTATCTTAACTTACATTCATCTCTTGAACACAAATCAAATTTCTTACATTACAGAATGAAATTTTCATCAAAACAATACCATTCCCAGAAATTTGTGTTCAGAATTGTTGATGTACTTTGGATTATAAAATTTGTATGCTGCAATTAAAATTCATGTATCGACATATTAAGATAATCTTTCCTTCAAACCTCAATATCTTTAATTCATGATCTCTTTGTGTGATTGAAACATGTTTAAACATCTACGATTACAAACAACTACAGTTTATGAACAAGAAATCAGTTGCCTGTGAATTATGACTGATTAATTTGTAAATTAGTGAGCCTTTGTGTGCTATTGTATCAACATTTTGTTAGTAGATGCAAGTTTCCTTCTTTACAAGTCCGTGCTGACATAAAGTCGAAAAAATACTACTTGCAAAATTGACAAACACGTTTTATAATTTTTGACAGTTAAATGGAAAAAATACTAGGCTTTCTCTTTAACTGACTTCACAATTAATATTATAAAACAAAACATAACACTTCACCGGCTAACAAAGATTGTATAAATTCCTGGTTATGCAACACATTTAGAAATGACTGAAAGAAAGTATTCAATGGAATTTGAGAAGTATATAAAATGTATAAATCATAATGTAAATATGTAATGTATGGTATCATACGGTGTCATTTAGTTTGAGTAAAAGTATTTATCGATGAATATTACAAATTAAAAGGTGCTTACTTTAAGCTTTTTTGTAACTGAGCAAACTTATTGCTAAACACATTTAGAATTTAAAGAAAGCAATTATGCTATGGAGCTTTTGTCAATAATCTGTTTAAATCATTTAATGAATTTGTTATGTTTGGTATCAAAACTTTCATCCTCTTATTACCATTGTCAAGGTAGTCCTTTAGTTTAACTTTTAGTATGTACCGAAACATCTGTGAAATTTAACAGTACACACATTCTTTTTAACTGAATAAACATTTTATGAAACGTACATGTATTTAATAGAAAAAAAGTGGGACGGCAGCAGAGAGGATAAAGTGTGTGCCTCTCACTATAAATGCTGCATGTTTGATCTCCAGCTCAACTCGTTGGCCATACAAAAAAAACAACACTAAGTACCTGATTCTACCAGGACAACTCTTGATAGATCTGAGCTAAAATAAGTACTATAAGCTGATACAAACTAGATAAAATCAACAATATGCAAACTTACACTTTTACAGAGATAGAGAGAAATTAAAGCACTTATATAATGGGTGGAACTTTGTTCAATATAAGACACACTGGCACATAGAAGATGCGTTTCTCTATGGTTCTGTCGATGTGAAAACATCCCTTTATGTCATTTTACATGTTGGTTAGTTGAAGTTCAGTAGGAAACGACCGTGAGGCAAAGTAAATACACAAACCTTGCAGGTATAAGTCGTTTAAAACGTTCGAAATTCGGATTCTCAATCAACCAGCGTGGATTTATATGACCTTCGTAAATATTGACACATTTTTAAAAACTAAACAATGACGTCAGCGTCTACACTATGTTGGTATTTCCTGGAATTATTGATTTTTATTGGTCTAAATCGAGAGATAAAAGGCAGGTGTTTTTTTCACCTCAAAATATTTCGTCATTTCACATTAAACTAACTAATGTTACAGAGTTCATCTGATAATGGAATCAATATCCGTTACGATATTATTGGATATTAGATCAAGAGAATTTAATGTCAACCAGGACAGAGGTGATGTATTCTTACGCGTTTACTTTGCAGCGTATAGTTATTTTTGTTTTCTTTTTTCATTCGCTTGAGGAGTCTCAATTTAAATATAATCGGGATTGGAATTATAAGGATTAAATTCATTTTTTTCTGTTTTTTATGCATGTGTAAAGAATGTCACATCACGCACAAATATGTCATTAAGTCCTCCGGGCGTTATATGCCACAATATTGAACACTAGCCGATATGTCAAAAACTCTCAAGTGATTGGTTTGTTATAGCTATATTGGAAATCGTATCTATTAGTTTTTGTGGTGTTTTATTAAATTAAATTTAGAACTATATTTTTAATCCATTCAGCAGAATTTTTCTTTTTTGAAAATGTTATTTATGTCGTATAAAATAAAGAAATTGATTGGTAACGTAACACAATTAAAGCATGCATATATAAAAATTCGCTGTCAAAGTATTTGCAAAATATTTCCATTATAGACTCAAAGTAAATCATATAAATATATGATAATGAGTAATTTGTTAAATCATTTCAAGTTCTACATTACAATCATGTAAGTAGGATATTTAAACTAAATATTAAGTGCGTTTATCACCATTTGATGGTAGAATGCTTAAAGTATAATATTATGATATAATGGCGGCCATCTTGTATTAGTTATAAATAGCAACAGGAAGTCACTTGATCACGTGATCCATATGCCACATATTTAGAGAAAGCTGGGTAGTTTTGTCAGCGTATCTCCTTCTAAATATTTTTGCCTTATAATCGTACGAGTACGTAGATGCATTAACACAGCACGGAGAATCCGTGATTGACTATTTACTTGCAAATAAGAGTAATTGTTCACATATCAATACTTATACAATTGACCATTTTAATGAATGGAGTGACCATTCACCTATTAAATTTTCTTTGTGTTGTAATAGACCTTCAGGTTTACCTGTAGATGTGCGCGACGTAAAGTATAAATGGGATAATTTTCTTCGTGAGCGTTTTCGCTCAGGTTTAATAAATAAATTTACTGATTTTAATAAATTGACAAAGAATATTGATTATTCGAATAGAGATTCTGTCAATGGTGTTTTGAATGATTTTACCAATTTTGTTAGTGCTGTGTCGGATCCTTTATTCTCAAAAAGTTATATACATAAAAGTTATGTCACCTTTTCTGACCAGTAATTTGTAAAACATGTGGAATGGTTTGATAAGGATTGTGTTATTGCCAATATCAAATATTTAGAAGCATTACGTATATACACCCGGTTGTAAATCAGATTTAAATAGGGAGTATTTCTGAAAATGTAAAAAAGAATAAAAGATACCGTTCAGTAAAAAGAAGCGATATTTTGAATTTAAAAAATTATCAGATATAGAGAATTTAAAATATTGTAAACCTAAAGAATTTTGGAAATATTTTAAGAAAAAGAATAATCATGCCTGAAGTAATGACATCTCATTGGAGGAATTCTGGAATTATTTTGCTAGTTTAAGTAATGATATATTTCAGACAGGAAATGAAGATGCCGAATCTTTTTGTACTGATAATGATTTTGATAACAATTGTTGTTCATTCGAGGAATTAGACCAGCCAATAACTGTTTCTGAAATGTTGAGCGCTAGTAAATATTTGAAAGCTGGAAAATCAGTTGGGAGCGATTTCTTATTAAATGCGTATTTTATTGAAAATATTGATATTTTAGGCTCGCATTTATGTGATATTTTTAATGCTATTTTGACATCAGGCTTTTTTCCCGATAAGTGGACAGAGGGGGTGATTATCCCTATTCACAAAAAAAAGGTAGCGTGAGCGATGTTAATAGTTAACGAGGCATAACCTTGGTAAGTTGTTTATATAAACTGTTTACCACCATACTCAATAAAAGGATTGAAACATTTTGTAACAATAATGATATCATATCAGATGCTCAATTTGGATTTCGAAAGGGACGGTCAACAGTTGATGTTATGTTTGTATAAATGTCAATTAACCAGAATTATTTATATGCTAATAAACGTTTATATGTTATTTCCGTTGACATGATGAAGTGTTTCGATATTATATATAGAAATGCACTTTGGCTAAAATTGTATAAGCTTGGTATTAGGGGTAAACTTCTACGTATTATTAAGGACATGTATCAGAAGGTTAAATCATGTGTAAAGAGTTGTAATAGTTATTCTGACTATTTTGAATATGCTGTGGGATTGAGACAAGGGGAGGTAATCTCGCCTATACTTTTCTCTTTGTTTATGGAAAACTTGGAGCTGTATTTACAAAACAGCGTTGATTCAGGATTGAATATTGATGATATTGTTTTGATGATGTTGCTTTTTGCGGACGACATGGCTTTTTTAGGAAAATCTCCTTCTGAATTACAGGATAATCTAAACCGTTTGCATACTTATTGTACTAATTGCGACTTAAAAGTAAATACACTGAAAACAAAAATAATGGTATTAAGAAAACGCAGTGGGTTGTTACCCAATGAATCTTGGACTTATAACGGAGCAATTATTGAAGTTGTTGATGATTTTAATTATCTTGGAACAATATTTAATTTTACTGGTAATTTTGATTTGAATCAGGAACATTTGGTTGGCAAATCTTTGAAAGCTTTTAATACCTTCTTATTTAATTGTAAACAATTCCATTTTAAGCCAAAACTACTATGCCAGTTGTTTGATGCATTCGTTGGTTCTATCTTAAGTTATGCGAGTGAAATTTGGGGATATACCAAGTCGAAGGTAATCGAAAGAATACACTTAAATTCTGCAAACTTTTATTGAATGTTAGATTAAATACTTGTACAGTGGGTGTGTATGGAGAGCTTGGGAGGTATCCATTATATATATCACGATATGTAAGAATCATTAGATATTGGTGTAAAGTTACTTATACGGATAATATATTGATAAAAAACTATATGAACAGGGGCTATATGACTGTAATAGAGGTTGTAAGAACTGGGTATCAAATATTAAAACCATGTTAAATGATTATAGATTCACCTATATGTTTGAGAATAATCTTTTGGTTAATCCCAAAAGGTTATCGACAATT
Organism: Panopea generosa; assembly: GCA_029582155.1. Lineage (NCBI taxonomy): Eukaryota > Metazoa > Mollusca > Bivalvia > Adapedonta > Hiatellidae > Panopea > Panopea generosa. The sequence continues at coordinate 57,229,535 of CM055896.1, forward strand.
TCATTCAACAATGGTATGGATCAGTAGAAAAACGTCCAGTGCTCGAATTTTATAAACTTGTCAAACATCAATTTAAGTGTGAGAATTATCTCGATATATTATCCTGTAATCTTAGATTATTTTACACTAGATTAAGACTATCTATTAATCCTCTTAGAATATAAACTGGATGATATGACAGAAATAGAATTCAAAAAATGAAAGATATTGTTTATGTTGTAATTCAAGGGATATAGAAAATGAGTTTCATTTCTTATGTATATGTCCCTGTTTTAATAATTTACGAAAACAGTATTTGAAAAAAGTATTACTAACAAAGACCTTCTGTGTTCAAAATTTTAGAGTTACTTAATTCACATAATAAAACCATATTATATAATATTTCAAGATATATAAAAGAGGCATTAGAAAGTAGAAAAACAGTGCTAGCTGTTTAAGCATAGTATTCATCCTGATTTCATTTATAAACATTCAGTAAATATTTTGTCATATACTCTAATGAATTTAATCATTGCTGACAAGTGACTATATGTGTATATTGATTTTGTATTGCATATAGTATGATGATGTACTTTGTACACATCCTAATAAAATGTATCTTCTGTTCTGTTCTCTTCATTAACAATGCTACATGCGATGACCACGACTATCCAACAAACGCCTAAAACGATGCTGATAATGATCAGATGCCAGGCGTTCATAGCCATTCTATTGGCAGCCGTTCCGTCACCTACACCAGCCAATGCTGTCGTCTGGAAGTAAGATAATTTATAAATTGACATTACAATAGTTAAGGAATTTATATTGATTTGCCTTTAAAGGCAATGTGTCAGGAAAGAGAGAGATATAATTTTCTAAAATAATAGTTTAGTTTAAAATAAATAAAGGCATCTTAAATATATATTATAACTAATATACGAAATGTTCGCATTTTCGAAAAACACAATATACTTTTAAAAACCAATGGTGTTTCAGTCCGAGTAAAATTTAAAACGCAATCCCTATCCTAAAATAACTAAACGATAACTAAATATCTAACTTTAAACTGTTGACCAGAATGCGGAAATCAGTACTATACGTTTATTAGTATTTTCCTTTCTCTATAATATCCATAATCGGGTGATAAATTAGTAAACAGATAGACGTACATCGTCAATTTTATCCCCCCCCCACCCCCCCCCCACACACACACACACACCCCTCCCGGCCACCCGGTGATCCGGCCTCGTGAAAAAGGAGAATTCTCAGGATAGGAAGTAAACGAAGCTGATGAATAATAAGAAATAGATGAAGAAGATTGAGAAAGAAAGAGAAATCAGTTCCAGAAGAAATAGTATAATAACAATTATAAAATGAATGAAAATAATAACGACGCCGATAACAATAATGATAAAAATGACGATGATGAAACTAATGCATTCAGATTTAATGTTATGGTGGAGTTGCTAATGGTGATTATGACCTTGACTATAACTACAGCTATGGCTAAGATTGTGACAGTGACAATGCCCATGACTTTGTCTATGGCTATGAATAATACTGTGGCTATGGTTATGTATATTACACTGACTATTACTATTTCTATGACTATGTCTTTGAAAGGTCTATATCAATGACTATGAATATGACTACGGTTATGTCTATGAATATAAATATGACTATGTGTGGGAATATGTGTAGGAATATGACTATGACTATGACTATGGCTATGACTATGGATATGACTATGACTGACTATGCCTATGACTACGAATGACTATCTATGACTATGGATATAGATATGGCTATGACTATGACAACGGCTTTGAATTCATTTATGACTATGACTGACTATGTTTATGACTATGACTGCGATTGGCTATGACTGAATTTGGCTATTACTATGAAAACAACTATGACAAGAACTATGGTTTTGACTGTCTCCGTGCTGCCACTGATTTTTATTTTGTCATTGACTTTGATACTTATATTAACATTAAATACTGAGTAATTTCGTCTCACCCTTGTCGAAAAATATATAGCGAAGATTCCAGTTGGCCAAAAACAAAACAAACAAGCGATGATGGAAGGGATCAAATAATCTCTCGGTCTCACAATCTGTGTAACAACTGCTGGTCCAGGCTGGTTTATGACCTACAAATATAACGGATATGTATAAGGTTAAATATCAACATAAAAGTAATCTAGCCATGCTGTCAGCTGTCCAGCTAGCCAGTCAGTCAGCAAACACGTAGTCCAGCCAGCAAGTCAGTCTGCTAGCACGTAGTCCAATCAGCCAGCCAGTATGTCTGAGTACACGTAGTTCAGCCAGCCAGTCGGACTACTAACACTTAGCCCAGCCAGACAGTCGGTCTCCTAACACGTAATCCAGCCAGCCAGTCAGTCTGCTAACACGTAGTCCAGCCAGCCAGTCAGTCAGTCTAACACGTAGTCCAGCTAGCCAGTCATTCAGCTAACACGTAGTCAAGCCAGCCAGTCAGTCAGCTAACACGTAGTGCAACCAGTCAGTCTGCTAACACGTAGTCCAACCAGCCGGTCAGTCTGATACCACGTAGTCCAGTCAGTTCGTTACGATCAATCTGAACTCTTCCTGCACTGTTTTTAAAGGCCTTCTATGATTGGTGCGGGAAAACACGTATCAATAGAGTAAAGGGTTAAAATATCATTGTACAAGCCATATACGTTTATGAATGATTTTTCTGTGATGTTGACTTAATCCTATCGACTTAATGCTTTTCAGGGTTAGTAGATTTCATTTGCAAGTGTAAACGCTGTTCAAACGTGCATTAGGTGAATGACTTATACGACTCAGGTGCGGTATATTGTAATATTTACAGGCATCATTACTATCCACTTTATAAAAATCGTAAGAGGTGTTATAAAAATATCTTAACTTATAATCAGTATTTACTTTTAATCATTGGTCAATGACCTACCCTAAATGTAGATTAAATGACATGGTCTAAATTTATACCAATTCCACTCTTTGTCGACTTTGTCGTTCACATTGACGAATAATAAGTATTTTTAGCGTTAATATACTTATAAACGTGAACACTGTTTCATGAAATGGTATTGATGTTTTGTTTATAATGAATTATGTGTAAACCGGTGATTCGTATGAGTAACAAAGTGGCGCTGAATGTTTGTTGATAACGATCGTATTATTAAACAATATTCGACAATTAGTTATATATTATACGTGTATCGCTCTCTACATTGAAATTTTGGCGTTTTGAGTGTTTTCACATTATAAGCTGGTTTTGGCTATTTAAATAATGACATATCATTAAAACAGAAACCTATTAAGTTGACAGTGTTTCTGTGGTAAAGGCCTTGGACTGCAAACCCAGGAGTCGCAGGTTCGATCCCCCGCTCCTCAAACTAAAATACTTATCAGTCTTTTGGAAACATAATCCGTTTTAAAAAGGAATTAAAATAATTATGATTTTATTGTTGATTCGATACTTTATTCATTTATTAACCTGCTGACCGACATAAAGCTAACTTGGACTTCGACGGGGATACCAAAGCCAACTAGGGCTTATTAATTTCCCAATTCACAAGAAGACTCGAGAAGAAGAGGACGTGATAAAACACGACATCCAATGTATCAGTGCTTAACATCGGGAATGTAAAAGGATCAGAGACGCTACAGAAGTGTCTTCTGTATATGAAAATACGGCATTAGGTCGATATATTCTAATAACAGTTGTTCTATAAAGCTTATGGCGGTTGTACATCCCTGTTACATCAATATGTTGTGTAAAATAGGGCATTAGGCCGATATGTTCTGATTGTTCTATGAAGCTCATGATGGTTGTACATCCCTATTACATCAATATGCTGTGTAAAATAGGGCATAAGGTCGATATATTCTGATACTGATAACAGCTGTTCTATAAAGCTCATGATTGTTGCACATCCCTATTACATCAATATGTTGTGTAAAATAGGGCATAAGGTAGATATATTCTGATAACAGCTGTTTTATCAAGCTCATGATGGTTGTACATCCCTATTATATCAATATATTAAGTAAAATACGGCATTACGTCGATATGTTCTGATTGTTCTATGAAGATTATGACGGTTGTACATCCCTATTACATCAATATATTATGTAAAATACGACATAAGGTCGATATGTTCTGATTGTTCTATTAAGCTTATGACGGTTGTACATCCCTAATCCATCAATATATTATGTAAGATACGGCATTGGGTTCATATGTTCTGATTGTTCTATCAAGCTCATGATGGTTGTACATCCCTTTTACATCAGTACATTATATAAAATAAGGCATTACGTCGATATGTTTTGATTGTTAGATAAAACAAATGACGGTTGTACATCCCTATATCATCAATATATTATGTAAAAATCGGCATTAGGTCGATAAGTTTTGATTGTTCTATAAAGCTCATGATGGCTGTACATCGCTCTTATGTAAATATATTGTGTAAAATAGTGCAGAAGGTCGATATATTCTGATTGTCCCATCAAGCTAATGATGGTTTAACATCCCTATTACATCATTAAATTACGTAAACTAGGGCATTAGGTCGATATGTTTTGATAACAGTTGTTCTATAAAGCTCATGATGGTTGTACATCCCTTTTACATCAATATATTAAGTATAAGGGCATTATGACGATATGATCTGATTGTTCCATCGAGCTCATGATGGTTGTACATCCTTATCACATCAATATGTTGTGTAAAGTAGTGCAATAGGTCAATATGTTCTGATAGTTCCATAAAGCTCATGGTGGTTGTACATCCCTCTTACATAAAAATATTGTGTAAAAAAGTGCATAAGGTCGATATATTCTGATTGTCCCATAAAGATCATGACGGTTTAACATCCATATTACATCATTATATTACGTAAACTAGGGCATTAGAACGATATGTTTTGATAACAGTTATTCTATGAAGCTCATGATGGTTGTACATCCCTTTTACATCAATATATTACGTAAAAAAGGGCATTATGACGATATGTTCTGATTGTTACATCGCGCTCATGACGGTTGTACATCCATTTAACACCAATATGCTGTGTAAAATATGGCATTAGATCGATATAATCTGATTGTTCCATAAAACTAATGAGGGTTGTACATCCCTATTTCATCAAAATATTATGTAAAATAGGGCAATAGGTCGATATATTCTGGTAACAGTTGTTCTATAAAGCTCAAAATGGTTGAACATACCTATTACATCAATATATTAAGTAAAATACGGCTTTAGGTCGATATGTTCTGATTGTTCTATGAAGCTCATGATTGTTGTACATCCCTATAACATCAATATGTTGTGTAAAACAGGGCATTCGGTCGATATGTTCTGATTGTTCCATGAAGCTCAAGATGGTTGGATATACCTATTACATCAATATATTATGTAACATAGGTCATTAGGTCGATATATTCTGATAACAGTTGTTCTATAAAGTTCATGATGGTTGTACATCCCTATTACATCAATATTTTGTGTATAATAGGGCATTAGGCAGATATGTTCTGATAACAGTTGTTTTATAAAGATCATGATTGTTGTACATCCCTATTACATCAATATATTGTGTAAAATAGGGCATTCGGTCAATATGTTCTGATTGTTCTATGAAGCTCAGGATTGTTGGACATCCCATCCCTATTACATCAATATATTATGTATAATAGGGCATAAGGTCGATATATTCTGATAACAGTTGTTCCATAAAGCTCATGATGGTTGTACATCCCTATTACATCAATATTACGTAAACTAGGGCATTAGGTCGATATGTTTTGATAACAATTGTTCTATGAAGCTCATGATGGTTGTACATCCCTTTCACATCAATATATTTCGTAAAATAGGGCATTATGACGATATGTTCTGACTGTTCCATCGAGCTCATGATGGTTGTACATGTTTATCACATCAATATGTTGTGTAAAATAGTGCATTAGGTCGATATTTTCTGAAAACAGTTGTTTTATAAAGCTCGTGATGGTTGTACATCCATATTACATCAATATATTATGCAAAATAAGGCATAAGGTCAATATGTTCTGATTGTTCCATGCAGCTCATGATGATTGTACATCCCTATAATATCTATATGTTGTGTAAAACAGGGTATTCGGTCGATATGTTCTGATTGTTCTTTGAAGCTCAAGATGGTTGGACATCCCTATTACATCAATATATTATGTAATATAGGTCATAAGGTCGATATATTCTGATAACAGTTGTTCTATAAAGCTCATGATGGTTGTACATCCCTATTACATCAAGATATTGTGTAAAATGGGGCATAAGGTCGATATATATTCTGATAACAGTTGTTCTATTAAGCTCATGATTGTTTCACATCCCTATTATATCAAATTGTTGTGTAAAATTGGGCATTCTGTATGTTCTGGTTGCTCTACGAAGCTCAAGATGGTTGGACAACCCTATTTCATCAATATATTGTGTAAAAAGGGGCATTAGGTCGATATATTCTGATAACAGTTGTTTTATCAAGTTCATGATGGTTGTACGTCCCTATTACATCAATATGTTGTGTATAATAGGACATTAGGCCGATATGCTCTGATTGTTCCATAAAGCTCATGACGGTTGTACATCCCTATTACATCAATATATTTCGTAAACTAAGGCATTAGGTCGATATGTTTTGATAACAGTTGTTCTATAAAGCTCATGATGGTTGTACATCCCTTTTACATCAATATTTTACGTAAACAAAGGCTTTATGACGATATGTTCTGATTGTTCCATCGAGCTCATGATTGTTGTACATCCTTATCACTTCAATATGTTGTGTAAAATAGTGCATTAGGTCAATAGGTTCTGATTGTTCCATCAAGCTCATGACGGTTGTACATCCCTATTACATCAATATATTTCGTAAACTAAGGCATTAGGTCGATATGTTTTGATAACAGTTGTTCTATAAAGCTCATGATGGTTGTACATCCCTTTTACATCAATATTTTACGTAAACAAAGGCTTTATGACGATATGTTCTGATTGTTCCATCGAGCTCATGATTGTTGTACATCCTTATCACTTCAATATGTTGTGTAAAATAGTGCATTAGGTCAATAGGTTCTGATTGTTCCATCAAGCTCATGACGGTTGTACATCTCTATCACGTCAATATATTATGTAAAATACAGCAACAGGTCGATATGTTCTGATTGTTCTATCAAACTCATGATAGCTGTACTTCCGTATAACGACACTTTATTATGTAAAATATGGCATTAGGTCGATATGTTCTGATTGTTCTATGAATCTCATGATGGTTTCACACCTTATTAAATCAATATGTAGTGTAAAATACGGCATAACGTCGATATGTTCTGATTGTTCTATGAAGTTCATGATGGTTGCACACATTATTACATCAATATGTTGTGTAAAATACGGCGTTACGTCGATATGTTCTGATAATAGTTGTTCTATAAAGCTCATAATGGTTGAACATCCCTATTACATTCATATATTATGTAACATAGGGCATTAGTTTGATATATTCTGATAACAGTTGTTTTATTAAGCTGATGATGGTTGTATATCTCTATTAAATCAATACATTATGTAAAATAGGGCTTTAGGCTGATATGTTCTGATTGTTCTATCAAGCTCATGACAGTTGTAAATTCCTATTACATCAATATATTATGTAAAATACGGTATTAAGTAGATATGTTCAGATTGTTAAAAGCTCATTGTGATTATACATCCCTATTACATCAATATATTATGTAAAATACGGCATTAGGTCGTTTTGTTCTGATTGTTCTATAAAGCTCATGACGGTTGTACATACCTATCACATCAATATATTATATAAAATACGGCATTAGGTCGATTTGTTCTGATTGTTCTATAAAGCTCATGACGGTTGTACATCCTTATTACATCAATACATTATGTAAAATACGACATTAGGTCGATTTGTTCTGATTGTTCTATAAAGCTCATGACGGTTGTATATCCCTATTACATCAATACATTATGTAAAATAGGGCATTCGATCGATATGTTTGGATTGTTCAATGAAGCTCAAGACGGTTGGACATCTGTACTACATCAATATATTATGTAAAATAGGGCATAAGGTCGATTTCTTCTGATAACAGTTGTTCTATAAAGCTCACTATTGTTGTACGTCCCTATTAAATCAATATGTCGTGTAAAATACGGCATTAGGTCGATATCTTCTGATGGTTCCATTCAGCTCAAGATGGTTGTACATCCCTATTCCATCAATATGTTGTTTAAAATACGGCTTTAGGTCAATATGTTCTGATTGTTCCATAAAGTTCATGATGGGTGTACATCCCTTTTACATCAATATGTTGTGTAAAATACGGCATTAGGTCGATATGTTCTGATAACAGTTGTTTTATTAAGCTCATGATGGTTGTACATCATTCATATATTATGTAAAATACGGCATGAGTTCGATATATTCGGATAACAGTTGTTCTATAAAGCTCATGACGGTTGTACAGTCCAAATACATCATTATATAATGTATAATAGCGCATAAGTTCGATATATTCGGATAACAGTTGTTCTATAAAGCTCATGACGGTTGTACAGTCCAAATACATCATTATATAATGTATAATAGGGCATAAGTTCGATATATTCTGATAACAGTTGTTTTATAAGTTCATGATGGTTGTACATTCCTATTAAATCAATATATTATGTAAAATAGGTCATTATGACGATATGTTCTGATTACAGTTGTTCTATGAAGCTCCTGATGGTTGTACATCCCTATTACATCAATATATTACGTAAAATACGGCATAATGTCAATATGTTCTGATTTTTCCATAAAGCTCGTGAAGGTTTGTACATCCCTATAACATCAATGTATTATGTAAAATACGGAATTAGGTCGATATGTTCTGATTGTTCTATGAAGTTCATGACGGTTGTACATCCCTATTACATCAATATATTATGTAAAATACGGTATTAAGTCGATGATGATTGTACATCCCTATTACATCAATATGTTGTGTAAAAAACGGCATTAGGTCGATATGTTCTGATTGTTCCATAACGTTCATGACGGTTGTACATCCCGATTACATCAATATATTATGTGAAATAGGGCATAAGGTCGATTTATTCAGATAACAGTTGTTCTATTAAGCTCATGATTGTTTCACATCCCTATTATATCAAATTGTTGTGTAAAATTGGGCATTCGGTATGTTCTGGTTGCTCTACGAAGCTCAAGATGGTTGGACAACCCTATTACATCAATATATTGTGTAAAAAGGGGCATTAGGTCGATATATTCTGATAACAGTTGTTTTATCAAGTTCATGATAGTTGTACGTCCCTATTACATCAATATGTTGTGTATAATAGGACATTAGGCCGATATGCTCTGATTGTTCCATAAAGCTCATGACGGTTGTACATCCCTATTACATCAATATATTTCGTAAACTAAGGCATTAGGTCGATATGTTTTGATAACAGTTGTTCTATAAAGCTCATGATGGTTGTACATCCCTTTTACATCAATATTTTACGCAAACAAAGGCTTTATGACGATATGTTCTGATTGTTCCATCGAGCTCATGATTGTTGTACATCCTTATCACTTCAATATGTTGTGTAAAATAGTGCATTAGGTCAATAGGTTCTGATTGTTCCATCAAGCTCATGACGGTTGTACATCCCTATTACATCAATATATTTCGTAAACTAAGGCATTAGGTCGATATGTTTTGATAACAGTTGTTCTATAAAGCTCATGATGGTTGTACATCCCTTTTACATCAATATTTTACGTAAACAAAGGCTTTATGACGATATGTTCTGATTGTTCCATCGAGCTCATGATTGTTGTACATCCTTATCACTTCAATATGTTGTGTAAAATAGTGCATTAGGTCAATAGGTTCTGATTGTTCCATCAAGCTCATGACGGTTGTACATCTCTATCACGTCAATATATTATGTAAAATACAGCAATAGGTCGATATGTTCTGATTGTTCTATCAAACTCATGATAGCTGTACTTCCGTATAACGACACTTTATTATGTAAAATATGGCATTAGGTCGATATGTTCTGATTGTTCTATGAATCTCATGATGGTTTCACACCTTATTAAATCAATATGTAGTGTAAAATACGGCATGACGTCGATAAGTTCTGATTGTTCTATGAAGTTCATGATGGTTGCACACATTATTACATCAATATGTTGTGTAAAATACGGCGTTACGTCGATATGTTCTGATAATAGTTGTTCTATAAAGCTCATAATGGTTGAACATCCCTATTACATTCATATATTATGTAACATAGGGCATTAGTTTGATATATTCTGATAACAGTTGTTTTATTAAGCTGATGATGGTTGTATATCTCTATTAAATCAATACATTATGTAAAATAGGGCTTTAGGCTGATATGTTCTGATTGTTCTATCAAGCTCATGACAGTTGTAAATTCCTATTACATCAATATATTATGTAAAATACGGTATTAAGTAGATATGTTCAGATTGTTAAAAGCTCATTGTGATTATACATCCCTATTACATCAATATATTATGTAAAATACGGCATTAGGTCGTTTTGTTCTGATTGTTCTATAAAGCTCATGACGGTTGTACATACCTATCACATCAATATATTATATAAAATACGGCATTAGGTCGATTTGTTCTGATTATTCTATAAAGCTCATGACGGTTGTACATCCCTATTACATCAATACATTATGTAAAATACGACATTAGGTCGATTTGTTCTGATTGTTCTATAAAGCTCATGACGGTTGTATATCCCTATTACATCAATACATTATGTAAAATAGGGCATTCGATCGATATGTTTGGATTGTTCTATGAAGCTCAAGACGGTTGGACATCTGTACTACATCAATATATTATGTAAAATAGGGCATAAGGTCGATTTCTTCTGATAACAGTTGTTCTATAAAGCTCACTATTGTTGTACGTCCCTATTAAATCAATATGTCGTGTAAAATACGGCATTAGGTCGATATCTTCTGATGGTTCCATTCAGCTCAAGATGGTTGTACATCCCTATTCCATCAATATGTTGTTTAAAATACGGCTTTAGGTCAATATGCTCTGATTGTTCAATAAAGTTCATGATGGGTGTACATCCCTTTTACATCAATATGTTGTGTAAAATACGGCATTAGGTCGATATGTTCTGATAACAGTTGTTTTATTAAGCTCATGATGGTTGTACATCATTCATATATTATGTAAAATACGGCATGAGTTCGATATATTCGGATAACAGTTGTTCTATAAAGCTCATGACGGTTGTACAGTCCAAATACATCATTATATAATGTATAATAGCGCATAAGTTCGATATATTCGGATAACAGTTGTTCTATAAAGCTCATGACGGTTGTACAGTCCAAATACATCATTATATAATGTATAATAGGGCATAAGTTCGATATATTCTGATAACAGTTGTTTTATAAGTTCATGATGGTTGTACATTCCTATTAAATCAATATGTTATGTAAAATAGGTCATTATGACGATATGTTCTGATTACAGTTGTTCTATGAAGCTCCTGATGGTTGTACATCCCTATTACATCAATATATTACGTAAAATAAGGCATAATGTCAATATGTTCTGATTTTTCCATAAAGCTCGTGAAGGTTTGTACATCCCTATAACATCAATGTATTATGTAAAATACGGAATTAGGTCGATATGTTCTGATTGTTCTATGAAGTTCATGACGGTTGTACATCCCTATTACATCAATATATTATGTAAAATACGGTATTAAGTCGATGATGATTGTACATCCCTATTACATCAATATGTTGTGTAAAAAACGGCATTAGGTCGATATGTTCTGATTGTTCCATAACGTTCATGACGGTTGTACATCCCGATTACATCAATATATTATGTGAAATAGGGCATAAGGTCGATTTATTCAGATAACAGTTGTTCTATATAGCTCATGATTGCTTTACGTCCCTATTAAATCAATATGTTGTATAAAATATGGCATTGCGTAGATATGTTCTGATGGTTTCATAAAGCTCAAGATAGATATACATCCCTATTCCATCAATATATTGTTTAAAATACGGCATTAGGTCGATATGTTCTGATAACAGTTGGTCTATCAAGCTCGTGATGGTTGTACATATCTATCACATCAATATATTATGTAAAATACGGCATAAGGTCAATATGTTCTGATTGTTCCATAAAGTTCATGATGGGTGTACATCCCTTTTACATCAAAAAGTTGTGTAAAATACGGCATTAGGTCGATAAGTTCTGATAACAGTTGTTCTATAAAGCTCATAATGGTTGTACATCCCTATTACATTCATATATTATGTAAAATACGGCATGAAGTCGATATATTCTGATAACAGTTGTTCTTTAAAGCTCATGACGGTTGTACAGTCCTATTACATCATTATATAATATAAAATAGGGCATACGTTCGATATATTCCGATAACAGTTGTTTTATAAAGTTCATGATGGTTTTACATCACTGTTAAATCAATATATTATGTAAAATAGGTCATTTTGACGATATGTTGTGATAACAGTTGTTCTTTCAAGCTCGTGATGGTTGTACATCCCTATTACATCAATATATTATGTAAAATACGGCATAATGTCAACATGTTCTGATTGTTCCATAAAGCTCATGACGGTTGTACATCCCTATGACATCAATGTATTATGTAAAATACGGAATTAGGTCGATATGTTCTGATTATTCTATAAAGCTCATGACGGTTGTACATCGCTATTACATCAATATATTATGTAAAATACGGCATTAAGTCGATATGCTCAGATTGTTTAAAGCTCGTGATGATTGTACATCCTTATAACATCAATATGTTGTGTATAATACGACATAAGGTCGATATATTCTGATAACAGTTGTTCTATGAAGCTCATGATGGTTGTACGTCCCTATTACATCAACATGTTGTGTAAAATAGAGCATTCGGTCGATATATTCTGATTGTTCTATGAAGTACAAGACGGTTGGACATCCCTATTACATCAATATATTATGTAAAATACGGCCTAAGGTCGATATATTCTGATAACAGTTGTTCTATAAACCTCATGATGGTTGTACGTCCCTATTACATCAACATGTTGTGTAAAATAGAGCATTCGGTCGATATATTCTGATTGTTCTATGAAGTACAAGACGGTTGGACATCCCTATTACATCAATATATTATGTAAAATACGGCCTAAGGTCGATATATTCTGATAACAGTTGTTCTATAAACCTCCTGATGGTTGTACATCCCTATTACGTCAATATATTATGTAAAATACGGCATTAGGTCGATATGTTCTGATTGTTCAATGAAGCTCATGACGGTTGTACATCCCTATTACATTAATATGTTGTGTAAAAAGGGGCATTCGGTTGATATGTTCTGATTGTTCTGTGAAGCTCAAGACGGTTGGACATCCCTATTACATCAATATAATATGTAAAATCCGGCATAAGGTCGATATATTCTGATAACAGTTGTTCTATAAAGCTCATGACGGTTGTACATCCCTATAACATCAATATATTATGTAAAATACGGCATTAGGTCGATACTCTCTGATTGTTCCATAAAGCATCAATATATTATGTAAAATACGGCATTCGGTCGATATTTTCTGATTGTTCTATAAAGCTCATGACGGTTGTACATCCCTTTTACATCAATATGTTATGTAAAATCCGGCATTCCGTCGATATGCTCTGATTGTTCTTTTATATTACATCAATATGTTGTGTAAAATACGACATTAGGTCGATATTTTCTGATTGTTCTATAAAGCTCATGACGGTTGCACATCTCTATTACATCAATATATTATGTAAAATATGGCATTAGGTTGATATTTTCTGATAACAGTTGTTCTATAAAGCTCATGACGGTTGTACATCCCTATTACATCATTATATTATGTAAAATACGGCATAAGGTCGATATGTTCTAATTGTTCTATAAAGCTCATGATGGTTGTGCATCCCTTTTACATCAATATATTACAGTCAAACCTGTCTTAAGCAGCCTGGCAAATGGCTTTTCAAGACAGCTTGTTGCTTAATATAGGTAACTCTAAAACCATAGAAATCAGGGAAAAAGCAAATGTGGCTGCTTAAGACGAGTGATTCTTAATAGAGGTTACCACTTACACAGATTTGACTGTATAGAATAATGCACTGTCCGTTATGAGCTTACGGCATGTGTAAGTTTTGAATCTCTTCCTTTGCAACTGTCAGTGACAGTACAACAGAAGACATAAAACAAGTGTTTTTTCTTCCAGTTTTAATATCACACAAATGTATTTATCGGCACCAATATAAGCAATAATTAAATGTATATTTTTATCTAATGAACTATTTGTTGCTGGTGTTGATTTTACTTATACCTATCTTTATCATGAATATTTCTTTTCATTACATATTTTACATGTGTTAATAACAATAATATAGCCATAAAAGGCTGTGTAATCATCTCAATAATTATAAAACATAATATAAGGTCAAATAATAGTTTACCTGGTAATGTAATTAACAACCAGCTTTGCCTTGCAGTCAACTCCCATATATCTTTTTGTCTGGTGTACTGGTACTGGTCATAACTAGCTTACTGTTCGCTCTGATAATAAATGTACCACAAATTGGGGATACAAATATATGAATACCACGACGAACAGGGATTTTATGACCCACTGTCAGCAGTTAAAAACCTAAATCAAGAGGCCCAAGAGGGTTTGAATCGTTTACTGACAAAAAAAATAAACAGAATGAACATTTCAGAGAAAATGTTTTTTATGTTCCTCTTCAACAAATCTTTAAAGAGACCACCATGCAATGCTACGCGTAAATTATCTAAGGTTTTTTTAATTTTCATTGAAAATGTGCTTATAAACCCTTGGTGAGGCATTAACCGCGATCTTGTGGTTATATAACTGAAGTTATTTTTTGAAAACAGGCATTGCATGCTCATTTAAGTGGTAAAAAAATAATTTAAATAAAAGCTAATTTGGAGCACTGCTAAGGTCTAGGCCTTGACCTTTATGAGAAAATGTTTTTGAAAATTTTGCATAAAATGTGCTTATAAGCCCTGTGACTGGGGCATTTGTGATCGAATCACACTGCATGGTTCAAGAACTCATCTGAGATCTTGCAGTTATATAACTTCTGTTCAAGTTTTGTTAAGATTCAATGAAAAAGAACATGGTTAATGGACGGTTGACGATGGATGATAGACAATTTGCCATGACATAAACCCTGCTGGCCATTGGCCAATAGAGCTAGTAATACAAAGTAAAAAAACAATTGCCCCCTGTAACTTACAAATGCCCCCCCCCCCCCCCCCCACACACACACACACCCATGTGAGACTGTGTCATTGGAGATTAAGTTCTAGACTTGAATTGGGTACACTGTAAATTCCATTACACCTTGTAGATAGTTTTACATTTAATAGCGATTTTGCATAGACAAAACTGACATCTAATTGGTATTCTTGTGTCGTGTCATCTGTCATAGCGTTAAAATCGACATTGTTGGTCTCGGTTCATTGAAAACCTTAAATCAATTGTATACCACTCCTGGTACAATAAATAGTAGTTAAACAGTATGCAAAAAATAAAAAATCGAATATTGTCGGGTCATTCGGATACCACGCCACGGACTAAAATTCATGCAATTGATTTTACTAAAATATACTTATAGTTCAACTAAAACACTATCAAGAACCCCAGATATAATTTTTTAACTAAGGATTTAAAAACCTGGATATTTGTAGTTTCTTGTAGTGACATTAAGAAATTGCATATGTTTATCGTTTAACCATTTACCGTTTGCTATGTCATGTTTATCCGATAATTTAAGATCAAAATTTTAGAAAAGCAAGCGTCGCATATGCTCAAGACTTGTAACACTATGGTCACAACTAGGAGGGTAAATTCGCAATAACAAATTATTGAATAATTATATGATCCAGATAGTTCACATCGTTTTATCAATTTATTTAGTTATAAAACAGTGAATTCATGGTTAATATTAATGATAACGAGGCCCCTAAAAGCACACTAAAACACACCTACGACAGTCTAGCTGAAAAAAAATCGGGGGAGCCATGCCCCCGGAACCCCACTACAAATGTGTCTACACATCGTTTCAGCCAAGCTACGACCCAGGTATACGAATATAAAAGTAAATTGACCTGGAAATAAGCTTGATAACGCGTATGCAAATGTTGTCACAATACACAATGACTAGTTTTAAATGCATTTATTCTTTTAATTTCCATAAGAAAACTTAACAAAGATGAAAAGTTGACAAGGATAACAAAATGCTAATAAGAATAAATAAATAATTAAAAACAATAATGTTTTTAATCGATAGTTGTGTAATCTAATTCAAACGTCGTGTCCAACCGATCCAAAAGCTAGCTATTGACCACAATGATAAAAGTATGATCATTCAATATGCAAATATCATTGTTGATACACTTCCTGGAAATCTCTGATGATAACATTTGTTTGTTTAGCAGTCGGTTTGATTAATTGCAGAAATATTTGCAAAGTTAGTTTGTAGCTGTTTTAAGTGAGATTAGAACTAAAGTGGAGTGCGTGGTCCAGCGGTACAGCATCGGATCCAAGATAAAGGCCCATGGGCCTCTTTTCAATGAAACTAATTTTGGTTTAATTTTCACTGAAGAATTTTTAGGTCAATGAGATTTAGACTTGTTATAAATGGGTTCTTCTGATCAAAAGGAGATAGGTATGTGTGTGTGAGTGGGGTGGGGGTGGGGGGTGGGGGTTGTAATCAGGATATTTAAATTATTTAGAACTGGTTAAAAACATTTTTTCCCATATATATATTGCCATTATATACTCACTGACCCCGTATTGCCAAAAGGATATCTATTTGATCATGCCAAAATAATATATTGTATGTCTCCATTGAACAATTATATATCACGAAACTAGGTTGGAAAGTCTAAACCAAAGAAAATGGAAATAAAAACTTGTTCAACTTAATAAAATGACAAAACAACTTATCTCGAGAGTTTTTATCCATTCTCATCCCACCGACAGTAGGTAGGACATCACGATACGCATTAAGTAACTAACAAAGTATTCAAACGATACATACACGTGCAAGCTATCATTACAACTTTTTTTCTACCCTCATCCATACGTGAATGGAATACTCTTGCAGAGGGAATCCGTAACTCTGAATATGTCTCATCTTTTAAGTATGCACTTAAACGTCAACTTAATATACCCTCAATTCCAAAGTATTTTCTCTTTGGATCAAGAAAACTTCAAATTCTACATACACGTCTCCGAACTTAACAATGATTTGTTTTCAAAAAAAAAATGATAGATTCACATCTTTGTATATGTGGCGAAATCGAAGACGTAGATCATTTTCTACTTCATTGCATCTCATACCGCGATTCACGAAAAATACTAGAAAGGTCATTACCACCCCATCTGAGAATAACTACCCATCGTCTTCTCTTTGGAGACAAATTTTCTCCTATCGATACAAATATTATTATATTCAGTGCAGTACATAATTATGTCGATAATACACATCGTTTCTAATGTCACACATATAGTTTTAACTGGCATGAACGTTAATAAATCCTCTCATACTAATGTCGCCAATAACTCCCATTTCTATTCTAATATATCTTTACAATTGACCTTTATTATAAAATCAATGTTGTTATCTTGTATACTTAACTAGAAATCCGCATTTGTCATCATCATAGTTTGTGTAATTGTATTGTAATTAGGAGAGGAATTCTATATGCTTGACTTTCATTCCAATCCTTTTGAAAAAATTGTTTGTAAATATGTAAATTTGTAAGATATTCGAAATAAAATATGTTTAAACCAAAATAATATACTAAAAATTATTTAACTTGGGCTACGCGTCTAGGTTAGACTAAAAATGATTTCCCGTTTAAAATTTCTACATATTTAGTTACGTATTACATGTGTCACGTGGTTTCATTTCGTTCCGTTATACAGGTTTACATGTAGTCCGAATGATGATGCGAATGTTGTCAAGAAGTATTTGAGTGCTGTCTATTTTTAGAATGGGAATTTCATTTTCAAGTTTACCACTGCGATTGAAATTTTGATTTTGTCACATTTTGGTAGATTTGACATACCAAATCATTCGGATTTTATTTATTTATGATTATGAGCTGCTTTTTATCCATTTTGAGAACAGTTTTAATATTTAGGACATTTATAACGTTTTTCTATAGTCTCCCTCTAAAGACAGGATTGATAAAAGGGGGAATACTCGGGATCATTCTGAAGCCAGAATGACTGAAAATATATTGATTGAGTTTGCAGAAGAGTTGAAAATGATTTGTCAAGTATGTGTACCAAATATGAGAATTGCAAAGCCCTATCCAAGCATGAGGAAGAAATGAAAGGTAGAATAAGTTAAGATTTTTAGGACCATGAGAGATGAGAACGCAATTAGAAACATATATTAATCAACGCGACCAAACTAAGCACCCAAATTTTACTATATAAATATAGTCAGTGGTAAACTAGCTTCCCAGGAAGGAAATGCTGTTAAAATAGCAGCCCATGGTAGTAAGCAAATATGAAAGAAAGCCTGATAGTTTCCATCAAAATATTTCGAAAACTGTTGAGACATAGTTGTGACAAAGAAACAAATAAAGGCAGGAGATGATGTATTACTGTATACGAATCTGATATACTCAAGAGTTATAGGATTGCTGCCAAGTGCATGTAATATAGATATTAAACACGTTCTAGTGCATGAACTAGCTCCAGTACCGACATGGCTATATTAAAGGTCATTTTCTTTTAATTGTAAATGTGTTTGTCACCTAAACATTAACCGTATCCTGAAGTATGAATCATTTTATACCAGTAATTTCCATCTAAATAGTGTATTTCGAGCAAACTGGAAGCCATTGTGGACGCCATTTTGTTCATTTCAAATTACTCAATGATGACAAAATGTCATCCAACTTAAAATCAAAGCATTGTATATAAACTATCATTTTAGCCAAAAAATATTACTATAGACTCTCATGTGTGAATAATTGTATACTTAATACTAGTAGTAACGACTTGCATTTCGATCAAATTGGAGGCCATTTTGTGTGCCGTCTTGTTTATTTCAAAATGCTCAATAATGACAAAATGTCATCTCAGTTTGTCACTTTCATCAAATTAGTAAAAATAATGGCATACTTAATAGTAATTGACATCTAAATATTGCATTTCAGGCAAATTGACAGCCGTTGTGGACGCCATCTTGCTTATTTTTAAATATGCTCAATGATAGACTACCATTTTAGTCGGAAAATACTATACACTCTCAAGCGAGGTTCAGTTAAAATACCTGGATTATCTGCCGAAATAATAGCGAGATAGTTAGAATATAGATAACAGTTTTATCGATTAATGCAGTGAGTGATAACCAGAACACTACTGATAAAATCCGTGCGCATTAAAGCGGCAGAACCAGTACTTTGTACCATTTCAATATCTGGTATAATAGTCATATTTAGCATAAAGCGTGGCTATTTGGATTATATCTGGTGCGCAGTACCGTTGTTTATCTTCAAAAACATGTATTCAAACTCGCCATTATTGCCGATCACAATTGTATCCGTAATTATTCGGGAAATTTCGGACATTATCGAGTAACCACGAGTAAGCGATTTGGTTGAAACTTATTTATACAACTAATTTTGTTATAATCCTGCATGGCGCAGTGGTTATATATATGGATTAAAGCCAAGAATATACGATTGACTCGGAAATTTTACGATGATTTCGGTCAGCGGAGAAGTTTAGCAGTTGTTTCTTTCGTTAAAAAAAGAAATACAGATACTGGTTATGCCGCTTTAAGTAAATACAATCAAAGTTTATATCTTGACTGCATTTTGCTTGAGTAAAAAAGATTCCTCACATAACGACGTTGTATAGCAAAAGAAAAGAACGACTTGCATTAGTCATATTGATTGTGGAATAATGCCAGATTTAATGGATTTTGTAGCATCCGCTTTTAATTTCGAAGTTGAATGTCAGCCATACCAAACCGAAGACAAGCACGCAGAAGCGAGTTAATATTGTAGAGAGTGTAAACACTACCTGTGCAAGAAATGCTACGACTGTCACCTAGTGCCGCTGCCAGTCCGGAATCATGTTTAGTGGATGCAAACGTTATTCGATTGACAGAGGAATATAGAACATGTAAAATATCAGACATAAGTGACATCAAAATAAAATCATCACGATTTTCTAAAAATTGTTGGATCAGCGCAAGTACCATACTTAACGACGGAACACTTGCAATAGTCGGCTATGGTAAGAAATGGGTGAAACTAATAGATACTGCAGATGAAACGCTTTTTTGTAAGTTTGAATTAAATTCTCGACCATGGGACATTGTTGGAATATCAGATACAACAGTAGCAATAACAACACCTGAGGAGAAGACAATTCAATTTCTATCGATTTGTAACAAATCTCTTGTTAAAATAGGTGAAATAAAAGTGAACGGCAAGTTTCAGGGAATAACTTACAGCAACAATCGATTGGCAATAACACTAATTGAACCTGGTAAAGTACAACTGCTTGGCATGAACGGAGCCGTTCTGAAAAGCATTTCAACTGACTGCAATGGCAGAACCCTCTTTGTTAAGCCGGGTCACATAACCATTGGCCCTGACAATAAAACCATATATGTAACTGATATACATAGGCATGTAGTAGTTTGTCTAACATCAGACGGGGAATTTATATCCATGTATCAAGATATTAGATATCCAACAGCCATTGTCGTGATTGACGACGGTACAGTGCTAGTGTGTGGCCTCGAATCTTCCACCATTCAGCAGATTACGCCGGATTGCAACAAGTTGAAAGACGTACTGTTTGACGAAGACGGAGAAGGCTTCATCTCATCGGTGTCGATGACATATTGTGATAAACAGAAAAAACTTTATGTGGGAATAAAGAATGCCAATGTGATTAAGGTCGCTCAGTTAGTTTTTAAGAATAGGATCAATTAGAAGACTATTAACAACACTTAACGTGTGATTAGAAGTATTATTATAGAGAAAATATCACTTTTCTCAAACATATACTTTAATTTCAAAAACAAAACAAAAAAAAGTTTTCTTACTTTGAATTCCAGTTATATACTCTCAGTGAATGTAGTGTAATATTTGCAGTGTAATGTTTTTCTCTGACAGATTCCATGAAAAGATGCTATTAAATGCATTCAATTTACTGTAATGTTGAGTAAAGTTAAAGTGTTTCGATTCGGTTTGTAATTGATATTATGTGATATGCTAGTTACTTAAACATGTTTAGGAAAGTTGTTTCTAAATAAAATATGACGCTGAAACACATTCTCTCGTACCGTTTTAGAAAATGAGTGTTGCAGGTATGTTTATTTGCAATGCGTTGAGTTTGAAATGAACACATTAATACTTATTTTAGAACAAACCTTGGCAATGCGGGGATATAAAATATATATTTATGTTTAAGAAAATATTTCAGTTTTAATGATATGTTACAGCATGTGCCAACATTTTATGTTATAGAGACAAATACAAACGTATTATAACCCTAGCGACATTTTGTTATGTTTCCAGTTTGACATACTGAATTTGGTTCGTTTTTTATTCCATATGCTGCCTTACTACATAAATGACACTTTAAACTGTAAAACTACTTCTGTCTCAGAATGCAGCTTTATCTGTCTTTCTTCGCTCCCTATACCCATCTGAGCTGGACAATCGTTATGACTTGTAAACCATCTTGAAATCGTGGACGTGTAAAGGAAATAAAAAAAAGAAAAAATTAAAGCGGTGTGTGCTCTTGAAATATATACCAAATATCAACATTTTTTTTTTCAAAAGGGTTAACCATCACCCAACGACCATTATATAAATCGAAGATTTGGAGCTGTTTCGTTACCCCGTGTCTACACCGTGTCTACTCCGTGTCTTCCCCGTGTTTACATTGTGTCTTCCTCGTGTCTTCTATGTTTCTATCCCGTGTCTATCCCTTGTCTACTACGTGTCTACACCGTGTCTACATCGTGTCTACTCCATGTTTACCCCGTGTATACCGCGTTTCTACTCCATGTCTACCCCGTGTCTACTCCGTGTCTACCCCGTGTCTACCCCGTGTCTACTCCGTGACTGTTGATGATACAAAGCCTTAGATCACTCGGACTTGGAGGAGATTGTTATATTTACTAGCCGTATACGTGATAAAGGCAAACTGAATCGTCTGAATTCGTTTCGTTAATATAATAATTATTAAAATATCTGTATAATACGTTTAATGCCAACTAAGAATAAAAAATTTATGTTAAAACTTGTATTCCAAACTGAACTATTTTTTAAGGAATGCATTTCATTTATTGAAAGTTAATGAATATGAACTAACATCTACCACGGGCAAAGTACGTGAACTCCGAACGGGGTTAAAGTGTTATCAGGTCTTAGCGCAAAACACAGATAACACAGTAACATAGCTATTTTGCTGTTTTCAGCGATCATAATGCAGTTGTTGTTTTTTTATTAAGCGTCATTTCTTTGCCATCGATGGCTAACAGACTATCAGTTAACCCAACCACTATTTCCTTGTATCATGGAAGGTTAACCAGTACTTATGCACACCCCGTCTCCGCAAGTAATTGATAACTTTCCCACTTGAATCAGCGGTGAAAGACGAATGATAATGAGATGCAATGTCGTATATCAATTATAACGGAGACTGTGACCGAGTGGGGATTCGAACTCACGACCCATAGATTTATAGTCAGACGCGCTAAAAAGACTGAGCTAATCGGGCCCGGCTCAAAATCCAGTCACAGCGAAGTCTACGCCAGACATTACCGCTGCAAAACATGTTTTAACTCGTACAATTAACATGGTTCCCAGCTAGTTTAGTCATTGCCAATAGCAGCGGGGTCGGGTCCAGTTTTTTAGTTTAAGTTTAGAGGGGGTGGACGCAACACAAAATCAGATTTCAATAAAATATCACTTATTACAGCCAAGAGAGGAGGCCAGATTTTTTTCAATTATGCTGTCGTAGTTGCATTTTGGAGTATATTTCTTATGTTTTAAGGGGCCTGGTCATCCTTAATATTGATATTGAATTCACTTTTATAACCAAACAAAATCGAAATTGATAAAATGATGTTAAATATCTGGACCATATTCGATGATTTGTGTGTTGCGAATTCATAATTTACCGCCTACCTGCCTAACCGTCCGATTTTTATTGCATTTTTGGCATTTTTATCTCTCAGAAAAAATGTGGACACGTGCCTACAGTGCCTATAAGAAGTGACGCCTCTGATTTTACTTCGGTATTACCACTTGAACAAATCACCCCCAAAATCTTTCCGGGTGGAACCAGTACTAAGCATATGCGAACAAAGTGTCTTGCTCAAGGACACCACATGACTCTCCGGTCATGGGTACGGTTCTCTACCACTACACACTGCATTCCATGAGAGGCAAGGTGTGGGGGTCCCTAAAGGGGAAAACATTGATAATTTTCATAAATCTTATTCTAAACTGGTCGGAAAAAAACTTTTATTTAATTTTCCCTATGAGTTGGGGTTTGGAGTTTATACTAATCAAGGTGTTAGGATAGTTAGTGCCCCTGTAATGGAGTAATACCTAGGAAATGCAATATTACTATTTTTCTCATCCATTTGCGCAGAAACAATGTTCAATTTGAGCTATCTAAATCATTGTCCAGTAATTACAAGTTATTAATTTGCAAATTGCAAAGAGAACTCATAAAATTTATGAAGTGTTTAATCTTGCAAAAGTATCTTTATATGGGAATTGTTTAACTAATGATGTACTCCATACCAACCTCAACAAACACATTTTGATTATCTGGCAATGTAACACATACAAAACGAGTGTAGACTTTAGAGTTTTTCCGTTAAAAATACACTAAAATAATATAGATAAATGTTGAGTATGTTGATGTTTTTTTGTTGTTGTTTTTTTTGTTTTGGTTTTGGGTTTTTTTTTGGGGGGGGGGGGAGTTAATGCCATGTCCAATGTGATTAAATGTTGTTGTTTTTTTAATTTCAAATATAATTATGTTTCAATTTAAATATCATTGAACATTATATATATATATATTCACTGTATCTCTATGATCCAAAGGGTTTATAAATATATCTTTAATATAGCATATGAGAAGTCATGAATCCTTAACTGGATCCTACTCATATAAAGCTATCAGTATGTAAACTGTCCGTCAATTATATTTTATCGTAAACCTAATAAAATATAGCATATGTTTTTTAAGCAAGCTGGACGGACCACCCACCCATCCATCTATCCATCACATCTATTCATCCATCCATCCATCCATGCATCAACAATTAGGACACAATTCCTCTCATGCGTCCATTTTTTCTAAAGCTTCTTATAATTTAAAAGAAGCTGTCACACGGCTAATCACTTACCATTTTGTGTTACACCACAAAACGACACAACGAAGCAGCACCTTTCAATATATTATTTTGACATGTTTAAATAGATATCCTTTTGGAAATACAGGGTCAGTGAGTATATATAGACATATGCATTTGTGGGGGGGGGGGTGGATTTAACTATTTTGATAGTAAAATAGACGTACCCATCATGTCATTATATACACACCATCATAGTACAATACACATATCGATAATAGCAATACAAATGTACACACCCATCATAGAATACAGACGTACCCATCATGCTCTATATACACGTCCATAATAGCAATACAGACGTACCCAACATGGCATTTTTTAAACACCCAACATAGTAATACCGATGTACCAACCATGGCACAAAAACACACCCATAATAGACATACAAACGTACCCATCATGGTTATATATACACATCCATTATAATAGCAATACGGACGTACCCAACATGGTACTTTTTAAACACCCAACATAGTAATTCCGATGTACCAACCATGGCACAAAAAACACACCCGTAATAGCCATACAAACGTACCCATCATGGTATTATATACACACCATCATGTTTAGACTGAGAGTTAATTAAAAAAAATCAATTTACAATTTTATACAGAATATTATTTGATATTAATGTTTAGTTGTCTTCTATTCTGTTTTGTCAACAGTTCGTTTGATTGAGCTCAGCACACCACATGGTTATAGCATTTCTCCATGTGTCTACCTGTCGTGTAAAGCTCGCATTATGGCAACATCACTGTCATTAAAATCGTTCAACATGTATATGAATGTGTTGTTTCTTTATTAAGATTATAAATGAAAAACGTGCACGGTTAACTAACTGAAACTATACTAGCCAGCAGATAAAGCGTGGCATGTAGGAAAAAGGGTCAACGTCCGAAGATTGTGTTAGTATGAAGCGAGACCCATTCTTATCCTTGATGAAGATTCTTCCATCTGTTGTCCATACTTGTGAGACAAACTTGTCTCTCACTAACTGCTTTGCTTTGTGAAAAAGTTGGTTCGATGATGATTCAGAGATCCTTATTAATAAATACACGATGAAGTCGCTTGTTGTCCTTGCTTTTGTATCTACCACGGAAAATCTGCCACAAGCTCGGTAAGTGGAAAATTTTACAATGATGGCCTTTGGTCTACCGTTAACAGGCTTGCCCGCACGATGTGACCTTTCGATTTCCGAAATCGAAATTTCGGAATCACAAGCTTTAGATAGTTCAATAACAAGATTATCTGTGCTCTCCTCGGGTGATTCGGGAAGGCCAACGATGCGTAAGCAGTTGTCCCTACTATATTGTTCGGATTCATCCTAAAAGGTTTTAATTGACTGAACATGTGATTCAACCTGACATGTAAGGGTTTCTTTGACCATGATGGCGATTGTCTTAAAGTCACTATCGGCAAGATGAACAGGCTTGGTTTTAAGTAATGGTATTTCTATTATGTCTGATATATAGGTCTCACTACACAGTCGAATTTTGTTCTTTGTTCTGCGTAAAATAAGGTCTAGGATTTCCCTTGTAAAAAAAGAATTCCACAGAGATTTTTTTTATTTTATAGCAGGAATGTAAACCTACATAAAAATGCACAATAAGTGGTAGGTTGACCAGGGTTTTTTTTAAAAAAAGAGGGTGCAGTGACACCCTGAGATTTTTTAAAAAAGAAGTCCTCAAATGCTCATAAATACATGCATATGTTGAAATCCTATAAAAGTCACTTTTTTAACACCAGTGATGTCTTATTGCAGTATATGCTAAACCAATGTTTGCTCTACTCATCTGCAGCAAGAAATCACAACTACTATGACCCATTTTGAAAATATTTCAAAACCAAATTACATAGGCCTTGTTTTTAAGCGTAAGAATCATGAAAGAAGGGGCGTAACTGTGTAGTGAGACGTTAATAGGAGGAGTCTAATTTCACTTGCATGTTTATTTTTCTTCTCGGGATTTAGTTCAGCATCCATGAATGGTGACGATAATTCCCGTTCCTTGGTGTTCGTCTCATCAGCCGTCATTGGTTTTGATCGGGATTCATTTTGTTATACTTATTGTTGATTAATACAGAGTAACAGCAATGATGCATAAACTTTGCTCTGCAGTATAGAATTTCAAATTTTCAGCGTGCCCCCCAATTCGTTTACCTTCTATTAACATAAAGGTCAACTAGGGTCCAAGTCAACGTTTTTATACACTATTCTATATGCACAATAGTCACACATACAAGTTACTCACAAGTCAAATATATGTCCAAATATGCCCAAATATTTCCTCAATTACACGTCCTTGCGAAAACAACACAATTTAACACTAATTCATCTGTTAATTGCAATTATTTATAGTTCGGTGGCTCTAAAAACAATACACGTCCGACGCCATTTTAAAAATTGCCGATTCATCTTAATCACCGCTGCATATTGCACTGATTTCAGGAACCTGAGAGTGTAAGAAAGAAATGTTAAAGCGTTGTTTCTTTTTAAATATTTAGCATCATTTTTATGCCATCCTGAAACAGATCAATTAACCTTATCACTCATTTTTCCTGGTATCCTGGAAGGTTAACCAGTACGTCCTTGAGCAGGAAGGTTAACCAGTACGTCCTTGAGCAGGAAGGTTAACCAGTACGTACTTGAGCAGGAAGGTTAACCAGTACGTACTTGTGCAAACCCATCTAGACAAGACGGATAACGTTCTCACTTGAATCAGCGGTGGGAGACAAATGACAATGAGACGCAATGTTATATATCAATCTTCACAAAGACTCAACAGGGCGTGTATTTGGACTCACAACCCCTTGAATGATAATATGTAGTCAGACGCGATAACGTCTAAGCTTACCGCGCCCGGCTTAAAATGGGATGTAATAGTAGGCCATCCAAAAAGCAAAATGACCCTTATTTTAACTTTGATGGCAATTTTTAGTAGAATTGTTTCAATACCATAACACCATTTCCCAATATGTATAGCATCGTGTGATGGTTGATGCCACTCGTGAAATTGTGTTTGAAGGTCACAGTTGAGGTCAAAAGTCAAAGAGGTGCAAAAATCAACAAAACAGTAGTGTTTATAAATAATTGTTGCTTACATTACAATTATGTTGCTTTATATATTTTTTTTCTTTAATAACATCTTGTTACCGCCTAATGCAACATTTTAAAAGACAATGAAGCACCTATATAAATGATAATAAAGCATCTATATAAATGATAATGAAGCATCTATATAAATGGCAATGAAACATCTATATAAATGACAATGAAGCATCTATATAAATGATAACAAAGCATCTATATAAATGATAATAAAGATCTATGTAAATATCTATATAAATGACAATGAAGCATCTATTAAAATGGCAATAAAGCATCTATATAAATGACAATGAAACATTTATATAAATGATAATGAAGAATCTATATAAATGATAATGAAGATCTATATAAATATCTATATAAATGACAATGAAGCATTTATATACATGACAATGAAGCATCTATATAAATGACAATAAAGCATCTATATAAAAGACAATGAAGCATCTATATAAAAGACAATGAAGCATCTATATAAATGACAATGAAGCATATATATAAATGACAATGAAGCATCTGAAAAAAGACAATGAAGCATCTATATAAATGACAATGAAACATTTATATAAATGATAATGAAGCATCTATATAAATGATAACAAAGCATCTACATAAATGATAATGAAGATCTATATAAATATCTATATAAATGACAATGAAGCATCTATAAAAATGACAATGAAGCATCTATATAAAAGACAATGAAACATCTATATAAATGACAATGAAGCATCTATATAAAAGACAATGAAGCATCTATATAAATGACAATGAAGCATCTATATAAAAGACAATGAAGCATCTATATAAAAGACAATGAAGTATCTATATAAATGATAATGAAGTATTTCTGTCTTTCTGTTCGTATTTATACGAGCTGGAAGTTCAATAAGTGCATTTAAAAGTAAAAAATACGATTTATTAACAACCTTAAATGTTATAACTAGCTTTGCAGATACAATACAAAAATTGACTTTTATCAAAGTAAGTGTACGTTGAACGTTTGTATGTTCTACACAAGACGATAATACACTGATGTACATTGTTGTCAAAAATTCTTTTTTCAACTGAAATAAACAATTATAATTTAAAATTATACACCTTCAAGACTTGGATTTAAATTAGATGCAAATGAAAAAAAAAGATTTAAGATGAAATCAAATAACCTTAATTATTCATCAAACTAGTAAAAGTTTTTCCCCTTATATAAATATGCCATACGATTTATGTGAGAATTGTAGAATATAACTTGATACCTCCAGTATATAAGTTCTTGACAGCATTAACAGTTTTGATTTTGACGCTTGGCAAGATTGAAACTATTATGGCATAAAATGTGTTAAGTACAGTCCCTTTCCCAAACAAATCAATAAAATCAAAGGAAATATGGCACCTCCTAGACCTTCTACTTGTAGTGCCGAAGAAATGTTGAAAGATACTCCTGTTTGTTCAACAACTAGAGCAAGAATACAAGCAACTGATTGGAGTTGTTGTATTGTGTGTCAGTAAGAAGTTGTTAAACAAACAGTTTTACACGTTAGATTTCGGGTCATATACTGATTCATCTGATAATGATTCAACTATTCAAGGGCCATATGAAAGTATACTTCTACAGGAAAGTCTATATTGTTGCTCAACAATAAGAGGTGAGATGGGCATGATTTACTTTGGGAAGGCATAGGCATTGAGTATTTATACAAGGTAATTCCTGGAAGGATCTTTCTCGATCTCTCATTTTATTTGGTGGTATGTCGATTATTCTAGACGACAATTCTGAGGTCAGAAACTATGCTGAGAACTGTGAACATTATACAAAAGCAGAAGCTATAGTATTTTGCGTATCTAACGGCTTATACAACTCCAAGAAAAATGTTGGCCTTGAACATGCTCTTCACCAGGCAACTTGTTCTAAAATAATTGTCAGAGTTGCTGAAATGATTGTCATGCTGTCAATCACACTGTTAAAACAAATGTGATCCACAGAATTGGCAATTTAATTAAAATGATAGTCTTGTGAGGTATGTCAGTTTTTTTAGAGCCTACAATGAATCTAAACAGTTCGGATAATCTGCCAATGGAAACTATGGGAATGCTTCCAATATCACAAGCCTGTACAGATGAATTTAACACATTTAAAACTGTTGTCAATAAATTTTAAGCAATTCGAAATCATACTGGTCAAAGTAATATCGTTATCACAGCAGATCAGCCACTCAACTTGTATTAAGATATATTCAAGATTGTCATATTCAGACTTGTGATCTCCACTTATGTTTCAATTTTCTAAAAGCAGTTGGACAATATGTAGAATCGTCTAGTTAAGATATGTGAATTGAGACAGGCAAACACTACTGAAAACATTTAAGAGTGAAATGTATATTGCAGACTAGTGAGGCCTATAAAGCATTGTGGAGACTGCATTGATGTGAAACTACTGCAGTCGTGCTTTATTCTTTTGATAATGTCGTAAAAAATTGTCGAGCAGCGTTCTCAACAAAAGGCAAATGGTTCCTTGGCAGAAAGCAATTGAACAGATGAGTTAGACAAATTGTTCTAGCAGCTTAATTGCTCGTTTCCGGGAGTTTCGTGAATAATGTACGGATGTGTTTCGGATGACGTACATGGGACATTGTTGAAATTTTGTTGATCTTCATCAGAGTAGGAAAATGGGGCATCTGGGGATCAATCTAGGCATCTGCTGCTGTTATGCTCAGTGCTGACCTGTTAACTTAGATGATATGAAGTCTCTTGAAAAGACAGCGCCAGATGTGTATCGAGAATTAAAAGATCGACAATTTTATAGTCAAACGAAGCATAACTCACTTTAGATTTGTAAAATGAACCAGGGGAAAATTGAAATCACACAAAACGACCAAGCAAGAGACAAATTATGTGTCACTAGGGCAACTCGATCAGATGTGTGTCCAAGAAAAGAATAAGGTCACTTATAAAGAGTAAGTGATGTAGACGAGGACCACACCTACACCAGATTATCTACCTTCAGAAATTAATCTTGATGAGTCTCATGTTCAAGCTTTGATCAAACAGATGGACACTTTTGACATTTGCTGAGTATGACTATTTGAGAAATTTTTTTTTTAAACATTTGCCTTGATGTATGACGTACGAGTTTCAAACAAGCAGAAAGTTCAGGTTGTTAAAAATGACAGAAAAACTACTTCCGAGTCTTTTGACAGCTGCAAATGCTAGCAGAATTGTAGAAATTGACTCTTTGCTGAAACACGAACTGTCCCTGATACCTCTGTCACTTGCTAGGATTTTATGATCTAGGAACTCTACCACAAAAGCTGAATTTTTTAATGTTTTGAAAGGAGATTTTAACTTGATGACTTTCCTAATTCTTCACTGCATAGGTGCGTAATCATTGATGGTTATGCTTCAGGCTTTAGGAATGGTTACTATCTGAATAGTTGCTTTCTGCATTCTAACAAATGTCCGTATTAAGAAGCAACTTAATAACTAGGCAGTGTATATTAATCATTTGCTTTATTGATTAATATAAGAGAAAATTAACTGTTTTCTATACCATTATTGATTCTGTCCGACCTCTATTGTCACCTAATGCAGCTATTTCCTTCAATTTAAATGTGAATAATTTCTTATAAGGTTTGTTTATGTATTCACTCCATTTAATTTTAAATATTTGCCGGTTTTCTGTATTTGGAGCTTGCATTTCACAAGAAATTAGAAATTAATTAATTTTGCACACTTTTGACCTTTGACCTCAATTTGACTTCAATTTGACAACACTTATTTTAACAAATTATATTCATATTTCTAGCAGTGGCTTACAACAAACATATTTCTACTGATTTCAGTTCAATAAATATATGATTTATTTGACAAGGCAGTATTCTTAATTCTGTATATTCATTACTGCACCCAGTTGACCTTTGGCCTATTTTTGAGATTATGAGGTGATTTCATGATTGGCATCCATTCTCACAGGTTTGTATGCATACCAAGGAAGACATTAAACATGGATGCCAAATTCTACTCAAATTTGCCATCAAAAAATGTTTTTCTGTGAATGGATGGCCTTCTATAATACAAGTTTCACCACGAGCCGGGTTATATGTGGCATATGCAGTTCTATTGGTGGAGGAAAACCATCAGCACGAATCTGAGTAGAACCACCGTCATTCCGCAAGTAGTAGACAAACTTTCTCACAGTAAGTTTCCGTAGGAGGTACGCGGTCATTAGACAACAGCGACTTATAACTCTCAGCCACAGAGGATTCTCAATTGTAAGAACAAAGAAGAAAAATATAAATGAATGCAAATTGATTTGATTCTTCTTCTTTCCGTTCAAGATTGACAATAAACATGAAATGTTAAAGCTTTCGGTAATTATAATTACTTTTACGTGGACGGATTGGGTAGATGTAAATCATATTCTTTCTATGCGTGTGATAATCTTAGTTATATCAAGAAAAAATATACATTTTTTCGTGGTTTCATATACAGCAAAACCTTTCTTAAGCAGTCAGTCAAGGGAAAGAACAAACGTGGCCTTTTAAGACAGGTTGTTGCTTAATACAGGCTAATTTGCTTTGAAGGCTTAGAAATGGGAAATAGCAAATATAGCTGTTTAAGACAGGTGGCTGCTTAGCAGAGGTGATTGCTGGCACAGGTTTGACTTTAAAAATCATATTTAATGTCGAATATGTATAAACAATAGTGACCCTCGTACACACACACACACACACACGCACACGCACACGCACACGCACACGCACACGCACACACACCAGTTACTGCACACACTACCTTTGACTACTTTTCGACTTTTATGAGCTCTAAAGCTTTCTCCCTCCACAGCTGCTTCGGTGGTATCTCCACACCAACTGGTTATATACGTGTAATTAAGTCACTGGTTTTTATACCATATGACAATAAATCCCTTATATGAACAATCGTAATGGGAAATTTAAAAAGGAATATTAAACAATGATGGATGTACATCCAACCCCAGCAGCACTTGGTTTAATAGCTCAGTCGGAAACACTTCCGACTTTCAATTCAGGGGTCAAGAGTTTTATCCTTACCCGGCCACAGTTTCCGCGATAATTTATATACAGCATTGAGTCTCATCATTTGTCTCTCACCTTTTCTCGAATGGTAAAGTATCAGGTTCTGTGGATATGGAGTTAGCTTGAATACAGGTTAACATTCCAGTATCCCAGGAAAGAGTGGTTAGGTTAACCGATCGTCTGTTAGCACTCGATGGCAAAAAAATGACTATATTATGTATATATTCAGTTCAACCCCTCCCCCCTTACACCAAGAGATGGCAGGACAGTGTTTTGTCTATGCACATTTCAGGTTCTGGTAAAAGCTTTTTTTTGTCGTATATCACCGTTGAAATTCATCGTCATTACATGTCTTGGTCTGTTTTAGAGAGACAAATTAATTTTCATATAATGTTATATTTTATCATTTATAAATTGATTCGATGTAATTTGTCTTATGAACAACAATTTAAAAAACATGTAATCCTGTATAACAAAATTAACCTACAATTTTTAAATAATGTAGTAGTTTAATTGTATCTATTGTAACTTTATGTGTGTTCTGCACACACAAACACACACACACACACACACACACACACACACACACATATACACACACACACAGCATGTTAAGTGACTGTGAAAATGATAGTCTGATAACGTCTAGTCAGTTTCATAGCATTATGAAAAATTGATAATAGAAATTTGAAAAATCTAGGCCAAATTAAGGAATATTTTTAATATATCATTTCGGCATGTTTAAAGGCATAGTACCACCATTGCAAAAAGGAAGTGCTTCCGTGGGGTAGTCGCATGATGGCGGTTATAAATAATCCTCATTTCTTCTTCTTTAAAAATGCATTTTTCTTATTTTAATGCTCACTTTTTTATTTGAATGACATTATTGATGTATTTTGAACACTTTGACAGCATTGTCATGTTTGAATTGTGAATTTAGAAAAAAAATTGATGCTTGGAAATTGGGGTATGAATACATGATTTCGGAAGTCCTACTTTCACTTTGTCACCAGTGTACACACTGAGCAGAAAAACAATCTCTTATATGACACATGACCCCTACTTTTCTCATCATGTTTTGATAGTGCAGAGGTTGACAAACAGTAAAATGTAGGTTTCACTTCTTTCATTTGGGATTCTTATGAATGACAAGCCTTCAAACTTTTATTATTTACTATAGAATAAAGAACAAAAATCAATGGTGGGGTTACACCTAAACAGATATCATTTTGGGTCACTGAGTATAATATAGGCATGGCATACTTGGGAAAAAAGTATATGAGTTTTTAAATATTTTGATTTATTTAAAGGGCTGAAATCATTTGTTAAAAAAAAGCATGACAAACAAAAATATGTATCTAAGATCATTTATAGCTAATCACAATATACCATTAAATGAATACATAAAACTTAATTGTGTTGCATCAAATTTTGTTGAGTCAAGTCACGTCCAACCAATAATACTTAAAACTAAACAAATAAATAAATGATCATATATCTAAGAAAGTATAAAAGATTTGATAAGCGTTTAGGGATAATATTATACATACAAACTTCAATATACTGCTTCCAGTTAGGATGCCACCGTGAATATCTAATCAGCAGATATCGGACTTTAATTAAATAATTTTATAATGCATATAAGAACAGTTTCATATATTGTAAACAGCAAGGACAGTCACTCTTGGGCTATCACACATTTTTGAAGTAGTATTCTTAATTCGACAGCACAGCTCCGAGTTGTTGTTTTTTTGCATATACCATTAAAACAATAATACACAGGTGTATTACCCAGAAAGTTAGTCATTAAAACAATAATACACAGATGTATCACCCAGAAAGTAAGTCATTAAAACAATAATACACAGGTGTATTACCCAGAAAGTAGTCATTAAAACAATAATACACAGATGTATCACCCAGAAAGTAAGTCATTAAAACAGTAATACACAGGTGTATTACCCAGAAAGTTAGTCATTAAAACGATAATACACAGATGTATCACCCAGAAAGTAAGTCAATAAAACAATAAAACACAGGTGTATTACCCCGAAAATAAGTCATTAAAACAATAATACACAGATGTATCACCCAGAAAGTAAGTCATTAAAACAATAATACGCAGGTGTATTATCCAGAAAGTAAGTAATTGGTGTTATCAAGTCGTTGGTGTTAGTAATGTTTACGAACGGTGGCGGTGGCCGCTACAAGACGCAGTACGCACACCAGAATTATCCAGATGACGCCAACCACCACGCTGGCGATAATCAAGTTACGGGCATTTCTTGCCATTCTATCTGCTTCAGTCATATCACCGCTCGCTGCGAATGAATTTGCCTAAAATATAAGAAAACATGATTATCGTACTATGAACTAGAAGATGAATGTAACGAATTAATAAATACAAGCAAACAATATATTACTATGATAACCATAACTTCTGTGTTACATGAACATTTGATTAGTACGGTGTCATAGTAGGGCCATCGCGGCACATTTTATTGATTTCTGTAAAGCCGAAACTACGATGTTGAAAAGTCGAAACAACGAAACAAAGATGGTAAAAAGTCGAAACAACGAAACAACAATGGTGAAAAGTCGAAAATTTTTGTTCGTACCAGGGTGTGTTAGTGTTGTCAAACTTTGGTAGCCGATAAAATTAGACAAAAACATGCAGTTATTAATAAAGTCTAACGGTAGAATACGCCCAACTAATTGACACTTGTTGAAAACATCATAATACGAATAAAAGCTAGATTCAAAATATCCAATTGTTTCAATTTCTCTGATATATAAGAACAGAAACAATTAATAACAAAGGCGCATATGTTGTTTGGCCATTACATCAGTTTGCTAAACAAGTTCAACGGCAGCATAGTCTGCAAACATATAGGTTTTACTGTGTGTCAACCTCTGCTCTACCAAAATATGATGAGAATAGTAGAGGTTATGTGTCATATAAGATATTCATTGTTGATTTATACACACTCATGTACACTGGCAAAATCTCTCATATAAAATGTTTTGGACTGAGCCGGGCTCAAACCAATGACCTCAGCGGTGAGAGGTAAGTGGTCATTAAATGACACCGACTAAGACCATTTGGAATTAGATGACAAACTCCATGCTTTTAGGTTAGGGTATAGCCGACCTTGAGTCGGGAGCTGTCCGGTGCCTGTATATATTTGGACCTTGGTTAAATATAACTTTCAGAAAATGTGCAAGAAAGTATTTATAAAAAGTATGCATTGTCCCTTTAATGTCACCATACAGTTGTATATGGTTCGCTTTAAGGAATAGCGCCTCTCATCGTGTAATGAATGTGTCATTACGACGCAGCTACACTTTACATGTGCTTACGCAGGTGTACGTAGTGTAGTATCTATGGCATACTCAACTTAATTAACACATAATATAACAAAAAATAAACAAATAAGACCGTACTGTTATTAGTTATGTATTTTAACTAAAAAAATTTTTTTTTTATTAATGCAAGACTCGACATTTTCAATTTGAAGAGACCTTATGACTGCTAATTTTTCTGGAGATAAGTTGATTTGAAATGCATCTACACTCTACAGTCAAGCCTGTGTAAGTGGTCACCTCTATTAAGCAGTTATCTGTCTTAAGCAGCAACATTTTCTACTTCCCATTTCTATGCGTTCAGAGCATATTAACCTGTATTAAGTAACAACCTGTCTTTAAAGGCCACTTTTGCTCCTTCCCTTGACTGGCTGCTTAAGACAGGTTTTATTGTATAATGAATGATTTTACTACGTAAAATAATACGTTGATGGCTTCAAGTATATAGCTTGTCCATCAATACGGTGTTTGAATGGCCAGTACGTCTCTAAATAAAAAAGCACCTTCTGTATTACAGAGAAATAATAAAAATAATATATACTTTGACCCCTTCTAGAATTTGCGATCGCACAGACACCGTAGCATGTACACATACGCTATCTTTGTCAGTAACACATATGACATTGATATATGAGTAGACACGCCCACCGAGACACACACCCATCCCTGATTGGACACACGATCTTACCCTTGAAGAATAGTATATAGCTCCTAGTCCAGTTGGACAGAAACAGAATAGACAAGCCAATACTGAGCCAATCATATAATCGTGAGGTCTGTTTGCAATGACAATCGGAGTCGTTGCGACTGGTTGGGTGACAACCTGAAACAGAAAATGTATTGTAGTTTTCTCTCAGTCATTTATTTTCTTTCTGACGTAAATTCAAGGAATAAAATAGCACAAAACGTGATGTAAGGTTTTCACTTGCATTGTCGTTTTAACATGAAGCCACTTGACTTAATGGTATGATTTGGAGTGATGTATGAAACGGAAAATAAGTGCCCCTTTCAGTTAACATCTGTAAAGATATAATAGCAAATTACGCCTTTAAACAATTTAAAAAAATACGAGTTTCGAATGGCCCCTAATACCACCGGTGATTCATCTGGATACGGAGACGGCATTTTACTTTGTTTCGCGTAATTTGTTATGAAATATCAATATAACAATGAAATAAGGAAGATGCACTGTTTAATTTTAAAAAGTTGATTTTCTATCTATGTGTCAGCATAATAAAAAAACAATATTTTCTTATCAGCCAAAGAAGTAACTGCATGTACAAGCATCCACATTTTCTTGATAACTGCCTCGCACTTACCCAAAATGCCATTAAAAGCGTCGTAACCTCATTTGTAGAGATCTATCGTTTGAAATGCACTTAATTTTATGTATATCTAGTAATGGGAGGCCATCTTGGAGTACAGACGCGAGTATTATTTCAGTAATAGGACTAAAGTCTACATACACATTTTAATAAGAGATAGAATCTTGCCCATAGAGATATTGTTAAAATCTCCAAATGCTTCTATTTATTCTTCAACAGCTGCATCAAGAACTTTCATAGAAACATATATTGTGTTTTACCGCACTATGGACGTTAACACTCGTATTCGTTAAACTTTATCATTTGTATAAAAAGGTTTATATAAGACTTCATCGTTAAGAACATCAAACTGGTAAAATAGTTGTATTTATTGAGACAAAACTAAAGGAAATACGAAGTAAATGTTTATTGCAAATACTTACAACTGTAACCGGCTGTACATAACCACCAGGTGGCTGTTGGTTATAGCCGGCAGGCGGTGGTTGATTATAGCTGCCAGGCGGTGGTTGATTATAGCTGCCAGGCGGTGGTTGATTATAGCCAGGTTGTTGAGGGTTAATACCAGCTGGTTGAGGTGGATATCCACCTGCCGGCTGATCATTTGGCGGGGGCTTCTCACCTGAAAAGTATGGATAAGGTCTCAGTTTTATACAATATTAATTGCAATAGAGACTAATTAAAATAATATTGTTCTCTGAAAAACAACAAAGGTTTACTGGTATAGATTAAAATAAATTGTTGTTTAAGACGATTTTCGTCCGCATCCATAAAGTTAAAAATAAATTCCAATACAGAGTCGATCGACAATAAACGCTGTATATAAAACAGTGTTCTGGCAGCCATACGCAGTCCACACTAATGTAACCGATACTGTTTCAGATAGCCACTACGTGTATTACCAAACAGCCCTCTCCGCATCAGAATCACCCATCCAGTTAAAATACCGTAAAATTGTAAGTTGTTAATAACATGTGTAATGGGGTTTGATGCCATTTTTAACACATTTCAGGTTACATATGGTATTTCTAGTTATGTGGTGGAGGTAGATTTTGAAGGGAATCTAGGTAGAGCCAGTGTCATTCCGCAAGTAACTTGCAAACTTTCTCACACATAGATTTTTAGCGAGGATGGCTCAAACCAACAATCTTAGCGGTATTGAGACGGCGCCTTAATATTAAACTAATATGAAGTCATTTAAAATTGAAATAAATAAAAGTATATTTTGGAAACACCATATTTAGTTTAAAATTTCTATATACGCGGTATTGTGTATTTTTATTTCTTATTGTAAAGCCTATCAAGAAGAAATCTGGGACGTTTTAGGCTATTTACTTTTATACATTTTACACATTATTTGAAAGATGGTATTCTTTCATTAAAAATCTTAAAAAACATCTCAACTTGACAGTCCTAAAAAAAAACTTAAGCAAAATAGTACTGGTACGGTGAAATATAATAAACATATATATTTAAATTAGTTGTTTTGCTAAAATACATTATTGTTTTAAACCTGAGAATAAAACAAAATCTATTCATAGCCTATTGTGTGTTATTGCTTACAAAACAAAATCTAGAAATTGTTTTCATTTCAACTTCACGTACTGTTTAGTAGATTGATTCCATTCCTGACAATTATTTTATACTAAAATATGTTATTGTTGTTTTTTAATAAGACAATGATGAAAAATATATGATAAATATTCTAACACTCACCGGTATTTTCTGGATTCATCATTTGAACAAAATACAAAAACTAACACACAAACGATATGTAAACTCTAACGGTAAGAGCAATTAACTATGACCAGAGTTTGTATCCGCAAAGAAGCACGGATCCGTACTTAAACACTTGCAGTCATTAGAAATGTACTCAAAGTATCCGCCTAGCACTTGAGACAACATATTGTTTTGTAAATATGACCATGACGTTTTGATTGATTTAAACTAATAAACGTCTGGTACGTAGTAAAGTGGGTATTTGCAGCATAAATGTTGTCATTTTTTACATGTAGACTTACGAACACAAACACACATATATATATATATATATGTATATCTAAAGGCATAAGCATAATGATAAGGATAAGTATATGTATATACATAAACAAAGGCACAAGGATAGTGGTATGATATGCAGATACATAGGCACAGCGACAGGGATAGGGATATGCATAAGCATAGACATAGACATAGACATAGGCAGAGGCAGAGGCAGAGGCAGAGGCAGAGGCAGAGGATAGACAGAGGCATGGGCACAGCAATAGGGTAAGGCATATGTATAGGTATAGGTATAGGTAACGGTATAGGCATAAGCATAGGCATAGATATATGTATATGTATATGTATATGTATATGTATATGTATATGTATAGGTGTAGGTGTATGCATTTGTATAGGCATAGCTATATGTATAGACATAGGCATATATAAATTTATAGGCATAGGCATAAGCTTATATATAGGTATAGGTATAGGCATAGATATAGGTATAGGTATATACATATGTATAGGTATAGGTGTAGGTATAGATATAGATATAAGTTTATACATAGGCATAGGCATAGATATATGTATAGGTATAGGTATAAGTATAGGTATAGGTATAGGTATGAGTATAGGTATAGGTTTAGGTATAGGTATTAGTACAGGTATAGGTATAGGTATATGTATAGGTATAAGTATAGGTGTAGGTGTAGATATAGGTATAGATATAGGTATAGATATAAGTAAAGGTATAGGTGTAGGTGTAGATATAGGTATAGGTATAGGTATGAGTATAGGTATAGATATAGGTATAGGTGTATGTATAAGTATAGGTATATGTATATGTATAGGTATAGGTATATGTATATGTATATGTATATGTATATGTATAGGTATAGGTATAGGTATAGGTATAGGTAAAGGTATAGGTGTAGGTATTGATATAGGTATAGGTGTAGGTAAAGGCATATATATATATATATATATATATATATATATTTATATGTATATGTATAGGTATAGGTATAGGGGTATAGGTATAGGTATAGGTATGTATAGGTATATTATGTATAGGTATAGACATAGGCATATGTATAGGTATAGGTAAAGGCATATGTATAGATATATGTATAGGTATAGGTATAAGCATAAGCATAGGCATAGGCATAGGCATAGGCATGGATATATGTATAATTATAGATATAGGTATAGATATAGGTAAAGGCATAGGTATAGGCATAGGTATAGGTATAGGTATATGTATAGACATAGGCATAGGCATAAATATATGTATATGCATATATATATATATATATATATATATATATATATATATATATATATATATATATATATATATATATAGGTATAGGCATAGGCATAGGCACAGGCATAGGCATAGATATAGGTAAAGGTAAAGGTGTATGTATAGGTATAGGTAAAGGCACAAGCATAGGTACATGTATATGTAAAGGCATAGGCATAGATATATGTATAGGTAAAGTATAGGTTTATGTATATGTATAGGTATAGGCATAGTTACAAATATATATGTATAGGTATATGAATAGGTATTGGCATAGGCATAGGCATAGGCATAGGCAAAGATATATGTATAGTTATAGGTATAGGTATAGGTCGAGGCATAGGCATATATATAGGTATAGGTATAGGCATAGGCATAGGTATAGGCATAGACACAAGTATAGGCATAGGTATAGATATATGTATATGTATAGGTATAGACATTCCTATAGATATATGTATAGGTATAGGCATAGGTATAGACATAGGCATAGCTATAGGTATAGGTTTAGGTATAGATAGACATAGATATAGATATATGTATAGGTATAGGCATAGGCATAGGCATAGGTATAGGTAAAGGCATATATATAGGTATAGGTATTGGCATAGATACATGTATAGATATAGGTATAGGCATAAATAAAGATATAATTATAGATATAGATAAAGATAAAGATAAAGATAAAGATATAGATATGGATATAGATAAAGACATAGACATAGACATAGACATAGACATAGAAATATGGACAGGGATATGGATAGGGATATGGATATGGATATGGATATGGATATGGATATGGATATGAATAGGGAAAGGGAAAGGGAAAGGGATAGGGATAGGGATAGGGATAGGGAAAGGGATATGGATAGGGATATGGATAGGGATGGGGATGGGGATAGGGATAGGGATATGGATAGGGATATGGATATGGATATGGATATGAATAGGGAAAGGGAAAGGAATAGGGATAGGGATATGGATAGGGATAGGGATAGGGAAAGGGATAGGGATAGGGATAGGGATAGGGATATGGATAGGGATAGGGATAGGGATAGGGATATGTATATGGATGGGAATTGGGATATGGATATGGATATGGATATGGATATGGATATGGATAGGGATAGGGATATGGATATGGATAGGGATATGGATATGGATATGGATATGGATAGGGATAGGGATATGGATATGGATAGGGATATGGATAGGGATAGGGATAGGGATATGAATTGGGAAAGGGAAAGGGAAAGGGATAGGGATAGGGATAGGGATATGGATAGGGATAGGGATAGGGAAAGGGATAGGGATATGGATAGGGATATGGATAGGGATAGGGATAGGGATAGGGATATGGATATGGATATGTATATGGATGGGAATTGGGATAGGGATAGGGATAGGGATAGGGATAGGGATAGGAATAGGGATATGGATATGGATAGGGAAATGGAAAGGGAATGGGATAGGGATAGGGATATGGATAGGGATAGGGATAGGGATAGGGATAGGGATAGGGATATTGAAAGGGATATGGATAGGGATAGGGATAGGGATATGGATAGGGATAGGGATAGGGAAAGGGATAGGTATATGGATATGGATATGGATAGGGATAGGGAAAGGGATAGGGATAGGGATATGGATAGGGACAGGGATAGGGATAGGGATAGGTATAGGGATATGGATATTGAAAGGGATATGGATAGGGATAGGGATAGGGATAGGGATATGGATATGGATAGGGATAGGGATAGGGAAAGGGAAAGGGATATGGATATGGATAGGGATAGGGATAGGGATAGGGATAGGGATAGGGATATGTATATGGATGGGAATTGGGATAGGGATATGGATATGGATATGGATATGAATAGGGATATGGATATGGATATGGATATGGATATGGATATGGATATGGATATGGATATGGATATGGATATGGATAGGGATAGGGATAGGGATATGGATATGGATAGGGATAGGGAAAGGGATAGGGATATGGATAGGGATATGGATAGGGATAGGGATAGGGATAGGGATAGGGATATGGATATGTATATGGATGGGAATTTGGATAGGGATA
Source organism: Panopea generosa (assembly GCA_029582155.1). Lineage (NCBI taxonomy): Eukaryota > Metazoa > Mollusca > Bivalvia > Adapedonta > Hiatellidae > Panopea > Panopea generosa. Next base: position 57,272,379 of record CM055896.1, read on the forward strand.
GGGATATGGATATGGATATGGATATGGATAGGGATAGGGATAGGTATATGGATATGGATATGGATATGGATATGGATATGGATGGGGATGGGGATAGGGATAGGGATAGGGATATGGATAGGGATATGGATATGGATATGAATAGGGAAAGGGAAAGGGAAAGGGATAGGGATAGGGATAGGGAAAGGGATAGGGATATGGATAGTGATATGGATAGGGATAGGGATAGGGATAGGGATAGGGATAGGGATATGTATATGGATGGGAATTGGGATAGAGATAGGGATAGGGATAGGGATAGGGATAGGAATAGGGATATGGATATGGATAGGGAAATGGAAAGGGAAAGGGATAGGGATAGGGATAGGGATAGGGATAGGGATAGGGATAGGGATATTGAAAGGGATATGGATAGGGATAGGGATATGGATATGGATAGGGATAGGGATAGGGATAGGGAAAGGGAAAGGGATAGGGATAGGGATAGGGATAGGGATAGGGAAAGGGAAAGGGATAGGGATAGGGATAGGGATAGGGATATGGATATGGATATGGATATGGAAAGGGATAGGGATAGGGATAGGGATATGGATAGGGATAGGGAAAAGGATAGTGATATGGATAGGGAAACGGAAAGGGAAAGGGATAGGAATAGAGATATGGATAGGGATAGGGATATAAATAGGGACAGGGACATGAACAGGGACAGGGACAGGGACAGGGACAGGGAAAGGGAAAGGGAAATGGAAATGGAAAGGGATAGGGATAGTGATAGTGAGAGGGATAGGGGTAAGGATTGATATTGGGATTGGGATAGGGATAGAGATTTGGATATGTCACGGTCACGGTCACGGCTTGGTAGTAGAGTCGGCTCGGAAGCGGTCTCGATCTTTGTCATGGTCGCAGTCGCGGTTTGTATATGACAGATACATTCAAAAATATATAATGGGATAGATAAATAGTGTATATATGTTTGAGGGCCCCATGGAATATTGTTTTTCAAATGAATTTTATTATTATTATTATTGTATTATCATTATTATTATTATTATTATTGTTATCATTGTTATTAATTATCATTGTTATTATTATTATTATTATTATTATTATTATTATTATTATTATTATTATTATTACTACTACTACTACTGTTATTGTTATCATTTACATTATCAATATCAATATCAATATCAATATCAATATCAATATCAATATCATTATCAATATCATTATCATTATCATTATCATTATCAATATCAATATCAATATCAATATCAATATCAATATCAATAGCAATAGCAATATCAATATCAATATCAATATCAATATCAATATCATTATCAAATCATTATCATTATCATATCATTATTATTATCATTATTATTATCATATCATTATTATTGTTATTGTTATTGTTATTATTATTATTATTATTATTATTATTATTATTATTATTATTATTATTATTATTATTACTATTATTATTATTATTATTATTATTATTATACTTATCCGCTCCTGTATACAATGCATCCGTCTTAACACTTATTTAAGAGTATACGGATATATTTAAATATACATATACTTATATTATTAAGCACATTAATATACAAAACAAATTATGTTCTGTACAAAATTTCATTTAATTTTAAGGTTACGATATATGGATATGCTTATGAATGAATAAACGTATGGGAGAGAGAGAGAGAGAAGACAGAGACAGAGACAAAGACAGAGACAGAGACAGAGACAGAAAGAGACAGAGACAGAAAGAGACAGACAGAGAGACAGACAGAGACAGAGACAGAGAGAGAGAGAGAGAGAGAGAGAGAGAGAGAGAGAGAGAGAAATAGACAGAGAGAGAGAGAGAGAGAGAGAGAGAGAGAGAGAGAGAGAGAGAGACAGACAGACAGACAGACAGACAGACAGACAGACAGGGTGAGTATATGGTCTGATATTTCATTATATCTACGGAGCTAAAGAATGGGATGCAATATTCAAATATTCAACACATTACATGTTATTTATGACATCCCGTTTTATTGACGGAGAAATCCCTCAAAAGATAATATAGAAGAATCGAAGTCCTTTCGTAAATGTCACATAATATTTGAAGCAACGATCTCAGTGATAATGAGGCTATATTTGGGCAGCGCGTTAAACCTATTGACTACGAAGAATGTTATAAAATCAAAGTACTTGAAGAACTGCTAGCTGGGCTATATTCATACGATATATTACATTAAAACAATACATTTGTACACAATATAGCCGGGCCCGGTTAGCTTAGTCGGTTACGCGTTTGACTATAAATCCAGTAGTCGTGAGTTCGAATCCCAGGCCGGCAACAGTCTCCGTGATATCTGATATACGACATTGTGTGTCATTGAGGTGTGCTCGGGTACTGGTTAATCTTTCAGGATCCAAGGAAACAGTGGTTAGATTAACTGATTGTCTATTAGCCCTCGACAGCACAAAATGACGCCTAATATTCAATCAATTGTAAAATTTGTCTAGATATCATAAGGGTTTGTTCACACCTTTTTCTATGGGTGTAACTGATGTTGATTTTCTAAAAGTTAAAGAAAAATTATTCTAGTCATATATTGTTTTATAAAATATTAGTCGATTACGTGTGTACGGACATGTTGTAATACTATGGACTTACATTATCATCTAGAAGACTTGTATAATTATTGTAATGAAGTCAGTTTATTTTTAAAATGACATATTCGCATGTCATGGTATGTGCTTGTGGTCTACAGGTAGAGTGTCCCCCCTCGTATACGGAAGGTCGTTGGTTCAACCGCCGGCCGGGTCATAGCAAAGTCTTGAAAAACGGTACCAGAAGCTTCCTAGTTTAGCACTCAGCATTTAGAGGATAGTTCTAGATCTGGTCGGCCTCAATACTGTCACAAGTAGATACCGTCGAGATGTAATGTAACTGAAACAAAGTATTGAAAGCGACGCTTACCACCATACAATTGATTGATTGATTGATTGATTGAATATTTGGCTTCATTTTTATGCCATCGAGGGCACACAGACGATCAGTTAACCTAACCACTGTTTCCTGGGATTAACCAGTACTCGAGCACACTCCATCTCCGCAAGTAACTGATAACTATCCCACTTGGTCCCACCAAACAAGAACAGTCTCAACTCAACAATTCTATCCATTGTTCTCTTCACTCCAGTTATCCATCGGGACTGAATTTTCTATCCGAACCTCGAAGGCGTGAAAGATTTGTATAATATTCCACTAAGTAGCCATTGTACCTATCTCTCTATCGTCCAGGGTTGAATTTCGATAGGCGTTTTTTACATGTATACTAAAATTGTAAACACGTTAAATCTTCTGATACTATCAAGTCCTTCAGCACATCTTGGCGTGGTTTCTTTCAACCCGCAATACGTGTTTGCGAAAAATCTCTATTGCAAGATATGTGAATAATTCCACGGGATCAGTTTCGTATTCGTTTAAGATTAATTCACGCAATTTAATGAACATATTACAGCTGTTATGTCATCTTCAAAGTGCCATTTACATGATTAAAAAGAAGCAAATTAAACTTTAAAATTGAATTGTGCGCATAAGATTGGCATTGTATTTCATAAAGTTTAGTAAACAAATAATGTAATTGAGCAACACTGACTCGTATGTTTTAGTTTGGTGAAATTCACCAATGTTTCGTCTGCCCAAGTCTTCATCGGGATATAAAATGATGGAAATTAACAACCTTTTTTTTTTTACAAACTTTAGTCGAGAGTAATTATTTAAATATTTCATGAAGTCTCCGTAGCATTTCTAGTATTGTGTTCGTGCTTGTGAACGTGTAGGTCTTACATAAAAGCGTTGCAATGCACCTAAAAAATAAATTAATTTTGGTTTCACTATATTATTTTTATTGACACCTCTTTAAGACATGATAGATGGATCATTTGAACTCCTGTACACTTTAGGTGATAACGGCTGCGTTATTAAATTCTGGAAGACTGGTGTTTAGTATTTACAGAGTGAGACATGGGACGGTTATCTCCAGCAGACGCAGCGGTAGACCTCTGATAAGTCACTTACACATCTCTTGGTGATTTGAGATCATAAATACGACACGATCCTTTTTGATGTTATTAGAAATATTTTTTATCATTAAATCAAAAGATCAAAGGAAATATCCGTTTTCTTATATAAAAAATGTTATATTATATTGTGTACGTATATTCAAAGGCTGGTATACATCCTAGTATTGTTAATGAGAGTGGAATATTGACAAACACAGACAGGGGGTGTGGAGAGATTAACAGAGAAAGAGTAACAGAAAAACGAAAAGAAAAAGAGTGAGGAAGAGAGAGAGAAAGAGGAAAAACGGAAGGACAGAAGGTTATCTATGCAAACACCGTCTTATTATTCCATTAAGCATACGATTTAAAGTTCTATTTAACGTTCTAAGACTAAAAACGCAATCGCTGGGAGTAATTTATGGCACAAAGTTTATTGCAAAAAAGATGAAGATTATAACCGAAACTTATTCGATGTTCTCTTTTCTAATCAATAACTATAGTAGTAGTAGTAGTAGTAGTAGTAGTAGTAGTAGTAGTAGTAGTAGTAGTAGTAGCAGAACTAGTAGTAATATTAAATGTAGTAGTAGTAGTAAAAGTAGAGGTAGTAGTAATAGAATAATGAACGTCGTAGTAGTGGAAGTGGTGGTGATATGAGTAGTAGTACATGTAGTAGTACATGTAGTGGTAGAAGTGGTAGTAGTTGTGACGGTAGTATAGCAGAAGTAGTAGTAGTAATAGCAGTAGTAACATCAGTAGAAGTAGTAGGAAAAGTAGTAGTAGTAGTAATAGTAGAAGTAGTAGTAGTAGAAGTAGTAGCAGTAGTAACATCAGTAGAAGTAGTAGGAAAAGTAGTAGTAGTAGTAATAGTAGTAGTAGTAGTAGTAGTAGAAGTAGTAGTAGTAGCATTAGTAGTAGTTGTAGTAGTAGAAGAAGTAGCAGTAGTAGTAGCAGCAGCATAAGCAGCAGCAGTAGTAGTAGTAGTAGTAGCAGCAGTAGCAGTAGTAACACCAGTAGAAGAAGTAGAAGTAGAGGTAGTAGTAATAGAATAATAGTAATCGTAGTAGTGGAAGTGGTGGTGATATTAGTAGTAGTAGTAGTAGTACATGTAGTGGTAGAAATGGTAGTAGTAGTGGCGGTAGTATAGCAGAAGTAGTAGTTGTAGTAGTAGTAGTAGTAGTAGTAGTAGTAGTAGTATTAGTAGTAGTAGTAGTAGAAGTAATAGTAATAGTAGTAGTAGCAGCAGCAGCAGCAGAAGTAGTAGCAGTAGTAGCAGTAGTAGCAGTAGTTACATCAGTAAAAGTAGAAGAAGTAGTAGTAGAAGTAATAGTAGTAGTAGTAGCAGTAGTAGTAATAATAGTAGTATAAGCAGTAGAAGTGGTAGTAGTAGTAGTAGTAGTAACATCAGTAGAAGTAGTAGTAGTAGTAGTAGTAGTAGTAGTAGTAGTAGCAGCAGCAATAGTAACATCAGTAGAAGTAGTAGGAGTAGTTATTGTAATAGTTGTTTTTGTATGAGAAGTAGTTTTATCTTTAGCACCTTCATCTGTATCTTCATACGTTCACTATCGAGATTTAAATTTAATCCCGAGGATCATCCGTGGTCAAGTTCGTCCTAAGATCATTCATTTTTGTTTTATTACCGCTGATCTCGGGGATAAAACGGTTTAAACATAATTTGGATGTGTTTGCCATTGACATACGGACGGACAGAGGTTCTACTCTACCATGTTCACTCGTACACACACCTAAGGTCTGGATGACATGTTCGTATAAATTAAAACTTGTTGAAAATGCCGCTTAAGTACATTTAATACCGACCACCATAAATCAACCTTCAGCAGATAGTTATGCAATTTTTGTATTTTAACACCCAACTGATAACACGATTTGGGTGCTTTTTAACGAATATCGATTCAATTGTACAGGGTTATTGAAAATCTACCTTTATTTGTGCAAATAGATTAGCGATAACACCCTCCACTCAGGGGCGGTGATACGGCATATAAATGATACCGTCGCTTCTTTAACGTTTCCCCAGAGAATACAATATGGGTGAAAAGAATTTCAAATATTGACCAAGTGCTGAGGACGTGAGAAGTGTTTTGGATTAAAGTGACAGGATGTGACTTTGATTTGTAGTTAATTTAAGGTATTTCTATCTAGTCATAAGATTACGTGGAATAGGATTTTCGAAAATAAACTATCTATGATTGTTCGTCTTATAACTATGTACGTATTATTTTGAATATCTCTTTATTCCTTCTATTTGTATAGTTGCCTTTTCTTATTTTGTAAGATTTTCAGCCTGATAGATGATTTAACGTATATGTATCTTTAGTGAGTGTTTGACTTGGTAAAAGATCAGTTGTCAAGAACTATTATATACCTTCCAAAATAACTTGACAGTTTCGAGTGTGTGGATAAGCTGCACAATGAAAAGAATATCGTCAAAACTTAAAAAAAAAGTGTATCTTATATTTTTACTGTTATCAAAAGTTGTTAATGCTCTTTTTATTTTGAAAGAAATAAAAAATTAAAAAATAAACAATATCTCTGTATACTTTTATCTTACTTTGTTTATTACTATTCAAGTATTTATTATTATTGTGGTTATTGTTGTTTCTACTGTTGCTGTTCTTGCTGTTGTTGTTGCTTTTACTGTTGCTGTTAATGTGGTTGTTGATGCTGTTACTTGTTGTTGTTGTTATTGCTGCTGCTGCTGCTGCTGCTGCTGCTGCTGCTGCTGCTGCTGCTGCTGCTGCTGCTTTGTTGTTGTTTCTGCTGTACTGATGTTTTTGTTGCTGTAGTTGCTTATGATGTTGTTGCTGTTGTTGTTGTGGTTTTTGTTGTTGTTTTTGTTTATGTTTTTGTTGTGGTTGATGTTGTTGCCTTTGTCGTCATCCTTGACCACGTTGTTGTCATAGTGACAGTCTTTTTAATCGTCTGTTATTTTCAGTCGTTGTTACCGATCGTCGCTGTCCGTCGTTGATGGTTTCGTCGGCGGCAATGGCGTATGGTCGTTGTCGTCGTTGATGTTTTCGTCGGCGGCAATGTCGTATGGTCGTTGTCATCGTTGATGTTTTGGTCGGCGGCAATATCGTATGGTTGTTGTCGTCGTCGTTTTCAGAAGACACTGCACTATCGTCTTTCTTCAATACGCCTGACTGGGGTAGATGTAGAACTGTAGTTGTTGTTTTGGTTTTTTAGGACTTTATATTTAGTGATTTATTTATTCATACCATCTGATTAACAACCGGTATTATAGAAAGTTGCCGTTTAAAATGTGATGCTGATATTAAATCAAATACAAAGGAGAAATATAGGATACAAATTAAACAATATACAATACAAATCATGAACCATTAAATACAACTTTGAAATATAGAATACTAATGAAACCATATACAATATAAATATAAAATATTAAATACGATTGAGCAGATGCAGAATACAAATGTAACAATATACAACAGAAATGTACGAATATTAAACACAAATATAAAAATATTGAATGTAGCAACGTTTGGCATGCCATATGCGTAGACGACATCGTTATATTTACTTAAATGGAAAAAATATTTGAATCTCGAAGTTTCACTATGCTGTTCTCTTTTCAAAATATAACCCCTTTCACATCCATCTTCTCCATTGGACTAGTATATATATATATACCCAACATCCGCAGGGAACGACTACTGCCACAAATAGTACAGTATCATGTTTCGTGAGCGGGCCTCCCCGGCGAATCATCATTCGGTGAAAGTTGTGATTTTGTAATAGCATTGCATTCGATACACATTTTAAATATATGACTGCGCGTAAAACGTTCTATAGCCGATTTAAATAGCGGTTACGGTGAAAGTTATTTGTTATTAATAGTATATTTATTTTATTGGTCTTTATAAAATAATTTCATTGTTATTTTTCACGACGAAATCACGGTGGATTTTAAAGTAAACGTAAAGCGGTTACATTAATTTCCGGTCCTAAAAGTAAAAGAAAGTAGTTTTATAAATATTCGTGAAAGCTGAGCAAACAAAACTGAATTTTGGAGTTAATGGTTTTGTAGTTATGGGTCTGTCAAAGGAGAATGTTTGAACTTTTTTTTTTTAATGTAAATGTTGTGCATGTATTTGACGACACGAGATGAAATCTTTTTTTTTTTAATTTAGCTAGTGAGTAAAAAGGGGCGTAGTAACTTGTAATACATATTTCATGTTTGGACTTTGTAGTACATATATACAGGAATAGCGTACATATGTGAATTTTGTGATGATTTTATTGGAGTTATGTAACCATTCAGTGTTGTTTAATTATCGCCCGCATCCAAACCGACGAGAGTGAATATGAAAGAAATGTTCTTATAAAGTATCCTGTTATCTAAATGTCTGTCAATGCCGTGATCTTCATTCGATAGGAAATCGTAAAACGCGGCAGAGATCCATCTAAAATAACACGTATTCAGTGTACATTTTGTTTCAAAAACATTTTGATTTATATTACTCAATCTTCATCTAACTAATGCTATGTATGGTTACAGGCGGCAATACTTGAATTCGTCTACATAAAGATAAGCAACCAAAGGCGACGTCATTTACACGACGTCGCACTGTATCTACGTCATGTGTGTCATGGCAACGTCGTGACGTCTTGGTAGTGTGCATCATATGGGAGAGAACGTTAAGAAGTCAGAAAGTATTAGATGGATACGTTATCGAGGATGTAGCGTAATGAGTTTATTCCAAAATGAGTAGTTTTGAAGAATCGATAAAATCCAAGGCTTTGTCGTCTGGCAAAAATGATCCGGCAGCCACGGATTTGGATTATTATTCCAAACCGGAAAACTACACCGGCTCAAATCTACAATCGTTACAGCGGTTTATTGTAGATAAAACTAAAGAGGACAATGCGAATAAAAAGTCGGATAAAAAAATCGTCATTAAGGATGCTAAGTATTATTTCTTTAATCGGTATAAACATATACTCCAAGATGCAATATTCATGGATGATTTACTGGACAGGGAGCAAGAGGACGCTAGTGAAGACGAGAACAGTGACGATGAATTAGAAGGCGATGTGAGTGATTTGGCGGGGAGAGATAGCGCCAAACAGGCAGCAGACACATTGGTTACCATCACAGAAGAGGATGAGGAAGAGGAACAAAGTAAGAATTCAACTATTACCTTATGATTAACTGTTGTTAAAAGATATTGGGTTTAAAACTTTAGAGCACATGGTCCAGTGGTAGAGCAAAACCAGGATCGGTGCTTGGTGGATTCAATCCTCCCCCACGGCTTTGTGTGGTGTTCTAGGGCACGACACTTTTTTCGCATAAACTTAGTACTGGTTCTGGTATATGTTGTAATAACTTGTTTCACATTCGAAATAAAAAAAATAATAAGTTTTAATTAAAATTTCATGCTGTCAGGAATATTGAGGTATCGTTGAAAGAGCGTTTCTGGTTACTCGAATATGTTTCTGAATTAGAACAGGACCCGTAATCCAAGCTGAGTATGCACTCAAGCTAAATCTCCGTTTAAATTAACATTTATATTCGCTGCTGAATAGTTTAAAATATAACTGTCAATAATTATATAATTAATGTTGATATGCATATAATAATAATAATAATCGTGGTGGTCTAGCGGTTAGAACCGGACGTCCTCGAATCGATTCCCGTTGGAATTTTGTCCGGGTTTTCCATTTTTCAAAACGCACTCCCACAGTGCCTTATTCGGACGACAATATGCTGTGAAAGCACGCACTCTTTCGACAGGAGGGGATTCAAAGCAGTTAGTCCGTGTACGGGGAGAATCATATCCAGTACACGTAAACTATCTCGCTGAACTTCTATGTTAATCAGTGATGCCCGCAATCTACAACAGAAACGAGGCTTCCTATATCAATCAGAAAGTTGATTGCTGGAAGAAAACTATACTATTCATTAAGCTTGTTAATGAACAGTTTTAGAATTGCGGCTTGAGTACTGTAACATACATGTTTTGTGAGTTAAGGGTCAGTCTCCAAATAGGCACAATTGATCTGGCGAACATTTCTCCTTGAGAGAATCAATTAATCAAGATGATGCATTTTTGGGTAACAATTGTCCCCAAGACAAATACACGTCATATAAAAGATGACAAGATTCAACAAGACTTTGGTAAAATACATTTGATCCATCTTGCTATATTTACAATATATTCAACTTTTGTTAAATACTATGTTTTAGAAACCAAGGACAGTCGTTATGCATAAGTTTGTGAAGGTCGAAATGGCTCAAACACTTATCAAAGCTGACAGATAATATATAATTGAATATTTAGCGTCATGTTAATGCAATCGAGGTGAGACAATCAGTTAAACTCAACTACTCTTTCCTAGGATCCTTGAAGGTTAATCTTTAATTTTAGGCAGACTAAAAACTGAAACTACGGAATCAGAAAGAAAGAGTGGTATATCATTACGGTCCACCGAAAACATATCAGTAAGCCCAACGCTAGGAAGTGCCGACGAACGAGGGATCTCACCCGATTCGTCTGGTTTTCAAACGCCAAGCGGAGGCAGGAAGAAAATGTCGGTTACCCCCGGCTCCGGCGGACGGCAATCCACTGCAATTCAAAGAGCGCATATGGATAAAATGTCAAAAGAAATACGAGGCCGACAGGTATTAACGTTGTTGTTTTTTTTGTTGTTGTTTTTTTCGTTTAAACCAATATATAAAACAAATATGATTCAGTCTGGACACATATCCATTTAGTCTGACTTTTCGTTCTAAGATTGATATGTCAACTGTTTATTTCTTAAAGGTATTAGTGTTATTAATTGATTTACTCGCTGCAAAATAAAACATGTAAAGGTAAAAACGAACAATGGTTTAAAACCATGTTAAACTGCATTCAGCGATATGATATAGTCATCTGATGTAGGGCGTGGCGTAATGCATGTATATATATTTAACATAATTTCTCTATAATTATAGTTCAGATATCCAGATTCCGAAGTAAGTATACATGTACCTGTGTATAGTTTCTATTAATTTGTTACAGAATTTACTGTTTCTTGTTAACAATATAACGATATTATTAACGATTGACACAAACTTGTTTCAGCAGATAGAAGTTACTGACACATGCTTTCTCTAGTCTAGTCTTAGTTTATGTGTTTGCAAGCTACTGTATCTTCGTATTTTGTCGAAAAGTAGCTTTGAGCTAGAGTGTGTATGTTTTACCATAACCGATTATAAATATCTTATCTTTCTTTTCTTTTATTATATTCTGTTATCTCGCCTCGCCTCGCCTCGCCTGGCCCCATCCCGCCTCGCCTCGCACCAGCTCACCCCATCTCACCTTACATTACTTAACCTAACCTCATCACCTTACATTTCTTAACCTTGCATAATCACCTTACATAACATAACATTACCTCATCACCATACCTTACTTAACCTTGCCTCATCACCTTACACTACTTAATCTTACCTCATCACCTTACATTACTTAACCTTACCTCATCACTTTACATTACTTAACCTTGCCTCATCACCTTACATTACTTAACATTGTCTCATCTCCTTACATTATTTTACCTTACCTCATCACCTTACATTACTTAACCTTATTTCATTACCTTACTTAAGCTTAGATCATCACCTTACAATACTTAAGCTTACCTCATCACCTTACATTACTTAACCTTACCTCATCACTTTACATTACTTAACCTTGCCTCATCACCTTACATTACTTAACCTTGTCTCATCTCCTTACATTACTTTACCTTACCTCATCACCTTACATAACTTAACCTTGCCTCAACACCTTACATTACTTTAATCTTACCTCATCACCTTACATTACTTAACCTTGCCTAATCACCTTACATTACTTAACCTTAATTCATCACATAACATTACTTAACCTTACCTCATCACCTTACATTACTTAACCTTAGCTCACCACCTTACATTACTTAAACTTGCCTAATCACCTTACATTACTTGACCTTGCCTCATCACCGTGCATTACTGAACCTTGCCTCATCAACTTATATTTCTAAACTTTACCTCATCATTTCACATTTCTTAACTTTACATCATCATTCAATATAACTTAAACTTGCCTCATCACCTTACATTACTTATTCTAACATCATAACCTTACATTACTTGACCTTGCCTCATCACCGTATATTACTTAACCTTGCATCATCACCTTATATTTCTTAACTTTACCTCATCACCTTTTATGACTTAACCTTACATCATCAGTTTACATTACTTAACTATACATCATCACATTACATTACTCAACTATACCTCATCACCTTACATTACTTAACCTTACCTTAATCACCTTACATTACTAAACCTTACATCATCACCTTACATTACTAAACCTTACATCATCACCTTACATTACATAACCTTAACTCATCACCTTACATTACTTAACCTTACCGCATCACCTTATATTACTAAACCTTACATCATCACCTTACCTTACTAAACCTTACATCATCACCTTACATTACTTAACCTTACATCGTCACCTTACATTACTAAACTTTACATCGTTACCTTACATTACTTGACCTAACCTCATCACCTTACAGTACTTAACTATACCTCATCACCTTACATTACTTAACCTTACCTCATCAGTTTACATCACTAAACCTTACATCATCACCTTACATTACTAAACCTTACATCATCACCTTACATTATTAAACCTAACATCATCATCTTACATTACTAAACCTTACATCATCACCTAACATTATTAAACCTAACATCATCACCTTACATTACTAAACCTTACATCATCACGTTACATTACTTAACCTTACTTCATCAGTTTACATTACTCAACTATACCTCATCACCATTCATTACTTAACCTTACCTCATCACCTTACATTACTAAACCTTACCTCATCACCTTACATTACTACACCTTACACCATCACCTTACATTACTTAATTTTACCTCATCACCTTACATTACTTAACCTTACCTCATCACCTTACATTACTAAACCTTACATCATCACCTTACCTTACTAAACCTTACCTCATCACCTTACATTACTTAACCTTACCTCATCACATTACATTACTTAACCTTGCCTCATCACCTTACATTACTTGACCTTACCTCACCACTTTACATTACTTAACTTTGCCTCATCACCTTGCATTACTTGACCCTACCTCACCACCTTACAGTACTTTTCCTTACATCATCACCTTACCTTTTTTAACCTTTCCTACTCACCTTACATTACTTTGCCTTACAACATCACCCTTTATTACTTAACCTTACATCATCAACTTACATAACTTAACCTTACCTCATCAATTTACCTTTTTTTTACCTTACCTACTCACCTTACATTACTTAACTTTACCTCATCACCTTACCTTACTGAACCTTACATCATCACCTTATATGACTTGACCTAACCTCATAAACTTACATTACTTCATTGACTTCATCGTATTTTGTTATTTGCTTTTCATATTTCGGTATTTAAGTAAAGTAACTCTTTAATATTGGAGGTTATTGAAGTTAGTGTTAATTGCAAGTTGAATACCGAAAGATGAATTACAAACAAACTTTAGGGAGGCCTTTCTCTTGTGCTGTAGAAATTTAGGTGTATGGTGTAGCTGTATAACTACAATAAGCAAAAGAAACACTACTACTACTTCTACTACTACTACTACAACTACTACTACTGCTGCTACTACTACTACTTCTACTACTACTACTACTACTACTACTACTACTACTACTACTACTACTACTACTACTACTACTGCTACTTCCACTACCACTACTACTACTACTACTATAACTGCTACTCCAATTACTACTACTACTACTACTACTATTACTGCTACTCCCACTATTACTTCTACAACTACTTCTACTACAACTACTACTACTTCTACTACTACTACTACTACTACTACTACTACTACTACTACTACTACTACTACTACTACTATTACTGCTGCTCCCACTACCTCTATTACTAATACTATTACTGCTACTCCCATTACTACTACTACTACTACTACTACTACTACTACTACTACTACTACTACCACTATTACTGCTACTCGAATTACTACTACTACTACTACTATTACTGCTACTTCCACTACCTCTACTACTACTACTACTATTACTGCTACTCCCATTACTACTACTACTACTACTACCCCTACTCCTACTACTACTACTACTACTACTACTACTACTACTACTACTACTACTACTATCCCTACTCCTACTACTACTACTACTACTACTATTATTACTACTACTTCTACTACTACTACTACTACTACTACTACTACTACTACTACTACTACTACTACTACAACTACTACTTCTACTACTACTACAGATGCTTTTTATCTACTAATGTACTATTATACGCAAATAATGACAAATACAAATAAATGCAGAAATTTCAATAAATATCTATTCAATACTTTATAAACTGCAATTGATGAATAAACTGCCTTATCCACTGTCTTCTGGACAGACTATTTGAGCTCTTCCTTTACCAATACAAATGGAATTCGTACACTATATATGTATATGTAATGAACTGCTGTAAATCAATAGAGGGAATTAAACCTTATTAAAGGTTACAACAGGCTTATTTAGATAATCAAAATGGTAGGTAGAAATTATGTCCTTTCATAAAATTCAATGCCTTTTTGGAGTCCCCATATTTACATTTACATGAATTGGTCATACAATTGTTGGATACCTAAATCACTTATTTAATCAAAACCGAAAATAAATATCTATAAAACACACTGGCTTTCTTGACAAATATTCGAAAGGAGGGATCAGCAATCATCTGTTTAACAAATACAATTTACGTAATAATCAAACATTTAGGTCACGTGTAATAAATCAAATAAAGAAGTATTGGAACTCCTCCATGTATATCAAGTCGATCAAATTAAGGTTAAACCAGCTACCATCTAGGAATAACATGATTAAACCATAGAACATAATGTTATTTAGGAAGGCTGATCTAACAGTAATAGCTTTTTTTAAAAGTAAATTGCTAATTTGCTCGGAACAGTTTTATTATTTTATATACAGAACTGTAGTTTGATCATGCGCAATAGCACTAAATTAGATTGTGTCTCTAAAATTAAATCCATAAAGCTTGAATAAAAGCATACCCAGTCTGAATGTTCAGTAACTTTACAAAAAGATAAATATTATTCAGTACGTTTTTATTTAGTGTCTTTTAAAACTTTAATTTGATTTTTATTGGTATCTTCATTATGTATTTTAACAGGATTCAAATTTTCTGTCAATAACAGTACGGCAAACATGTCAATTAATTATTGTAAAATATGTTTTCACAGATGCCAAAGGTCAACGACATCCTGGTATAATATATCTTTTATTAGCATTGTAAAAACTTCCAAAATCAATGTGATTAATAATTAAGTATTAAAGTAAATATATCTTCTAGTCTTAAAAGTCATCAACTTCAGCAGCATTATTCAAATTAAGAAATACTCGCTCGCCGCACCTTTCTAACTACCCCCGGACAACAGGAATAATCACACAGATAAGTCGCAGCTTGATACTCACTTAGAAAGGTAACATATATATATCTCAGCATAGCTTAATTATTATATTTTCAGCTGAAAGCTACGTTCCAGAAATCAGTTAAGGTTATCAAGTGTATATGCCGCCTGTCGGCCTCCGCCAGGGGAAAGTAAGTAGTTCATTTTATCCAAGACGCTTGCTTATGTTATTGAAAATAGATATCAATTTTGTTTTTGTTTTGTATTTACTGGCATTAAGCGACGTTTTCATCACATGGCAGGTTATATACAGTCTGTATCATGGTATATCCGATTATAATATAGGAGAAAGATCACAGAATGAATCTGAGTAGAACAACTGTCTTTCCGCAAGTAACTTGGACACTTTCTCACTTACAGTTTTTGGACCGAGCTGGGCAACGAAACGAAACCCTAACGAATTCAAAACGAGGATTCGTTTGCACATTCTGTCTCTATAGTTTTATTTGTTTGTGTGATTATAGGTGTGAACCTTTTGCTAACTAGTTAAAATAAATGTTTAACACAAAATCGCCTTAAATTAGCCAATCTACATATATTAAGTGTTTACTTTCACAACTTTGTCAAAGAAGGTAAATGATAAGATATAACTCCAGACGCCCGAGTTCTTGCCTACTTTACGCAATTCATACTTCAAATAATTTATGAACATTTAATACACATAATATAAAGCTGTTCAATGATATCAGGCAATAAAACGTGTTTTTTTTTATTATTGAATAGCACGTTAAATAATAATGGGGATATCATCATTTATCAAAATTGTGTATGTCATCTGTATTCCCATATGCACATATGTAGTCATGCCGGTCCTCGGCCAGTTTGGAGAATATGTTTGTTGTTGCTTACGTATTCATTCTAAAAAGATCCCATTGAAAATAGTGTATAGTATTTTGCCATTTTTGTATTTTCGGATTGGGCGATTCCTTAATTCCTTTTACGTCATGTATGTAATAAGGAGATGTGAACGAATAAGTAACCGCGTCAGTTATCTATAATAAACTGTAATATTATTGGTAAGCTAACAATAATGTTTTGTAACACCATATTTAACACATGCTAAACATGTGTCGCAAGTAATCTATCATGAGTGGCCTATATATATCACGGTTATTGGCGTGCAAATTAGCCGAAGTAAAATGACGGCTAACGTCACGGCTCCATATTTTTAGAATTCCACAATATAGTCTTTAGTTGAAATGTTGTTATGAAAAATAGTTACATAGATATGTGAGCTATGGAAACATGTACAGTGAAATCTGTGTTAGCGGTCATCTCTATTAAGCAGCCACTTGTCTTAAGCAGCCACATTTGCTATTTCCGGATTCTATGCTTTCAGAACAAATTAAGCAACAACCTGTCTTAAAGGGCCACTTTTTGACGGGCTGCTTAAGACAGGTTTAACTGTACTTGACGTAATTGTTGACAAAACTAAGGAGTGAAATTAGAAACTGACATACCATTGGACATATATATATATATATATATATATATATATATATATATATATATATATATAATGGCATATTGAACTAGTAAATGGGTAGTGAGTGTATGGGTCTTTTGTAGTCAGGTGGTAGACAATGCCGTATCAACATATCGCCGACGTCCGTACCGCTCGGTACAATATCTTTATGTGTGAGAACTGTCCATATACTTGCAAAAACACGATGGTTCTATTCTGATTTTCTTACTCCACCAACAACAAAACCGGATACCTATAAAACTATACCCTGTAATATGATGAAAAACTGCTTTAGTATAGTTAATCAATATATTCTACACACTGTTACAAAATATTAGTCGTTCGAAGTATATATCATTTACTTTCATAAACAGTACCTTAACCCAGGGTTCAAAGAAAGTGGCAATTACTAAAAGTGAAAACGCCTAACTCTTTCATTATTAAGTGTTGTGGTTTAAGGTAATATCGCTTTTGTCGAAAACTTTTATTTACTCTAAATCATCAAGTAGCGTATTTGCAAGTTATATGACTATCTACATTATAAATATGGGAGCCAATATTTCCGACCGAAAAGTCATTACGATAGCGTGTGCAAACACTTCGACGGTTAGGGCACTTGACAGGGCGAATGGCGTTGGGTGGATTGAACAGAAACATCGAACGAAATACACTATCGAACAATTTCTGAAAGGAAAATGAAATATATATGAACATTAACAAAAAGTTTTGTATTTTTTGTGTGTTTAACTGTCTCGTTTTTATTCAATTTATTTGTGTTGAATGTTCTTCAGTTGATGTTTTGTTGTTGTTTTTTTTCTGGGGGCTGTCTGAGTTTGTTTTTGTTGTTTTTTTTTTTTTCGTTTTTTTTTTCTTCGTTTTTTTCGGATGGGTAGGTTATTTTGCATCAGGTTAAGATATGATCATCAATATTTCATTATAAACAGGATAAACAACGTATAGTATACGGATTATGGATTAGATCCCTTATAGTTTATATACCAATGTTTAACTGTAAATGAATCAGTAAATCATCCGCCGCTCACGACTGAGGTCATGAGATTTCAACTCCAGTATAGGTTATGTTTGAGAATAATCTTTAAATATTGGACTTAAATAGTTATGTATCCGCCACAAAGAAATTAATGATTTTTGTCCTGTAAACTAAACATGATTTTTTTATTCGGTGAATGTACAAAAATAGAAATGTATCATATTCCTGTTTCACCAACACATTTTAGTATATACTTTAATACTTGAAAAAGTAAATCTAATAAAAGCATCGAGCCTTCTGTTTTTACATACATTTTACTTAAATAATTAACTAAGTTTTGATTGGTTACGTAAAAAATCTTAAATCAATGTCAATGAAATGAGATGCAATCTTTCTCGAGCTAATCTAAAATCAGGATCACCTTGATGTGTTTCTTTGATATGAGTTTTTTTTATGTATTTAAGTATATACTTAAAAATGTTGGTGAAACAGGAACCAGATGATACTGATTTTAGGCTGGCTCCTTAAATATTATTGCATTTGGTTTCATAAAGGAATTATACAGAAAAGGAAAGTCAACTCATTGAGATTTTGTGAACGCTCGCGTATTCACGCAAAATCTAGCAGTATCTCGTTTTCAATTATCTTAACTTCCATTCATCTTAAGAACATAAATCAAAATTCTTACATTGCAGAATGAAATTCTCTTCAAAACAAAAAAAAACTATTTCCAGCAATTTGTGTTTAAAAATGTTGAAGTACTTATGATTACAAAATGTGTATACTGCAGTCAAAATAACAACACATTGCGAGAAAGTTTACTTCAAACCTCAATAACTTTAAATCGAGATCATTTTGCGTGATTGAAACATTTAAAAACACATTCAGCTTACAGTTTATATACAAGAAATCAGATGTTTGTGAATTATGAATGAAAAAAACCACATACAGCTTACAGTTTATATACAAGAAATCAGATGTTTGTGAATTATGAATGAAAAAAACACATACAGCTTACAGTTTATATACAAGAAATCAGATGTCTGTGAATTATGAATGAAAAAACACATACAGCTTACAGTTTATATACAAGAAATCAGGTGCCTGTGAATTATGAATGATTAATTTGCAAAATAAGTAATCCTTCGAGTGCTATATTATCAACATTTAATCAAGAGATGCAAGTTTCCTATCCTTCTCTATATAAGTCTTTGGTTCCATTGACATTTATTAATTTAAAAGAATATTTACAAAACAAGGCAAATTTAAGTTGAGTTTTTAAGTATTTGATTAAAACTGAAGAAAATGTTGGTGAAGCGGATGTCATGTTTACAGCAGTGTGCTAATAATGTAAAATAAAATTCAAAACTATCAAATATAACAATGATTTAATATAACATGACAACTCAAAAGAATACCTGTAATGATGAAATTGAATTCAACTAGTATTCACGTGTGGAACTGATCTCAACACTCGTGAACGTATAACCATATTAAAATCTAACCTTCAAATATTGTTATCTGAAACTCCACCATTAGAAAAGTATAATCAAGGTTCGCTCTTTTAGAAGATATCAGTAAAAACGTAAATTAATGCAAAACAATATTTTTCTTGGAATGTGTTTTTCATAATGACAAAAGACCGCGGCGTGGTCTAGTGGTAGAGCGTCCGCATCGCATGCGGAAGGTCGTGGGTTCAATCCTCGGCCGGGTCATACCAAAGATCTTGTAAATGGTACTAGAAGCTTCCTCGCTTGACGCTCAGCATTTAGAGGAGAGTTCTAGGTCTGGTCGGCCCGGTGTCAGTATAATGTGACTGGATGGGGTATCATACCATGTGTCTGCAGCATGATACTCCAGTGTAACAGCGCTTAGAATACTGTCTCAAGTAGGCACCGTCGCGATATGACTGAAAAATTGTTGAAAGCGACGCTAAACACCATACAACAACATCAAAATGACAAAATATTAATGAAAATAAAATGTATGGTACGCTTTTATTTGTCCTTAATTTGTACATGATTAAAGCATTTTAACATGTTGATCAAATATGAATATTGATACTTAAAATCATAAATTAAACTTTAAAAAATACACAATTGCGTAACCTTTGACCAGGAAAAATTACTTTATTTATTTTAAATGCTTTATTTATTTTCAGCGCTGATCAATTAAGACGGTAAATAACAGTCTTGTCAGTCTAGGAAATGTTTGCATGTTATCTCGGTAGTCTGTAACCATATCAGTGTGTTTGACTTTCTCTAACATGCAATGGATAATGACTTTGTGTACAAGGTCCATTTATGTCCTCAATTTCTATTTGTATGTCTATCTGTTCATATATGTAGATAAGTACGTCCTTGTGATGTATTAAAAGATGGTACTAATTCCTTTACTATATTTACTATGCTAACTGTCATTAAGTTCTGACAGCACTTTTAATATTTACATATAATAAACACTATATGAAAGCACATATTTTTCTGCTTCTTGATAAGGAGTCATGTCATGTTCTGCGTCTTCGATGAACGCTCATGTACATGTGGATATAACGCGGCACCGTCCGGTCAGGATATTTTATCCAAAGTAGACAGAGATGGCAAGGGTATAGGCAAAAAACAACTATGTCACACATAGGGAATGTGATCTCTAATAGCAGAACTACATTGTCATAATTTGTCTCTCCAGTTGTTTTTGATCAATTTATATTCACTTTCTCAATGATAGTTATTTTCCATCAACTTCTGTTTTTGTATTTTTTCTCGCTTGTATGTTCTACCTGAATAGCATATTAATACATATTGTTTTATTTATTTTGATTGATTTATCGATGTTTTATTTCAATAATTCATTCTTAAAACTTACATTATTGTTTTTCAATTTAAAACTGCCATTGTCCTGTCATTGGTTAAATTCTCTATCGATTAGAGAGATCTTAAATATGACTATATAAATGTTTTTAAATCGTTGATTGTAACTGTCATTGAACTGAACTTTTATCTTACACTTGCTCCTGTCTTTAGTGGTTGCAATCCGTTTCTTACCTTTTCTTAGTCTACTCTGTCCACCATGGCTGTCGTTTAACAATTCACTGCATGTTTTTAGTTCTCTGTGTCCACCTTGGCTGTCATTTAACAATTCACTGCATGTTTTTAGTTCTCTGTGTCCACCATGGCTGTCATTTAACAATTCACTGCATGTTTTTAGTTCTCTGTGTCCACCATGGCTGTCATTTAACAATTCAATGTATGTTTTTAGTCTCTACTGTATTTGCGTTAAACTTTTGATACATTCATATTTTAGAACAATCTAAAAGAACGCTATGCTTCCTATGAATGTGTTGTTTATTCTGTTTATCTATTAGATCTTCATTTTAATCATGCGATGTACTGATAGAAAATTAATGCATGGTGTTAAGGTCCAAATACAAGTTTACGGACTGAACTGGACAATAATTACTACTATAGAACTTCGATGGCTCGAACCCGATGTGACCGGAAAAAATAGTTAAGGGTCGTGTGAGCCAGATATTATTCAACATCATACCATACATGTACATATAAATACATCGAAATAGGAATTCTGCCGGGACCAGATAAGTTCTTCGAGCTATACATGGTGTTCCAGCCATCCGTGTTCGATTCAACGAAGTTCTACTGTAGTATATAAACTTAAATTGGGATCAAAACACCCAATAAACTATTCAACATTTGATAAAAACCATACCCTTTATATATTCTACTGAACATAAACTCAAGCTATTCTATGGACAAACATAGAAAACGTATTCTAAACCTGTTTTAAGAACCTTGATAGAGTAACTTTTAGGAAAAATTGAAATATAAAACTTGTTTAAAAAACTTTTTTAACTCCAAAATAGTTTTCTTTTTCAGGTGTAGTAAATTAGTTTAGGTCAATAAATATGCCATATTGGAACATAATCCGATGTAAGATGTAAGATTTAGAGGGTTTTAAATCATACCTGAGGTGGGTTTTTTTCACACCAAAATGTTTGCTTTAGAGTTTGACGAGTTGGAGGACTGTCCTGTTAAACAACGGGTGTGTTGTGAAAACAATTTCAACAATTAAGTTTGATGTTCAAGGAACATGGTTATATCTTCAAATTGATGAAGAGGAATGTTTAAAGAAATATACAAAAGTTAGAACAAGTTATCTTTTCGGCAAATAACTTGCAATGTAACATCTACGAGGTATGTCCCAAAAGTAATAGGACACATTTAGAAATATGCATTTTAGTGTTTCAATCTAAACAAAATTTGGCATGGATAATGTTTAATATCTAAACTATAAGCATGCAAAATTTCAAAATTGTACACTACCATTTGACATTGATTTTGTCAAGTCAAAATGTGTATGTTACAAAGTACGGGGGAGATTGACGCTATTGGTGCGTCAAGTTGACATTCAAATGAAAGTAATTATTTTTTCGAAATATGAACCGCTGTGCAAAACACATTTTGTGTGGTACTGCACTCATTCTGGTACATGTCACGATACTATGATGACTCGTAGATCCTAACCACAGAGTGAACACTCAGGCACATGGCCCGGAGGTACTGAAAAGCGCTTTTCACGAAGATCTGTCTTGAATCCCAAGAAAAACAAAACAAGATTTCGGTCGTCGAGATCGCTGATGGTCAGGTACTTTTGTCTCACCATTGGAAACCCGTCTGTACCACCAATAGATAAGACTTCATGATATGCCTTATGCTTAAGAGTTGTGTGAAATAAACTTCAGAGTCTCATGTGGGGCCATATAACACCGAACACAAAATTTTACCACGTTCCAAATTTCCACTCTAGGAGTGACCTCGTCCAATTTATTTACTATTTAAATTCACGCTTGTTACTTTAAAAGTGCACACAATATTCAAATGTTTATCGATAATGTAAAATTTTAAATGACATTCGCACATGATCTAAAATGACGTCCACTGTTATTTCATAACATTTGGCACAATATTGAGGAAGTTGTCTGCTTTCCAAGGCAATATTGTTTTTTTTAAATGGTGTCTAATTTCAAAGTCCCCCGTACTTCAAAACTTGCGTTACTATGGTGCCTTTTGCATAAACTTAACGATGACTGAAAGTTGATTTGATGTTTTATGACAACAGAAGATGTGTCGATCTATCTATTGATACCATTGGTTTGCATGTAACACCCTAAATACAAAAATGACAGGGTCGTCCTATTACTTTTGGGACATACCTCGTATGTGAAATAAATAACATTGTCCTTATCATATTTTGAATAGTATTTTTATATATTACCAAACCCATTGAATGGGCTTGCATATCAACACACCCATTAAATGGACTTGCATATTAACACACCCATTGAATTGGCTTGCATATCAACACACCCATTAAAGGGGTTTCCATATTAACACACCCATTAAATGGGTTTGCATATCAACACACCAAGTAAATTGGCTTGCATATTAACACACCCATTAAATGGGCTTGCATATTAACACACCCATTGAATAGGCATGCATATTAACACATCCATTAAATGGGCTTGCATATTAACATTTATGCACATTTTGTAATTTGAACCGAATGACGGCATCCCCGGTTTTTTATTGGATATTTGATAGACCTTCTTACAAGAGTTTTAACATAATACAGTTTTCATTGTATTTGTGTATCTCTTTTGTTTTATGAAACGTTATAATGCTCAAGTTCATTCATTCATTCATTCATTCATTCATTCATTCATTCATTCATTCATTCATTCATTCATTCATTCATTCATTCATTCATTTATACTTGTGATGTGCCAGAGTGAAATATCTCCTTAAGACAGTTTCGACATGTTATCTTTATCAGTATTTCATAAGAGTAATGAAACAATACAACTATTGTTTATGTTGGCTTTTTACTTGGAGTATAACTGCAATTATTCATTGTCTATTTCTACAGATCAATAAAAAAGGAGACACAAATGGCGTCTAACCCAATTCGCCCATTGAATCCAGTTTACTAATTGTCTTTTATATGAAAAACAGGAAGACTGGAGGTGATGCGTCCAGCATGAGGACCTTTATGGACATTGCCAGCGATGAGGCAACAACAGAAGAAAACATGAAGAACGCAGGACTGTCATTCGACCCTACATACTTTAAGGCTAAGAAAGAGGTACGTGTACTTTATTGATAAGGTCTCGTTTTATGACGTGACCACGACGATAGAGGTGATGTTGGTTCACTCGTAAATAAGGTTTGAGCATCCAGTGGTATTTTGCCAATGGAATCAGTCAAAAGTGATTGGAATCTCATGTTGTCACTGTTTGTGTGTGCTGATATAGTCTATCCTACTCCCTGATACTTCCGGAATTAGGTATATTCAAAACCAAATGAAAGAGCAAGAAAAAGCTGTCCCACAATTCATGGTATTTGAGGACTTAGCAAACTAAGCTGTCATAAGACTTTCGCTGAAGCAACTAACAATCAACGATCTGAAATCTCACTGCTATGTGACAGACCCTTTACGGAGAGAGCTTGGTCCGTGCTACGGTCTAATGCTGGTAACATATCTATTATGACAACTCTATATGTCATGGTCCGTGTTTGTGCTATTGTGGTAGCTGTGTCTACTCAAAATAAGACAATATGCGTCCAGCCTGAGCCATCACAATAGAACAAACATTGATACATGAAATGGCCATTACATACAGTTGTTGTTGTTGTATGGTGTTTAGCGTCGCTTTTAATAATTTTTCAGTCATATCGCGACGATGTCTACTTGAGACAGTATTCTAAGCGCTGTCACACTGGAGTATCATGTCGCAGACACATGGTATGATACCCCACCCAGTCACATTATACTGACACCGGGCCGACCAGACCTAGAACTCTCCTCTAAATGCTGAGCGTCAAGAGGGGAAGCTTCTTGTACCATTTTTAAAGTCTTTGGTATGACCCGTCGGGGATTGAAGCCACGCCATTACATACAGAATATGTGGCAAATAGGGTAACGGTCTTTGAAAGGTCAGCAGCAAATCTACTTCTAGGGTTTATTTCTATTTAAAATGATGTGCCCTAATCCCACTCAGAACACCGTCAACACAACAGAAAAAGAAAATGAATGCTCTGGCGCCGTTGGTTATGTAGTTTTCTTATTTTTTATATACTGTGTTACAAGCTACAGTGCTACAGTATATGTTTTCATATGAACATAATACGATTCGCTGTCTATTCTATATTCTGTGCAAATGTGTATTGTAAAACGTTTTTATATCAATATATTAGAACTATTGTTTACCTGAATAACTAAATAACTTTTGTTTTGTTGTATAAAACATATACAAATATTTCCCAAAACTATTAAATGTATTACAATTGCATGTTATTTCAACTTTAAACATATATTAATTCATTTGAAGTTAATTCGCAATGCCGTATATACATATAGTTTTTTGCCGCTCGTTGTTGACAGATATATTACCAAGAGTGTCCAGATGAATTAATTATACAACACGTCACCTCAAATTATCTCAACCCTCATGTCGGTGTCTTACAGATGAAAAAAAAATATTTTTTATTTATTTCTTTTTTTCTATAACTTTCAATAAATGAACAATGGTTTAAGTTCACTCTTTATTTAATTGCTTTACTAAACAGAGCTTTGTGGTCTGAGTCTATAGCTGAGACTCGAAGTCAAAGTCTGAAATTTTGCAATTTACCATGCCCTATGAAAAAAAATGTCAGTGATACATTATCAGAACAAAATTAAAATTATATTTTTAGCTAAATATGTTGTTATTAAAATACTTTAAAAATGCAATTCTGAAATTGAGTTCGGGTTTCTTACTAAACAAATTGATGAATTTAAGTTATTAAATTATTTGGGAATGTTGTAATGTTTCAATAGCAGATTAAATTGTTAGGTTTCAATAGTGAGCTACTAGACTTATTCTCGATAAAAAAAATACAATAGTCATTTAACATAATTATTCAATAAGATTAAATAGATGATGTTACCTGAACGAATCTAATTTCAAAACGCATTACTCATATATAAATCATTAAATGACCAGGCTCCTGCATATCTCTAAGATTTATTTAATCTAACGGCGAATGTACATACACACACATTCCCGGTCGTTCTCAAATTTACAGTTGTATTCTTCTAAGCCAAATATCCGGGCCCGATTAGTTCCGTCGGTTACGCGTCTGACTATCAATCCAGGGGTCGTGAGTTCGAATCCCCCGCCCGGCAACAGTCTCCGTGATGATTGATATATGACATTGTGTCTCATTATCATTCGTCTCTCACCACTGATTCAAGTGGGAAAGTTATCAGTTACTTGCGAAGACGAGGTGTGCTCGAGTACTAGTTAATCCCAGGAAACAGTGGTTAGGTTAACTGATCGTCTGTTAGCCCTCGATGGCATAAAAGTGATGATAAATATTCAATCAATCAATCAATTCTAAGCCAAATTCATAAATGTTCCAAAATTCGTTTGCTAATGAAAGCTCTTGTCTGTGTCACTCTATTCCGTCGTTTATAAACTGCAAATTCTATTAATCATTTTAAAGCTTTTTATTTACAATGGAGTAAAAATTTTTAGTAATTCTGATAAATCGGGTAGCTCTTGCACATGCTCACGCACGCACACGCACGCACACGCACGTACGCATGCACGTACGCCCGCACACACACACACACACACATATAGTATTGTTTGTTTATTATTGTTTATATGTTAAATACTTAAATATGTTGAGGGGCTTATGGAAGATTAAATTTATTCAAATGTGTTCTTTTGTTAATAAAAGTCTTTATTATTATTATCATCATTATTATTGTCATTATTTTTATAATATTATTATTATAATTATTATTATTAAAATTAAACATTGCCATCTTTATAAATGGTAAACCAAAAGTAGATGCTAATGACATGGAACATTGTTCACCAGATAGTCGTTAATTACTTTTGTATGACAATAGATTGACAAACTAATATACTTATCATTTTAGATATCACTCAGTACAGACACGAAGAGTATTTTAACTACTCCGTCCGAGAGGAGAACACCGGACCAAGTACAAACGGTAAACCGTAGAATTACATACATTACCTCTCATATTTACCATGTCGAATACTTCACAGCCAATGGGATGACCGGAGCCTGAAATGTTTCTCAGATTTTACACCACAATTGTATTAAAACACTGGCGTTTCAAAATAAAATATATCATGTTGTTGTATTGAGACTAAAGAAAAACGCTAAAATAATTGGATAGGAAAACATTACATTACTTAAACAATAACTGTATATTTAGCTTTATTCGTTTATCAATTTAAACATGGACGGTGTATATATTCATTTTTATTTAAAAATCTGTGTATCTGTCATGGATAAATGGCAAGTGAGTTTATGCATGAATCTCCACATAATTCTTTGTCATTAAGTTATTATACGATATGGTACTGTGGAAACTATAATTGCGTCTTCTTAATTAACACAATCTTCACGATGTTAAGAACATTATTGTGTATGCTTTAGTAAGTTATTGTCGAGCGAGGGAGACTCTGGATTGCTGAATATTTCAGTATTTATTTCAAGCACAGTTGCTTCCCTTTGACCACAGAAACCGCATACATATAATAATTAAAACGTTAATTAACTTAGTTGTTGGTGACTGAAAGAAATATGGATGTTATCACTGATGTACAAACATGGTTAAATCAAATGATGGATACTGTATATAAATACACACAAATAACGTTACAAACCATGTCACGCACACAAATACAAAGGATTACACACACACAAAGAGCTGTGTAAATCTGTTGGGAGTTATTGTTGTTAAAAATGCTTAAAATGGTCATATTTCATTGTACATATGGGAACATTGGGATATTTTCATGAGTTCTGCGACGTCTGGATGACATTTGGTATTGTTTAAAGAAGGATTAACAGTATTAAGGTACGTAGTGATATACTGCAACAAATGGACAGAATTGTCATATATGAAGGGGTTTCATCAAACCATCGAGATTGTAAAAATGTAGTCAGGTCAACCCCATGTTTTTTCCTGCATATTTGGACCGACAGGGTCCACTCTATGGAAACAAGACACTTTTAGAACCATTTGTAATGTGTTCAGTGATCCAAACGTTCATTTCTCTATATGTATAACAGTACGAAAGATATTGGTGTGTGAAAAGTTTACCGAGTTATATTGTCGTTTCAGGCCATGTTTGGGTTACAAAGTTTACGATCGTATGCTGAATATCCTCTACATATGCAGGAGAAACTGGCGAAAGTGGCTTGGTACGAGGTGTAAGTATGGGTGTATAAATATACACATTATTATAAGTAAACAACAATTTTCTTCCGTGGCCGAGAGGCGGCGTATCCAGATCACCTAGCTAGCACCGCTCAGGTCGTAGGCTCGAATCCTGCTCGCTCCAATAACTTTATGTAGCGTTTGCCATTAACTTGCAGGGGGACGGTGGTTCTACTTAGATTCAATCTAGTCTTCAGTCACCAATAAAACTTGAAGTGCTATATACAAACCTAAAATATGTTGATTATGGCGTTAATCCCCATTATAGAACAACTTTATATAATTATACCTTAAAATCATCATTCGTAGTGCTATTCGGATTATGACCTAGATCTGACCTAGATGTAAGGTATTTATAATTGAAAAACTAGTTGCCATTATAAACCTTAAATAAAATGACGTTTAATTCATTGACAAATAAAACTGAATTTAAATATTGGAGTTTTGGTGTGAAGTAAAGTATACATTTTGAAGTTTTACATGTTTTTCAATTTTGAGACATTAAATGGGTACATGAATCAATGTTAACATTTTATTCAGAGTTGCTCCAAAGCGAATCATAATCAGACAAGGTCATTTTGCAGAAAACTTCTACTTCATTCTTTCAGGACATGGTAAGTTCTTAATTTTAGTGTTAGAAAACAAAATGCCAGGTAATGTAGGATAGTTAGATACCAGAAATACTATGTATTTCCTCATGTTTTTCTTCGTTTGACTCTATATGGTTAAAACGTTTAATATAATACTAATAGTATTTTATGTAATGAGGGTAAAACGGATTTATTGCACTGGTCTTCTCTTTGGTCTTATAGTTGTGTTGACTAGTCATAAATAATCAATTATTAATGGTTAATTGATATATTGCTGCTCAATGTACGTATATTAGAGGAATATAGAAGAAACTTAGTTTTATATACATTCCTTTATTTGGGTCCTACGTAGTTGAGTTTTACGGTGTCTGTATACAAGGTAATAAGATAAACTTCCAAAACCATACTCTGTGCAGACAATGCTATGCTAAGGTGTCTGTATACAAGGTAATAAGATAAACTTACGAAACCATACTCTGTGCAGACAATGCTATGCTAAGGTGTCTGTATACAAGATAATAAGATAAACTTCCTAAACCATACTCTGTGTAGACAATGCTATGCTAAGGTGTCTGTATACAAGGTAATAAGATAAACTTCCGAAGCATAAACTTCCAGAACCATACTCTGTGTAGACAAGATATGATGCATAATATGTTTTGAAATTTCGATTTTGCCTGCATATACATTCTTGGTATATTTAACAAATATTCACATTTAACAAATGCAAATGAGCGTTATTTAAAAAAATGTTTATATTTACAAAACATGAATGCTGCGAAAGTTTAGAATACGTTCTAATACAATATTATATCTCAGGGATATCAGTAATTGTTCTAATACAATATTATATCTCAGGGATATCAGTAATTGTTCTATTACAATATTATATCTCAGGGATATCAGTAAATGTTCTTATCAAATATTATATCTCAGGGATATCAGTAACTGTTCTAATACAATATTATATCTCAGGGATATCAGTAATTGTTCTAATAAAATATTATATCTCAGGGATATCAGTAATTGTTCTAATAAAATATTATATCTCAGGGATATCAGTAATTGTTCTAATACAATATTATATCTCAGGGATATCAGTAACTGTTCTAATACAATATTATATCTCAGGGATATCAGTAATTGTTCTAATCAAATATTATATCTCAGGGATATCAGTTATTGTTTTAATACAATATTATATCTCAGGGATATCAGTAACTGTTCTAATACAATATTATATCTCAGGGATATCAGTAATTGTTCTAATCAAATATTATATCTCAGGGATATCAGTTATTGTTTTAATACAATATTATATCTCAGGGATATCAGTAATTGTTCTAATACAATATTATTTCTCAGGGATATCAGTAATTGTTCTAATACAATATTATACCTAAGGGATATCAGTAATTGTTCTAATCAAATATTATATCTAAGGGATATCAGTAATTGTTCTAATACAATATTATATCTCAGGGATATCAGTTATTGTTTTAATACAATATTATATCTCAGGGATATCAGTAATTGTTCTAATACAATATTATTTCTCAGGGATATCAGTAATTGTTCTAATACAATATTATACCTAAGGGATATCAGTAATTGTTCTTATCAAATATTATATCTAAGGGATATCAGTAACTGTGTTGCACTGCTCAAGCTATGGTATAAATGAGAGCTAGATATTTGAAAGTGATGTTAATTTCCATATATTCATTATAATGCACATTTATTGTTATTGCAGCTGTCGTTACCATATTGCTCAAAGATCCAAAAACGGGATCATCCTTTGTAAAAATAGCAACTGTTATGAAAAAAGGCATGAGTTTTGGAGTGAGTATTTATTTTAAATAGGTTCAAATAAAATGCTTAAGCACCATCGTCTGGAATCTTGAAACTACTTTGTGAGAAATAGATTGTTATTGTGTATTTTGTCATATTTTAGTAAATTCACATATTTTCTTCGTATTCTTCTTTTCAAGCGTATGGACGTTTCAGATAATTTTAATTGCGCTTGTAACAAACGATCTATCATTATTATACGAAGTCCTGCCTAGCATTATGTATTGTTTGCCATCGAAGTTAATAATAAATGAATATGCACGAATGTAAAATTATATTCATCTCATTACTGAGAGTAATCGATACATTTACAGATTATTTTAGGTCATAATAATCTCATATAAAAACGAGATAAATATGTAAACATTTCAATCAAAGTATGTTTAACTTAGTTTCCGTCAATAATCGTATGGCGTCAATTTCCTTAAATTTTCAATGATAAATTGACTTCATTAAGTTGGTCCTGTCTGTCGGAAAGGAGCTCGGAATTTTACTAATTCGAGCCAAGTTATATGGTCAACACCGTCTGATGAACCGTAGTGGTATTACACTAGGTTAATATTGAAAAAAATGTCACAAACTCGAAAGCAAATGTTTAGTCGCCACATTCATGCAAGTATAACAATAACACCAAATAAGCTTTCGATTAAGCTATATTTAATGAGGTCTGAAGAGAAACTTCTATCTTTAACAGAATTTTAGATTCATTCTATAGTCTGGCTAAATTATTATTTCTTTTTTATTAAAAATACATTGTGTCTAATAAAAACATTTTTTTCTAGTGAAACCATTGAAACTGTGTAAATGATGAGAAATCACACCACAGAATAAAAAACTGACTTTTAAAAAAGTTCAAAACATGTTTTCCCTGTCTCCGCTTTACCTTTTGAAATATAAGAAATTGGAAAAGTACCTCGCTTTACATTTAAATAAGAGCGATTTAAGATGACGGACATCACCTGAACCAAAATGTGTAAACTTAATTTAAACACGGATTCTGTGTGTTATAGACCTACAATCAATATCAGGTTACGTCTTTAAAATACATGTAATATGTCCACATCTAGTACACACGGCTTTAAGTTTACCCTTTGGGATTTCCCATGTATTTTAGTGACTAAACGTTTTGTTTTGCGTATATATGTCTTCCACAAAACTTTATCTAAATCATGTATGATACTTTCAGGAACTTGCTTTGCTTCACCATTCCAAACGCACTGCTACTGTGACAAGTCAGGACACAGTGCAGCTACTGTCTATTGGACGTGAGGACTTCTTTGATATATTCATGGCGAGTGAAGGTCCCGATAATATGCCTGAACATATCAGATACATTAGGTAAATATTCTATTGTGAATACTTTAATTATTGCAAATATATGTGTTAAAAATAAATACATAATATTAAGACGTCAAACTTTTTGTATATATTTCAAACATATGGTCGTATTTGTAAAACCCATGTTCATATTTTAATTTTCTTATAGAAATATCAAAGTAAATCTTCATTTTTATCTTAGATACGTCAGTTGTCTGATCGCAAATATATTGCCAAACACTCTCTATAATCGACAATATTCATTCAATGTGTGATTTTGTGGCTTCTTTGTTTGCAAACAGCGATATGGTTACTTTATTTGTGTCGTGTGTTACATCCACAGCAATCTGGACTTCATGAAAGACTGGCCTATTGAGCAACTGCTTGAAAATCCACAGCACTGCCTTCTTCATTTCTTTAAGTTAGTATATTTGTGTTTTCTTTGATAACTTGTGTTGCACAATTGGATAGGTTGCAAAAACAGAATAAAGGGAGTATAAGTTTAGATTTGTATCAAAGGTCCATTAAAACTGAAATTTCAACTTATCGTTCAGGTTTGAGAGTTGTCTCTGTATCAGCGTCTGTTCAATTTACACTTGACATGTCTTATATAAGTTAAATAAGCATTGTTTAATGTATTTGACCATGTTATCCGTTATGATGTGTTCTTGATTATGTCACCACAAGCAACACAAAATTCGGACCGGAGAGACATATTTATTTTGCCTTTTATACGACCGTCCGTCTGTTTGTTTGTCTGTCAAAACAAAAAAGTAATGGTCGCTTCGTACTCGAGTATGCAGATATGTATTACGAAATAATTAGGCACATTAATTGTATTTGTAATAAGACAGCGTGTAGAACCTAACATAGTTGTCTCCATCTTCAAGGTCAAGGACACACTGTATACATTCTGGCTTATTTGTTGTCTGATCCATTGACGGATTTCTAAATAATTTTATCGACTCGTCGTGCAGAACCGAACATTGATGATCAAAAATCACTTGAACGTCATTCCATTTATCTGGTATGCGTTGACGGACTTCAAAATAACAAATTTATACATCGTATTACTTCATGTTTTGTTCGGCGTCTATAAGGTCAAGGTCACACTATATGTCATTATCACACGCATGGATAATAAATTATACATTGGCTTATTTACTTATAACATATGGTCAAGGTGCAAAACCATACATTTTATACTCATCGTCAAGATCAAGGTCGCACTGAAGGTCATTCTGCACAATGGGTGCTGAAAGTAGGACCTAGTTTATGCCTTCCCTATACCTAATGTATCCAGTAAGAAGGTGTGACATACTTTGGCACAAACGATCAACACAACAAAATAATGTGTTGTGTGCAACACCTAGGGGCCCGCCCAGTGGTGGTGGAAATGTCACATTATCATTTTTTTTTCCATATATACGTCCAGCTTATTGTGTCCTATCTTCATTAGGCATATTGCAAGTGTACACTATTCACTATTGAATGTAGCATAATGTATAACATTTTATGCACAATGTCAAGGTCTGTTGTTTAAAAGTCACGGTCGGACTTCTAACTCTTGTATAATTTTCTTATGCGTCAAAATGAAAGAGTTGTAAAGTAAGAGAAGAGACATGTTTCCGTCATGTTTTTACAAAAGCGTAGTATACGCTGCCTAAAACATGCAGCATACACTTCCCGGTAACACTTTTGGTAACATTTCGTTCAGTTTGCTTACTCTATTAGTTGTCGTAATACATAATATAAAAAGTACTTATGACGCCATTTATAATGTACAGCGTTTTGATACAGGATCATGTTATGATATGAATAATGTGAAAACACATTGCTCTTTGTCGCCTAATTTAAATATTGTTCGTAGCTTGTGATCAACCCTTTTTATTTCAATATGAACATAAACCACTTGACAATACTATACTTGTTTTAATATTTGTTTATATTATATTTTTGTTCTTCTTACAGACGTAATACAACCGTTGTTGCCAACAGCAACAATTCAGAATGGATGTACATTGTCAAATCAGTAAGATCTTATTTATCTTCAACTGTGATATGTGTCGGTCATTGTTTTGGTTTGTACAAACCATATTTAAAATGTGTGCCCACAAAAAGGTAGCATTTGATCAAGCAAATTGTCCTTTAGAAAGAAAATTCCACCTGATTTCACTGACATGTGTCTGTGCAATATAAAGCAGTAAATAACTTTCGATAGGGATTTCATAACTTTCTGAGCTTTTAAATAATGTAAAATGTAATTAATGAGGGGACATAACTACAATCAATGAAGTGTTTATTATAACTAAATAAATGTTAGACTTTATACATAAATGTTTTATGATGTAGTATAATATAACAAAATGTAGAATTAACATGAGGAGTTAAACTTAATTGATATTTTGGAATCAAAATAAAAAATATATATATATACTGTTGTATTTCAGGGCTCGTGTCAGGTGTTAAAGAAGTTAAAGGGGGTGACAGGCAAGTGTGAGTACACAAAGCCTAAGGTTGATGACAATCTCTTCTCTTCACCAAAGATGAAAGCCATCGTGTTCGGTAATTACCTCAACTATTGATAATATTTTAAGGGAACAAACACATTGAAAACATTATTTGCAATTATTTGCATCTCTGAAATCAAACATTTTCAAGACTTTTCTAATCAGATTTATTTTAGTTTAAACATACTTGAGTGTATATGTTATACAAATGATAATCACATTAAAACAAATATTTTACTCTTGCAAATGAATTGATCAGTCTGTTGTAACAATGTAAGTTACAGTTCTTTCCACACTTTTTAGTTGATTTAATGCCCAAATAGTGGCATCCATGTTACAAACAAAACATATTATGTCCATCACAGCAATGCGTCAGTTAAACGGTTATATATTCTAATATAATAAATATCATACTTCGGATATACGACAAGTCCATAAAAAAGGTCTTCACGACAAGATGAGTGATACATAGTTGATTTAGTTAAAAAGAATACAAACATTATTAGAGTGTTAATGCTGTGTTGTACATCACATTCCTACAAACTATGCTACAAGGAATGTAATTATTGGGTTATGTAGCACTTCAACGTCGAACCGGTATGGACTTAAACAATAACACCATGCAATAGAATATAATTTCATTCATTATTATAAAAAAAAAGTTAATTATCGTGTAGTTTTAAGTATATAGTCAAATATATCTGTATATGCCGTTTTAATATGTTGCTTTCTTACAAAACAAGAGTTAAGACTGACATGAGATTGAATCGCGCATCCAAGTAGAACATGTCCATTGAGGTTAACATGCTACTGCTATTGGATAATTTCATGAAAAAAATGAGAAAGACTTGGGATTTAGTGAAATATCAAAATTCTTGTTGATAGAATCGAGAATATCCGAAATGTATCTGAAACCAGTATTTTATGTTTACGTATTTAATTTCAAACGAAAACACTTATAAGACTGCATTTAACCGTTATGACTTATGTTATAAAAAAACATATATAAAAGAAGGAAAGCTGTACAGTTATTAAAGCTTTATACTTTAATTGTGTTAAATGTTATCATCTTTATTGTATTATGTAGCACCTATAGTAGATTCAGGACTACGAAAGCGGAAGAAAAGTCCAGATACCAAGGATGAACAACAGGTATATTTACGAAAATGTACACAGTTGTGTTCAAAACCGTTTTATTGAAATGAATTGAAACACAGATATACGATGAATAAAAAGTATTGTCTTTATATAATTATTTAAAAAACATGAATCCAATCATTTTAATTAAACTAATGTTAAATTCACCAAAATACGTGTGTGTTTAAAAGTCAACGGTTTCACACTGACACAGTAGTGTTTTAATAGAAAATCCATGCACAAGATAACAATGATGCAAATTTCATTTTTAAACATATTAGTATGATGTTACTAGGAGAGCCGTGTAACATGAAGGTCTCCGGACCAAGGAAAATGTAGATTTGGAGATAGTCCAACAGCCATTGCTCACACAGTTTTAGTTAGAGCTGCATACGATATTATCTTTTACGGAAAAATAGGCCTGATTACTGATTCTATTATAACATTATATGACGCCATGTATTTGTCCATATATTTAAAGTCATCTGAATCTGACGAGGTTGACAGTGGAGATACGGGTGCTGATAAACATGTGAAGTTCTCGAAAGACAACTTTACGAAAAACCCATCAACAAAGAGAGCTCATTTTGTAAGTACTACCAAGTGACTAAACGGCAATATTAATGAACTGGAACTTCTCGTGTAGTCATGTGATTTGCTTACTCTGCACACCCTTGGACACATGCAAGATCTAGTCTATCCCAGAACCTGATATCAGGTCTATTAATCACCAATGTAAAACGCAGGGAATTATATGCCTGTCCCACAATTCATAGCTATTGAACGATTACTAAATTATGACCTCATTCAAACGTTCCCTGAAGCAACTGACCAATCAGCGTGCTTGTAACAATTGCTATTGGACGGACCCAGTCGGGAAAGCTGGGTTCGTTCCACAGACTATTTAGAGTCTATAATAATGCGATGCACTTTGACTCGAAATATACAGTCTTACCCGTCTAAACAGATAAAATCATCACATTCATCAGTCTTTGAGCTTACATCATCATGTGTCAACGTGCCGTAAAACACCATTCATTCATTCATTCATTCATTCATTCATTCATTCATTCATTTATTCATTCATTCATTCATTCATTCATTCATTCATTTATTTATTTATTTATTCATTCATTCATTCATTCATTCATTCGAAAAATTAAATGTCTTTTTACATTTTGGATAGACCCCATCCCTACTAAAAATGCAGAGTAACCCAATGGTATATTCTTAGCTTAAC
Source organism: Panopea generosa (assembly GCA_029582155.1). Lineage (NCBI taxonomy): Eukaryota > Metazoa > Mollusca > Bivalvia > Adapedonta > Hiatellidae > Panopea > Panopea generosa. The sequence continues at coordinate 57,309,494 of CM055896.1, forward strand.
CTAACATTTGACCGTAATAAATACAACATATTGTTCCACCTTAAACACACTTATCATATCAATGTTTCGTGACTGTGCAAGCCATTGCAACATGTCTGAGTATCTATTATCTCAACTTTTCAGTCGGCAAAGAGTAGTTTTGACCGCCGAAAAGACTACGAACCTCCCGCTAGGTGCAAACCGAAGTTGGTAGAAGGACCTAAAGAACCTGAAGCTCCGATCAAACCAGGACCAGTGTTCGTGCAAGTGTCAACTATGAAACCTAGAGATGTATTTGTAAGTAAATGTAAATAAATACTTCGGTAAATGATATAACATATATTTCACGGTAGAAATAATGGGACCTTTTATACATTGTTTACCGTATTGTTCATATGGTTTTATATTAGAAACCTGAGCGTCTTCTGTCGCCGATGCTTGAAGAATATTTCCAACGTATTTCTGAAATTGAGGTCTCGGGTCCATTTCTGACCGATTTTTATTTTTGCACGTGAAAAAAAAGATAACAGTTTGCATAAATGTTTAAGAGAGTGGTATGCAGTCGCACAAGCAATCCATTTTATATTTCAAAGAGTGTAGTTCTAAAGATGGTAATAGAATATATAAAGAGTGACGTTCTACTTCCCATGAACTGAAACATGCTCGTGCAACCTTTTGTTTTAATTTTCAATCGACATAACACACGATTTGCGAGATTTCAGAAAGGTAACTGATCATTTAATATCGCTTTAATAATTCTATACATATGCATAATCATCTGTATGTGAAAGTTGCTTTGGAAAAAGTAATAACCATACAAAGTATAGCAGTACTTATAATTTTTCCATGTCAAAGAAAATGTAAATACAATATTCCTTCAAAACCATTTTCACTTTACAGGTCTGCAGTAGAATTAAACCTGAATAACTCTTTCCATTATTCAAGACAAAACGGTAACTAACGGTCAAACAATTTGCTTATATACAATAACATTATTTAGTGTTTGACTTAATTTGACAACCAATGGAATCACTTCAATTTTCAAAATTTAATTATTAAGAAGTTCGTCATCACCGCGCACGCGTGGCTGACAATGCTCAGACTTCGCCTTTGATTCAATTATGAACGAGTCAAAGACAAACTACAAAGCCGCCCCAGCTATGCTTAGATCATCTATGCTTCATCGTAGCTCCGCCCAGATTTAGTCAAATGACGTCAAACTGTCAGTCAAATGACGTTTAACACTAAGACAGTTAGTGTTCAAAAAGTAAAAAATTATCAATAAAGAAACCCCGGTCGCTCCCTGTGATCGCTCTCTTTAGGATTCTTAATTCTTAATTGTTTACTTATGAACACTTACTATTACATAACGTTTGATCATATGATAGTTGTTTATATAATGTCTATAATAAACCATTCGCCAGTAGAAACGTGTTCCATTGTTCAATAGATGCGTTATTTTAATTGACTACTACATTAGCAACTGAGTCTGTACTTCACTTTATCTTTGAAGGGTATCGATTCTATACAGTTCGATGACGACGTCCAGCTCTCCCACACATCGGTCAGCTTGGTAAGGCACACATACAATATGGGCACCACTTGTTGAATTGTTAATTAAGTAATGCCTTGTGGCGTTTAAGTGTGACTTCGTGCAAAATACGTATCTAACGTTCAACAAAACATCTCGTCTATAGTTAATATTTAATATATATTCGATTTTTTTAAATTATATTTACATAGTTAATGGACAAAAAAAGGCTCATAATGATTTTAATATTTCCAAGATGTCTTCGTACGCAAAATATATCTTTTATATATATATACATTTTAATATAAGAGAAAACGTGTCTCAGTAACTGGTATTCTCGTGGTAGCAATCCATTTTAAACGAATCCTTTTGCTTTTGCAACGTACTATATGTTTGGGAGTATCATAACAAAAACTCTTGTTTTATTACCCACAATCAGGAGCTACCATAACTCGGAGTTAATACATTGCGCCCACTGGTTTGCTCAACCAACCATAGTATTATATACATTATTAAATAATATTTTACAACTCTCTAATTGTCTTGTTTTCAAATGAGTTCCGGCTTATTTTTTGAAAAGGTGTTATTTTTATACCCGTATACCTAACGGATTTATTGCAAATATTTATATAGAGCATATGTTCTAACTAATGAGATATACATCTGTTTATACAGTGTTGATTAAAAATAGTATATCGCTAAAATAGGTATGGTTACATATTCCGTTATCCTACTTTCTGCAATTTTCTATTCGAGAGTACATTCTATGCTTCCAGCGGAGTCTTTTATCAGATATTTATTTTACATTTTATTAAATTTGTTGTGTCTCATGCAGATCAGCGGGGGAGCAGAACTAGTAATGTTATCGAAGGAATTTTACACTAAAAACGCTAACGAAATGGTTAAGAAGAGGATTCGAGAGTCCGTCCGTCCGTACCCCGACGAGGAAGTGTTTCAAGAGAATCTCCAGATCAAAGAAGATTGGGTGATGTACAAGAAAGTGCTACTTAACGATCTGACCAGCCAGATAAAAGATTTATCGAATAGATTTAATTCATAAGTGATCCAAAAGTATCTAAATCATAAAAGCAAGCCAGACATTCTATAGTATTTATTTTTATATCTTTATCCCCAGTTGTTGTTGTTTTGTTTTTTGGAGGGAGGAGGAGGGGGGGGGGGGGTTCAGAAAAAAAATAAGATTAATAGAAACTGAATAGACATCGTTGGTCTTGAAGAAAGTTGATGATTTGGTAAACAAGCTTTTGAATCGGATATAATAATATTGATAATGGGTTTTATTGTCACCGCTTCTGATATTCTGTGATATTTTTATACTTTTTATAGCATTTTTATATGTGTATATTTAAATTGTTGGTAAATATACGTGTCAAATAACTAGTTGATTTTGATATTTTTAATTCAACAATAAAATAGTTTTGTATGAATGTTATATTATTATTACAATTTCCGCTGGCAAACCTGTATTACCATTTTTTGACAGCCAAATTCATCATAAACCGCCGTACTACATTTTTATATATCAAATAAACAAAGTAACTACATAAATACACTTAATGTACACCTTCTATTTCTCACATTAACATTTATAGTAAATTACTTAATTAAATTTCGTTTCCTGTACAATAAATCACAACTTGCGTTTACAGTAAAGCACGGTTTATAAATCTCTCTAAATCGTCTAAAAGAACTTTTAAAAAATACAATTATAACAAATTTTGCTTGATACCAATACCAGTCTGTTTATTTATATTTTACATTTGTCACATACCACTGTATCCCAGTCTGTGATATCTTCCAAATCATCTTTGTTAACCAATGAAACAGCAGGAAATTGTATGCTTTCTAATGTGAGAATTCACTGTTGAACCGCTGCTTTTTCACAGTTTGGTTTTCCGAAACTATCTGTTTTATTGGTTACATTGGTTACATTAATTTACCATTATAAAAATATTAGATTATTAAGCATTATAAAAATCATGTTGCTAGTAAGTGTAGAATATTAGCGCCGACATATTAAAATGGTTCACATGGGTCAGGGCAGTACTGCAGCCACGTTTCTAGATGACCAGTGTCCACTTGCATCAAGGCTGTGTAAGTGGTCAACTGCCAAAATAAAACATAATTACTTTAAAAAAAATGCCAAAATAAAACAAATAATTATTTTGGAAAAAAATGCTTTTTAAGTTATATTCATGTTTTATGCCTAATGTTAATCCTTTCTATGGCTAGTTCGTTATTCCATAAGGATTCTGATTTTAGAATACTAACCAATAACGTGTTTCCATAAGTAACTAGTAAAATTCTGGTAAAATCACATATAATAGCCATTCCGGTCAAAGCGGTATAATATCTCTTTACTCTACGGAGAATACTAATTTGATAATGATAATCAATAACACATTGTTTTGGGTGAGATATTTAGTAAATTATCGCTAAATCATCCCATCAACACTCTTTACTCTTTAAGTATCCGGTAGTGATTCTAAGACGTTGAATACTTTTCCCACTTTTTTCTTGTTTAACAATACCTAGACGGATTTAGAATCATTTATCTACCAACTATATTTTGTCGACGGAGACATGTTATTGAAGACTTAACACCAACTAGGTTGTAAAACTGGATTTCGCATCATGGTGATTTCAGAATCACATGCAGCTACATCGAGTGCAGTGATTACGTGATATTGTACGGGGCTTTAAAACCAATAATACTGTTTGCCGTATCCAAAGCTAGCCCGTTTATTAATTTATACTGAACGGAACAGCTAACCTGCTACTTTTGTATTCCCAATACATTCGTCATTATTTGAAGTAGCGCTGTTCAAGTATGTATATGACATTTACAGACAGTTGGGTATTTCACATAGCCCAAAGGTTCTTTCTTATTCAACTCCAAAGTTCAAGAAAATTGCTTCAATACTTTACGAGAAAATACTTGAAATGTCAGATACATAAAATGCCAGGAGGCGGGTTAGCTGTTCTGTTCAGTATATGTACAGATACAGGAGGCAGAACTGAAGAGTCATAACCAGGTGATACGTGCATTGCTGTATATGTATACTGCAAGAGTAACCAGTTCCTCTGTAGTAATACATCTTGTATAAACATAACCTTTTTTTTAATGTGGCTAAACGCCATTTTCAACACATTTCTTGTTATATATGGCATATCCAGTTTTACTGGTGGAGGAAGACTTCAGACTGAGTAGAGCCATCGTCCTTCCGTAAGTAACTGGAAACGTTCTCACATAAAGTTTTTGGAGCTACGCTGGACTCGAACCTTCCACCTTAGCGGTGAGAGATAAGTGATCTTGAGACGGCGCCTAAGACCAGTTTATAAACACAACACATTTCTGTAAGATTATAAATGTGATACATGACTGCTTTTGGTAAATTACACAAAACTACAACTAAAAACATTTTGATCTTCAAATAGAAATAACATATACTAAACAAAAACTACACATGTGTAACTATTAAAGACACATCCTATAAAAGCTCACCTTGTTCAGTACTGGCCTGGAAGAGAGCACGTTGAATAAGCCAGGGAAACCGACATTCTGTGTTGACAAAATATAGCATTGATATTAATAATATATTCAACAGATTATGAAAAAAAATATATCAATTTTTTTCCCGAACATCGCAAGAGCTAGTGGTTAAAATCAACCTGTATGAGGTTTCAGGGATTTTTTTTTTGGTGTGCGTCGTTGTTTTCAATGTTTGAAAAGTATTTTATCCTTAAAACTAAACCTAGTTGCTCAAATGTATTTTAAACATTTTTGATAGGTTTTATTTGTTCATTTTTTGTTCTAATATAAAAAAAATGTTTTTAAATGAACATCTGGTGTTACGGCTGTCGGGTTAAATGTTATTCAAACAGAGTATGGTATTAAAACATCCATGTTATGTCATTGTTTTCACATTTGGAAAATTAAATTTTTCTGCTTACTTTCGTAAACTTGCTGAAATAAACTAACGGACCGATACTAATGCCACAAAATAATTTACAATGAACAATGCATAAATGTATGAAATCACAGTAATAAGGGTATATATATATCAATATCATAAACTATACAAACGGTAAATATCAATATCACAAATATACAAAATATAACAGAGCTGAAATGCATCAAACCAGACCTGTGTTGTCATCTTTTTCATACATTTGTTGGCCGGATCTCTTCTATCGTCCAGGAACAATGGTTTATCCCAATGGTCGTAGTTTGTTTCTAGAACGTACCATCCGCCTGCGGTTTTGTCTGTCATTGGCCAGATGTCGGTTCTGTTCACCTCTCTGTTCCGTGTTATTACACAACCCTTGCAAAGTAAAGGCAATAATTAATTCTCAAACAAAAATTGTAATGATAAATGTTCAAGAAATTTAATTGGATTTAGAAATTGTGTTTACTACTAAAACTAACTAATTGGTATACAGTGGTATCCGTATTAGAGATTGCCAAAGATTCTCACAACATTTGACTACATGTGATGATGTAAACCAAAAAGAAACCGTGTTTACATGAAATTAAGAAGAAAACAAATACATAAATCGCAACAGAAAACATTTTATATAAACATGATAACACAAATGAAAGATTGTAAAAGACAATGGCTAAGATGAAATATAAAGAGACAAATTAGAATCTGGTCAGAAATTGGAAAACAGACACAACAGTACCACGATTTAAATATGATACTGCTTATTTCTTAAACATTTTAGAAATAAACTAATCATATAATCCAAGCACATTATGTACATCCCAACTCCACTGATTTGTACCACCAAGTATAAAGAGATAAACCAAGCACTACATCACAACTCCACTGATTTTGTACCACCAAGAACCAAGAGATAAACCAAGCACTACATCTCACCTTCCCAGGTTTTGTATCACCAAGTATAAAGAGAGAAACTAAGCAATACATCCCAACTCCACTGATTTCGTACCACCAAGTATCAAAAGATAAATCAAGCACTACATCTCACCTCAACAGGTTTTGTACCACCGAGTTTAAAAAGATAAACCAAGCACTACATCTCACCTCTCCAGGTTTTGTACCACCAAGTATAAAGAGATAAACCAAACTCTACAACTCACCTCAGTAGGTTTTGAACCACCAAGTATAAAGCGATAAACCAAGCACTACATCTTACCACCCAAGATTTTGTACCACCAAGTATAAAGAGATAAACCAAACACTACATCTCACCTCCCCGGGTTTTGTACCACCAAGTATAAAGAGAGAAACCAAGCACTTTATCTCACCTCCCCAGGTTTTGTACCACACAGTATAAAGAGATAAACCAAACACTACATCTCACCTCCCTAGGTTTTGTACCACCAAGTATAAAGAGATAAACCAAGCACTACATCTCACCTCCCCAGGTTTTGTACCACCAAGTATAAAGAAATAAACCAAGCACTTCATCTCACCTCACCAGGTTTTGTACAACCAAGTATGAAATGATAAACCAAGCACTACATCTAACCTCCCTAGGTTTTGTATTTTGTACCATCAAGTATAAAGAGATTAACCAAGCACTACATCTCACCTCCCCAGGTTTTGTACCACCAAGTATAAAGAGATAAACCAAGCACTACATCTCACCTCCCCAGGTTTTGTACCACCAAGTATAAAGAAATAAACCAAGCACTTCATCTCACCTCCCCAGGTTTTGTACAACCATGTATGAAATGATAAACCAAGCACTACATCTCACCTTCCCAGGTTTTGTATTTTGTACCACCAAGTATAAAGAGATAAACCAAGCACTACATCTAACCTCCCTAGGTTTTGTATCACCAAGTATAAAGATATAAACCAAGCACTACATCTCACCTCCCAAGGTTTTGTACCACCAAGTATAAAGATATAAACCAAGCACTACATCTCACCGCCTTAGGTTTTGTACTACCAAGTTTAAAAGAGATAAAACAGGCGCTACATCTCACCTTCGCAGGTTTTGTACCACCAAGTATAAAAGAGATAAAACAAGAGCTACATCTCACCTTCCCAGGTTTTGTACCACCATGTATAAAGATATAAACCAAGCACTACATCTCACCTCCCAAGGGTTTGTAACACCAAGTATAAAAGAGATAAACCAAGCACTACATCTCACCTTCCCAGGTTTTGTACCTCCAAGTAAAAAGAGATAAACCCAGCAGACTACATCTCACCTCCGTAGGTTTTGTACTATCAAGTATAAAAGATATAAACCAAGCACTACATCTCATCGACCAAGGTTTTGTTCCACCAAGTATAAAGAGATAAACCAAGCCCTACATCTCTACACCCCAGGTTTTGTACCAACAAGTATAAAAGAGATAAAATAAGCACTACATCTCATCTCTCCAGGTTTTGTACCACCAAGTATAAAGAGATAAACCAAGCACTACATCTCACCTCCCAAGGTTTTGTACCACCAAGTGTAAAGAGATAAACCAAGCAGACTACATCTCACCTCCTCTGGTTTTGTACCACCAAGTATGAAGAGAAAAACCAAGCACTACATCTCAACTCTCAGATTTTGTACCACCAAGTAAAAATAGATAAACCAAGCAGACTACATCTCACCTCCCAGGTTTTGTACAATCAAGTATAAAAGAGATAAACCAAGCGCTACATCTCACCTTCCAAGGTTTTGTACCATCAAGTATAAAGAGATAAATCAAGCACTACAATTCACCTCCCCAGGTTTTGTACCACCAAGTATAAAGAAGATAAACCAAGCAGACTACATCTCACCTCCACAGGTTTTGTACCACCACGTATAAAAGAGATAAAACAAGCGCTACATCTCACCTCCCCAGGTTTTGTACCATCAAGTATACAGAGATAAACCAAACACTACACCTCACCTCCACAGGTTTTGTAGCATCAAGTATAAAACGATAAACCAAGCAGACTTCATCGCACCTCCCCAGGTTTTGTACCATCAAGTATAAAACGATAATCCAAGCAGTACATATCTACTTCCCAGGTGTTGTACCACCAAGTACAAAGAGATAAGCCAAGCAGACTACATCTCACCTTCCCAGGTTTTGTACCACCAAGTATAAAAAGATAAACCAAGCAGACTACATCTCACGTCCCCAGGTTTTGTACCACCAAGTATAAAGAGATTAACCAAGCGCTACATCTCACCTCCCCAGGTTTTGTACCACCAAATATAAAGATATAAACCAAACAGACTTCATCTCACCTCCCAAGGTTTTGTACCACCAAGTATAAAGATATAAACCAAGCAGACTACATCTCACCTCCCCAGATTTTGTACCACCAAGTATAAAGAGATAAACCAAGCACTACATCTCACCTCCCCAGGTTTTGTACCACCAAGTATAAAGTAAGCCGGAGCAATCATCTGGGTGCTGGCGAGTTTGTCTCTGGCTTCCTCATAGCTGTTAGCTGTCTCCAGAGTCTCTCTACTCAAGAACCCCATCCAACTACCTTTCTTATCCTGTATCCATTCCAGTATGCCTGCAGAATAAAATTTAATTTAAATCATTTCCTATTGAGGGTGGTTAGATTTGTTGTATTTTGTATCTTAATCTTTCCATGTCCCGACATCTCCCGAATCAGGACTGCGTTTCGAAAAATAACTAACGACGCAAAATCGACGTTATTATAAACCACAATTATTTATAACATTTTAAATATACATCGAAATGAACCCAAAGTTTGCTCTAATCATGCAGAAAATGATATATATTCTGGAAATACAACCATTTAAAATGCAAATCAAAATTTAAACATTCCACGAAAAAAATGTCAAATTGATTTACGGCGATTTTTATTCTAAGTTATTTTGTGAAACGCAGCCCTGGTCTGTCCAAGGAAAAAAACAAGGACCTCCGCGCCTGTATCGCAATTCATAGCAGTTTAACCTTTGCCTATCTGTAACTATGACTTCCACTGAAACAACTGACACTGTAACGGACCAAAGCGAGGAGAGCTGGTTCCGTTCTACAGTTTGTGTCTTTCTACAATTATGCAGGTACTTTGTTTTCAATAGAATAAAATCAATGGATGCATCAACATGTTATTAGTCAATGAGCTGCCAACCTGCTGTTTGACATATAAAATATCTTACCCAGGTATCCACCGTCTTTGTTGAAGCGTTCGTTCATGCTATATGTAAACTTGTTCTGAAAAAAATATATCAAATATATTTTAGTAATGGAGTTAAAGAAATATTTGACTAGTATACAAAAGAATACCTTTTTGACAACACACTTTAACGTACAATAGAACTTCGGTAGCTCAAACCCGATGGGACTGGACAAAATAGTTCGAATTAAGGGTTATTCGAGCCAAGAGTTGTTCAACATCATACCATACATGTACATGCATATATACATCGGTATAGGAATTCTGCCGGGACCAGATAAGTTGTTCGAGCTATACATGATGTTCCAGTCATCCGTGTTCAAGTCAGCTAAATTCTACTGTATGTTGAAATAGTAGGTCAGTGAGGTTGATGATGACCACTGAATAGTACGCTATTGTTATTTACGTTGCTGTTCCAGCTGCTGATGAAATAACTCTTTATATGTAAGACAGTAAGTATAGTATCAAAAATTAAAAGAAACCAAATGAAGTAAATGGGTTACATTGTACTGTTATTTACCTGTTTGACAGCAGTCAGTAATCCAACATATCCGGCATAGTTGACCGACTTGAAGACGGTTTTACCGGCCCTCTGCCAATCCAGGTTTACAATAGCTGGTCTCAGCGCGTCTGTCATCTCCCACGTGTTGTTCTGTTTATCCCATCTGCGTATAAAAGGAGAAAGAGAAAATATAAGAAAAACATTAGAGAAAAAAGACCTTTCACTTGCCCAACAAGCGTAGAAATGAAATCGCACAGTCATTGAGTCTTGCTATTCAAACAAACACAATGAGTTAAATATAACATGTATATTCGTACGGTAATGACTCTGTGTCTATATTTATAAAACAATACGAGGTTAAATGACTGGAAGGACAGAAAGCAACCGCAAGACGAAAAAAGCAGTTTTGTTATTGAGTGTGTTCATCTGCAGTAGTGAAATATGCATCACCCCTATCAACTAGCAACGGTTTAAGCTGTATTCTATTACCGATCAAAACTGAATTTGCTCCATGATTCAAAGGAATCAGCCCGGCCCGATTAGCTCAGTCGGCAACGCGTCTGACTATCAATCCAGGGGTCGTGAGTGGGATCCGCGCCATTCGTCTCTCACCGCTGATTTAAGTGGGAAAGTTATCATTTACTTGCGAAGATGGAGTGTACTCGAGTACTGGTAAACATTGCAGGATCCCAGGTGGTTATTTTAACTGATCGTCTGATAGCCATCGATGGCATAAAAATCACGCTTAATTTTCTATCAATCAATTCAATCCAAGGAATCAGAAAACACAATATTTTACACCTAAGTGTATACAATGTTATTATTTTATTCTTATGCAACTTCAAAACAATCTTCGAATTAACTCTTGAAAATTATTATTTAGAATGTTATTGTCATTTATGTTCAGGTGCGTGCATGACTTGTGTAAATACGTTTACCCTAAGAACAGCCCGAAGTCCAAGTTCCGGGCATGGTACATTTTACCGGCTGGATCATGTGCTACTATTGACGTGCAGACGGTAAATAACTCGTAGAATATATTGTACATGAATATTTCACCTGAAATGTGACAACTTATATTAAGTGTTTATAAAAATGGCATTTATAATAATGAACCAAAAACGCAGTACCAGTATGGGCTTTATTTGGTTTATTATTTCAGCCTCATTTCCAATTCAATCATATTGATTTGGTTTTAAATTTTGCATAAACGTAGGTACTGAGAAAATGAGCTAGGCTGACTTTCTGTTAGTTATTTAGAAAACAATAATTGACTCAATAACCCAAGGTAAGAATCAAATGCTTCTTTTGCATGTCATTGAAGGTCTTACTTACACAGCATTGTCGGATACCCACGCGTAATCCATTCCGATACTCTCCATTTATGCTGTGAAGGATGGAGAATATCGGAATGGATTACACGTGGGTATCCGACAATGACTACACAGTTGTGCCCCTTTTTTTGCCACGGTAACATGAGTTTTGCACTTCTAAAACGTCCTGTGTTACTTGGTTTGAAATCTTTTCAAAATTGTTAATGGGGGTATAGTGATTTCTTGCTGCAGATGAGTAAAGCAACAGCTGGCATAGCAAATACTGCAATAAGTTATCACTGGATAGCGCATAAGGTCCTCAGTCAACTATTGATTATTAGCCTCATACCACTGAGGTCTTGGGTTCGAGTCCATCTCGGTTTAAATTCGTTATACAGTTACTTGCGATATTTCTACTATGAGGTTTTTACATCAATAAAACTGGATCTGCCTATATATAATCTGTCATGCATTTAATATGGCGTTTAACAACATTTTTAAAAAATGAAAAAAAAGGTCTCACGTGCTTAACATATCTTAAACACCACATACACGAATGGCATGCAATGAAGCTTACCGACAGGTATTCCGGACGCATTTGCTATCCCTGTGATTTCATCTCGGTACGGGTTTGGAAGGGACTTGTCCAAGTTTGGCTACAACAGAAATATTAATATCTACAACTGTGATCATTTTGGGAAATTGTCTTGTTTTGCAACATTTATGTTTTGAATTGTTTGAAACACTCTTTCTTAGGGTCTTGGAAGTATAACTAGATCTGGAACACGCTCTACTCCGAAAAACGTAACTGATTCCTTTCTCAATTCAATCAGTTATCAGAAACGAATGGCAACGAGACGCAATGTCGTATATCAACCACCATGAAGACTGCGGCAGAGTCGTGTTACGAACTCGCGACCTTGGATTGGTAATCATACGCGCTACCGAGTGAGCTAATCGGACCATATTTAAATAAAAATAAAATTGTACATTTAATGGTCTAAATAATTCCATAGCATGTTTGTCGATTCATCTAGACTAAGTATACAAACTGACTTGAACCTGGAGTTGTTTCAAAACATCTAGGCTAGCTATGAATACGTATTTTATTATAACACATGAGAACACATTTAAAAAAAAGAAAATATATATATATATGTATATATATACCATGGTCATTCAAGATATGAACCTTGTTACACTTTGAAAGTCTTGTCATTGCCAACAGATATTACAATAATAGTAATTAGATGCCAGACACTATTTATAAATATCCTATATTAAATTGACCTAAATTATAAAAAATCATAAAACATGGTTAAGCAAATTAATGCGTAAAATGCACTATACACGTGATATCAAGGCAACATCGGTGTGTATGTATGTATGTATGTATGTATGTATGTATGTATGTGTGTGTGTGTGTGTGTGTGTGTGTGTGTGTATGTGTGTGTGTGTGTGTGTGTGCGTGCGTGCGTGCGTGCGTGCGTGCGTGCGTGCGTGCGTGCGTGCGTGCGTGCGTGTATACATTACCCCCAACATATCCAAGATTTCGATAATTTTCCCGGTGCCAAAATTCTTGATAAACTTCTTGAACTCCACGTTAATGCCGCTGATCTACAAAATACAGTGAAAACATGAGCACTAAAGACTTAGTTATAATTTGTGTTCCGTTTTTATTTTTCGATATTTAATTGTGAAACTCTCTAATATCGGAGGCTGAGAAGGTTAACTTTAGTTTTAAGTTGAATATCGAAAAGCGAAATTCGAATATCAAAGTTACTCCAGTTTATCCGACAAGTGTTTCTTTCATTTCTTCTACACTAGGAGAAAGACACGGTCGCTTAGATAGTAAAGGCTATTTAAAAACAACAATTATCAATTGTGTAATTATGAAATATGGAGAACGTGGAATAAGAAATAATACTATTCACACAATAAGGTATAATTGATCTATAACAGCGGCATGGCTTTAAAGGGCATGTTTCTCATTATAAAAAAACACAATCGTCCCAGTCGGTTAATCCGTACACAACAAAAATATATCGGGGACAAATTTCTATGTGTGCCACTAGTAACATTTTATCATTAAAACAGCACATGCGAGGGTATCAAACACAAAAGGCTTAAGTATCGATCTAGGGAAAAAAACATATACTTCTTAGTTTATAATGTAATCGTACCATCGTATGTAATTGTCTTTCGTAAATGACATACATCATTGTGTGCAATCGTATCGTCGTATAAAATCGTCTTTGTAAATGACATACATTGTTGTGTGCAATCGTATCGTCGTATTAAATCGTTTTTGTAAATGACATACATTATTGTGTGCAATCGTATCATCGTATGTTATCGTCTTTTTGTAAATGCCATACATCATTGTTCTTTATCGTATAACATATCAATAAAATAATGTTATAAAAAGCTGAAATACATGTACATGTAACATGGTACTCTTAATTGAAAGTTTTCCATAGCAAACTCGTCATTTGGAGGTTTTAGTGCAGATTGTATGTTTTTTCTCTATCCGAAAAAAATGTGTGTCTCCAAGTATCAACATTATAAAGGGAATGACATCCCATTAAATGTTTATAATTGGTATACGTGTGTAGTGTACTTGAGTTTTACCGCATGCTTCTTCTCTATGGCAAGCTGCGTCCATCTCTGTTCTGGGGGAAGATCTAGGTTTATCACATATTCTTTCACATTTTGACTACAAAACACAAAATCATAACAATCAGCAAATATTATAAAAATGTATTCTAAAAGACTAAGATTTCTTTTTCATAAACATACGCACATGTGTTTGAAAAATGTGTACATACTACCGGCATGTGTATTAAAATCTACTTTGAACACTCTTACCAAACACAACTATTTATCTTTTAGAATGGGGTAAAAACGCCATTTTCAACACATATTCAGTTTTATTGGTGAAAGAAGACCTCAGAATGAATCTGAGTAGAATCACTGTCCTTCCGCAAGTAACTGACAAACTGTCTCACATAAAGATTTATGAGCGAGCGGGACTCGAACCTACAACGGTGTTGAGTGATCTTGAGACGGCTCCTTAGACCACTCGGCCACGGAGGACTCGTCAACACTACTATTAAACTCTCTATATTTATGCACGGTATATCATTAACAAAATTATTAATTTCATTGTATGGCACATTACATTTTTTGTGTCTTGGCATCCCTCTACTTATTACCCTTTTTCGTCATATTGACCGGCCTGGTAGCGGGTCTGACTATAGATACAGGTGTCATGAGTTCAAATCCCAACCCGACCACATTATCCGTGATGATTGAAATACGACATTGCGTTTCATCGCCATTCGTCTCTCAACGCTGATTCAAGTTAGAAAGTAATCAGTTACTTACGGAGATGGCGGTGCTCGAGTACTGGTTAACCTTCCAGGATCTCAGGATATAGTGGTGTTAGGTTAACTGATCGCATGTTTATCCTCGATGGCATAAAAATGATGCTAAATATCAAATCAATCAATCAATCTTAAAATTGTTGTTATGTATGAATATACTTTCTGGGTGAGTACACATACAGGATTTGTGTTTATTTACAATATTACTCTTATCTTTTCATTCTTCTGTTCTGCTCACTTGCCCACATGTTCATTTTAATGTATACAATTTAGCTGAGAGTGTATAGATTTGTCATGTCATCGAAAAACACATAACGCTACAGCTCGCATAAACGGCATAAAGCTTAAATTAGAGTATAAGTATGATGGAATTATCTTGCCGTATGTTATCTACCGTCGTATTCAGCAAGCTCTTGAAGCAACACAGAATTAGCATAATGATGATGATAATTCTATCTATCGTCGCCACCGGTTTCCCATGTGGGCGACGCCTCTTAGAAGAATACTAGTTATGATTGGTCCTTGTTCCCTGGATCTCTTAAATGAATGACCATTGTTCTCCAGATATTTAAACGTATTTGCCATAGCTCCCCAAAAGTATTTCTCCCAGATCGTTAAAATTAGGCCTTTGATCCCTGGATCCCTGGAAGTAATGGTTAATGTTCCCTAGATCACTAAAAATAATTGGCCATGTTCCCAATGATCTCCAAAATCCTAGGGAGTGCCTCATTAGGCAATTTAGTTTTTTGGAGGATACAGAAGATACATGGAACAACGATTATTTCTAAATTTTCATCCGACAGACTGATTAATATTTAGTTGGAGGGGTTGAATCTGCGACCAGTCCATGGCCTTAACCACTGGACTAGTAATCCGCTCTACATGTATCATGATCCGAAACACATAGTATATATACCACACTCAGTCCCATTTTACTGACAATCGGCCGATTGGTTCATTGACTGAATGATTGATTGACTATTTAGCGTCATGTTTATGCCATCGAGGGCTTACAGACGATCAGTTAACCTAACAGCTGTTTCCGGGGATCCTAAAAGGTTAACCAATACTCGAGCACACCCCATATACGCAAGTAATTGATAACTTTTCCACTTGAATCAGCGGTGAGAGACGAATGATAATGAGACACAATGTCGTATATCAATCATCACGAGACTGTTGCCGGACGGAGAATCGGACTCAAGACCCCTGAATTGAGTCAGACGCATTACCGACTGAGCTAATCGGGCCCGACACTGGACTACTAATCCGCTCTGCAAGTATCATGATTCGAACCACATGGTATATATACCACACCAAGCTCCATTAAACTGGCAATCGGTCAACTGGTTCAAGAATTATTCTCTAACTGCTGAGAGTGAAATATAGCAGTTATAGTAATATGTTAGGTGTTGGACAAGCAGACAGACTGGCTGGACATGTTCCGCTGCGGTATTGGTGTTTAACCAGTCTACTAGAAATAACAAAGCAGTAATGTGACTCCATGCTCATCATTTTAAAATTGTTCAGACTTGCGAAAGACGTATTTTGTATTCTGTTTCAAA
The DNA here is from genome assembly GCA_029582155.1 of Panopea generosa. NCBI lineage: Eukaryota > Metazoa > Mollusca > Bivalvia > Adapedonta > Hiatellidae > Panopea > Panopea generosa. The sequence continues at coordinate 57,325,911 of CM055896.1, forward strand.
TACAATTCATTAAATGTAGAAACGCAAATCATTAGTCACATCTAGTGTTTTCCTTACCTGGGAGGCGGTGGGTACGCTTTCTGTACACACGTGTCATTAAACTGAAAACAAATAAAGAACTCGAGAATTAATGCCCAACTGCCTTAATGTAACAGTATGGCAAAGTCAACATTATTTGCTGGGCCTCAATAGAAAATTTAAAATATTGCACATCATCGACAGTGGCTCAGTACTCTAAACAAATAATTCACATTGTTGTAGAAATCAGATCAGGAAAGAAGCAGCACAATCCTTCTGTAGGCACAGTCCTGCTGCATGGTCTACATTCTCAGCTGTGTTTCCGTGAATATAAACTGTTAGAATGAGAACAGTTATTATAAAACATAATAGCGTAGTTTTAACATCTGCTTGGTTTCAATCGAGCGTTTACAAGATACTTTTATTTTATTCCATGAGTTTAGAAGATTTTATAGAAAATTCCATTTAACTTCTAACCGGCTTAAATTTTAATCTACTTTCTCGTTCCCTGGGCAATTTCATTGGATGTGGAAGTAGGTCAACATCACAGACAACCGTTCTCAGGCCATGACATTCACAACTGAGCCAATGTAAGACATCACAGACAACCTTTCACAGGACATGACATTCACAACTGAGCCAATGTAAGACATCACAGACAACCTTTCACAGGACATGACAACTGAGCTAATATAAGACATCACAGACAACCTTTCACAGGACATGACATTACACAACTGAGCCAATGTAAGACATCACAGACAACCTTTCACAGGACATGATATTCAAAACTGAGCCAATGTAAGACATCACAGACAACCTTTAACAGGACATGACATTCACAACTGAGCCAGTGTAAGACATCACAGACAACCTTTTACAGGACATGACATTCACAACTGAGCCAGTGTAAGACATCACAGACAACCTTTCACAGGACATTACAGCTGAACCATTGTAAGACATCACAGACAACCTTTCACAGGACATGACATTCACAACTGAGCCAGTGTAAGACATCACAGACAACCTTTCACAGGACATTACAGCTGAACCATTGTAAGACATCTCAGACAACCTTTCACAGGACATTACAGCTGAACCAGTGTAAGACATCACAGACAACCTTTCACATGACATTACAGCTGAACCATTGTAAGACATCACAGACAACATTTCACAGGACATGACGTTCACAACTGAGCCAGTGTAAGACATCACAGACAACCGTTCACAGGACATGACAACTGAGCCAATGTAAGACATCACAGACAACCTTTCATAGGACATGCCATTCGCAACTGAGCCAGTGTAAGACATCACAGACAACCTTTCACAGGCCATGACATTCACAACTGAAACAGTGTAAGACATCACAGACAACCTTTCACAGGACATGACATTCACAACTGAGCCAATGTAAGAAATCACAGACAACCTTTCACAGGACATGACAACTGAGCTAATGTAAGACATCACAGACAACCTTTCACAGGACATGACATTCACAACTGAGCCAATGTAAGACATCACAGACAACCTTTCACAGGACATGATATTCAAAACTGAGCCAATGTAAGACATCACAGACAACCTTTAACAGGACATGACATTCACAACTGAGCCAGTGTAAGACATCACAGACAACCTTTCACAGGACATTACAGCTGAACCATTGTAAGACATCACAGACAACCTTTCACAGGACATGACATTCACAACTGAGCCAGTGTAAGACATCACAGACAACCTTTCACAGGACATTACAGCTGAACCATTGTAAGACATCACAGACAACCTTTCACAGGACATTACAGCTGAACCAGTGTAAGACATCACAGACAACCTTTCACATGACATTACAGCTGAACCATTGTAAGACATCACAGACAACCTTTCACAGGACATGACGTTCACAACTGAGCCAGTGTAAGACATCACAGACAACCGTTCACAGGACATGACAACTGAGCCAATGTAAGACATCACAGACAACCTTTCACAGAACATGACATTCACAACTGAGCCAGTGTAAGACATCACAGACAACCTTTCACAGGCCATGACATTCACAACTGAAACAGTGTAAGACATCACAGACAACCTTTCACAGGACATGACATTCACAACTGAGCCAGTGTAAGACATCACAGACAACCTTTAACATAGCATGACAACTGAGCCAATGAAAGACATCACAGACAACCTTTCACAGGACATGACAACTGAGTCAATGTAAGACATTACAGACAACATTTCACATGACATGACATTCACAACTGAATCTATGTAAGACATCACAGACAACCGTTCACAGGACATGACAGTCACAACTGAGCCAATATAAGACATCACAGACAACCTTTCACAGGACATGACAACTGAGCCAATGTAAGACATCACAGACAACCTTTCACAGGACATGACATTCACAACTGAGCCAATGTAAGACATCACAGACAACCGTTAACAGTACATTACAGCTGAACCAGTGTAAGACATCACAGATAACCTTTCACAGGACATTACAGCTGAACCATTGTAAGACATCACAGACAACCTTTCACAGGACATGACATTCACAACTGAGCCAGTGTAAGACATCACAGACAACGGTTCACAGGACATGACAGTCACAACTGAGCCAGTGTAAGACATCACAGACAACCTTTCACAGGCCATGACATTAACAACTGAGCCAGTGTAAGCCATCACAGACAACCTTTCACAGGACATTACAGCTGAGCCAATGTAAGACATAACAACAGTGCTCCATGTAAATATAACAAGTAGCTGATCCATGTACGATCTGACACTGATGACATTCTATGTATCAATTTTGGCTAAAACACACTCGAGTGTTTACTTAATATGTTTATCATCGACAAATGTCATCAACTTTTGAAATCAGCCGCGTGTGTGTGTGTCTTAACAATTGGTGAAGATTTTATTTTTTATGGTCCTGGTAATGAAGAACGATGTTTTTTCCTCAAAACGTATTAAATATTAAGAAGGTTTTTCTTCTGAATTCGTTTAAATATATAATTGACTATGACGGACCTACGTAAAATATCTACATTCTAAGCGCATTGTGGACTGCAAAAATGCCAATATAACAGTTGCCATACCACAAAAAAATGGTACTTTTGATAAACGGCTGGCGATAGGTTAAATGTAAATATGATGGAAGAAAATTGTAAATAGCTAAAATTAAACAAATGTCTAGCACATTTCACAAAGTATGTAAACTATACATCAATGTCTTTTTCGTATAAATGCAAACTGGAACTGCGAAATAATACAGTTAAGTGTGGCCACATAGCAAACTATTCGTTAATTTCTCAGCGTGCATCAGGTGGTTAATCGTTATATAGGACAAACAAACATTTGTAAGATGAATGATCCATTGATAGCACACTGAACTAACAAACCAGGAGTCAGAACCCATTTATCCACCTACTTGAGTCTTTGAGATCAGAAAGTCTGAATAACTAGACGTATCTGTATTACACCCCGATTGCCGAAATTAACACTTCTTCTCGACAAGGAATTATATAGAGAAGGAAAGGCAAATGATTGAGATTTTAAGCGCAATATCTCACAAAATCTCGTTTTCAATTATCTTAACCATTCATCTCAAGAACATAAATCAAAATTCTTAGATTGCAGAATGAAATTCTCATCAAACCAATAACATTCACATAAATGTTTTTAAAATTGTTGACGTACTTATGATTACAAAACTTGTTAACTGCAGCTAAATTAAGACATATTACGAGAAATGTTCCATCAAACATCTGTAACTCAAGATTTGTCTTGTGATTGGAACATGTTTAAACATCTAACATTACATACAACTTACAGTTAATGTATAAGAAATCAGTTGCCTGTTAATTATGAACGATTAATTGCCAAATAATTAATCCTCCGTGTGCTATTTTATCAACATGTATCCTTCTATACAAGTCCTTGACCTCGAGACGTCGTTTTAGCAAATAGTTTAAACATAATATATTGCCAAAAACACATATTACAATATATATACTGGTCTGGCCACAAGCTATTTCTACATTATATACGCCAATCCCTTAACAAATGCACATCCTTAACCTGACAGTAACGGTTAATCAGCCATACACAGAATAGCACTATTTTTCAGCGCAAGTACACTCGTAGATATGTAATGCTGCATACCGCTTGGAATAATACGTACCCCTGGGTCTTTGGCCACCGCTGAAGTGACAAGAACTAACATTACTGCGTATATATACATCATCTTCATTCACATAAAATTAGCTATAACAAAATGCACTTCTTTATAACACACCAGAAACTTTGTAATCCGAAGTCATTGTCAAATAAACAATGTGTATGTTATGTTGCTATTGTACTATTTATCAAGTTTGTGTTATCAAATGTCACATGATCTGATAGTCCAAATTACTCCGCAAGTAATCTATATAGTGTTTATATAACTACTTGTATCTTCAAATCGTATCTTTAAAGGACACATGAAGATTAACGAGTCAATCGTACAATGAATGTATTCGGAAATTTCCGCCAAACATCGGTTAGAATCTCCGAGTCATCTCCAATAACGTTGTTTTTTTTTGTTTTTTTTCAGAAATAGTTATACATTTAGCTTTAGAAATTTCGATGCCTTATTTATGTTTATATACAAAAAATAAAATATATATATAGTTAATTTTATTTTAAATAAACACGAATAGAGTGTCAAGCTCTTGTAATAATAAGTACACGAAGCAGTGATTCAGTGATCTGAAATAATAAATACAAGAACAATTAATTTGCTCTCATAGGACATGGAACAATGGCTTGTTACAGTTCGTACATATATCAGCCACTTGATATATTTACATGGAACACTGTGGTGATGTCTTACATTGACTCAGTTGTCATGCCCTGTGAAAGGTTGTCTGTGATGTCTTACATTGACTCAGTTATCATGTCCTGTGAAAGGTTATCTGTTATGTCTTACATTTGCTCAGTTGTGAATGTCATGTCCTGTGAACGGTTGTCTGTGATGTCTTACATAAATTCAGTTGTAAATGTCATGTCATGTGAAATGTTGTCTGTGATGTCTTACATTGACTCAGTTGTCATGTCCTGAGATAGGTTGTCTGTGATGTATTACATTGACTCAGCTGTCATGTCCTGTGAAAGGTTGTGTGCGATGTCTTACATTGGCTTAGTTGTCATGTCCTGTGAAAGGTTGTCTGCGATGTCTTACATTGACTCAGTTGTCTTGTCCTGAGATAGGTTGTCTGTGATGTATTACATTGACTCAGTTGTCATGTCCTGTGAAAGGTTGTCTGCGATGTCTTACATTGGCTTAGTTGTCATGTCCTGTGAAAGGTTGTCTGCGATGTCTTACATTGGCTCAGTTGACATGTCCTGTGAAAGGTTGTCTGCGATGTCTTACATTGACTCAGTTGTCATGTCCTGAGATAGGTTGTCTGTGATGTATTACATTGACTCAGTTGTCATGTCCTGTGAAAGGTTGTCTGCGATGTCTTACATTGACTCAGTTGTCATGTCCTGAGATAGGTTGTCTGTGATGTATTACATTGACTCAGCTGTCATGTCCTGTGAAAGGTTGTCTGCGATGTCTTACATTGGCTTAGTTGTCATGTCCTGTGAAAGGTTGTCTGCGATGTCTTACATTGACTCAGTTGTCATGTCCTGAGATAGGTTGTCTGTGATGTATTACATTGACTCAGTTGCCATGTCCTGTGAAAGGTTGTCTGCGATGTCTTACATTGGCTTAGTTGTGAATGTCATGTCCTGTGAAAGGTTGTCTGCGATGTCTTACATTGACTCAGTTGCCATGTCCTGAGATAGGTTGTCTGCGATGTTTTACATTGGTTGAGCTGTCATGTCCTGTGAAAGGTTGTCTGCGATGTCTTACATTGGTTTAGCTGTCATGTCCTGTGAAAGGTTGTCTGCGATGTCTTACATTGACTCAGTTGTCATGTCCTGTGAAAGGTTGTCTGCGATGTCTTACATTGGCTCAGTTGTGAATGTCATGCCCTGTGAAAGGTTGTATGTGATGTCTTACATTGGCTCAGTTGTCATGTCCTGTGAACGGTTGTTTTTGATGTCTTACATTGGCTCATTTGTGAATGATATGTCCTGTGAAAGGTTATCTGTGATGTCTTACATTGGCTCAGTTGTCAATGTCATGCCCTGTGAAAGGTTATCTGTGATGTCTGACATTTGCTCAGTTGTGAATGTCATGTCCTGTTAAAGGTTGTCTGTGATGTCTAACATTGGCTCAGTTGTCATGTCCTGTGAAAGGTTGTCTGCGATGTCTTACATTGGCTCAGTTGTGAATGTCATGTCCTGTGAAAGGTTGTTTGTGATGTCTTACATTTGCTCAGTTGTGAATGTCATGTCCTGTGAACGGTTGTCTGTGATGTCTTACATAAATTCAGTTGTAAATGTCATGTCATGTGAAATGTTGTCTGTGATGTCTTACATTGACTCAGTTGTCATGTCCTGAGATAGGTTGTCTGTGATGTATTACATTGACTCAGCTGTCATGTCCTGTGAAAGGTTGTGTGCGATGTCTTACATTGGCTTAGTTGTCATGTCCTGTGAAAGGTTGTCTGCGATGTCTTACATTGACTCAGTTGTCTTGTCCTGAGATAGGTTGTCTGTGATGTATTACATTGACTCAGTTGTCATGTCCTGTGAAAGGTTGTCTGCGATGTCTTACATTGGCTTAGTTGTCATGTCCTGTGAAAGGTTGTCTGCGATGTCTTACATTGGCTTAGTTGTCATGTCCTGTGAAAGGTTGTCTGCGATGTCTTACATTGACTCAGTTGTCATGTCCTGAGATAGGTTGTCTGTGATGTATTACATTGACTCAGTTGTCATGTCCTGTGAAAGGTTGTCTGCGATGTCTTACATTGACTCAGTTGTCATGTCCTGAGATAGGTTGTCTGTGATGTATTACATTGACTCAGCTGTCATGTCCTGTGAAAGGTTGTCTGCGATGTCTTACATTGGCTTAGTTGTCATGTCCTGTGAAAGGTTGTCTGCGATGTCTTACATTGACTCAGTTGTCATGTCCTGAGATAGGTTGTCTGTGATGTATTACATTGACTCAGTTGCCATGTCCTGTGAAAGGTTGTCTGCGATGTCTTACATTGGCTTAGTTGTGAATGTCATGTCCTGTGAAAGGTTGTCTGCGATGTCTTACATTGACTCAGTTGCCATGTCCTGAGATAGGTTGTCTGCGATGTTTTACATTGGTTGAGCTGTCATGTCCTGTGAAAGGTTGTCTGCGATGTCTTACATTGGTTTAGCTGTCATGTCCTGTGAAAGGTTGTCTGCGATGTCTTACATTGACTCAGTTGTCATGTCCTGTGAAAGGTTGTCTGCGATGTCTTACATTGGCTCAGTTGTGAATGTCATGCCCTGTGAAAGGTTGTATGTGATGTCTTACATTGGCTCAGTTGTCATGTCCTGTGAACGGTTGTTTTTGATGTCTTACATTGGCTCATTTGTGAATGATATGTCCTGTGAAAGGTTATCTGTGATGTCTTACATTGGCTCAGTTGTCAATGTCATGCCCTGTGAAAGGTTATCTGTGATGTCTGACATTTGCTCAGTTGTGAATGTCATGTCCTGTTAAAGGTTGTCTGTGATGTCTAACATTGGCTCAGTTGTCATGTCCTGTGAAAGGTTGTCTGCGATGTCTTACATTGGCTCAGTTGTGAATGTCATGTCCTGTGAAAGGTTGTTTGTGATGTCTTACATTGGCTCAGTTGTGAATGTCGTGTCCAGTGAAAGGTTGTTTGTGATGTCTTATTGGTCCAGTTGTGAATGTCATATGTAATTATTGGTCGAGTTATGAATGCCAGTACCCTGTGATAAATTACTTGTCTGTAATGTCTAATTGGTCCAGTTGTGAATGTCAGATTTATATTGGTCCAGTTATGAAAGCCATGCCCTCTGATAGGCTCCTTGTCTGTGATGTATTATTAGTCCAGTTGTGAATCTCATATGTAATATTGGTCCAGTTATGAATGTCATACCCTGTGATAGGTTACATTCTCTGTTATATTTTGTTGGTCCAGTTGTGATTGTCATATGTATAATTGGATCCATTTTTGAAAGCCATACACTGTGATATCTTACAATGGCTCACTTGTCATGTCATGTAAAAGGTTGTCTGTAATGTCTTACATTGGCGCAGATGTGAATGTCATGTTGTGTGAAAAGCTACTTGTTTGTAATGTCTTGCTAGTCCAGTTGTGAATGTCATATATATACTGGTTCAATTGTGAATGCCATACCCTGTGATAGGCTACTTATCTGACATATCTTACTGGTCCAGTTGTGAATGTCATATGTATACTGGTCCAATTGCGAATGCCATACCCTGTTATAGGCTACTTATCTGTAATGTCTTACTAGTCTAGTTGTGAATGCCATACCCTGTGATAGGCTTCTGATCCAAAATGTCTTACTGGTCTAGCTGTGAATGTCATATGTATACTGGTCCAGTTGTGAATGTCATATGTATACTGGTCCAATTGCGAATGCCATACCCTGTGATAGGCTACTTATCTGTAATGTCTTACTAGTCTAGTTGTGAATGCCATACCCTGTGATAGGCTACTGATCTGAAATGTCTCATTGGTCTAGTTGTGAATGTCATATGTATACTGGTATAATTGTCATACTCCATACCCTGTGATAGGCATCTTATCTGTAATGTGTTATTGGTATAGTTGTGAATGTCATATGTATACTGGTCTAATTGTCATACTCCATACCCTGTGATAGGCTACTTATCTGTAATGTCTTATAAGTCCAGTTGTGAATGTCATATGTATACTGGTCCAATTGTGAATTCCATGCCCTGTGATAAACTACTTATCTGTAATGTCTTACTGAACTAGTTGTGAATGTCATATGTATACTGGTCCAGTTGTGAATGTCATATGTATACTAGTCTAATTGTGATGTCATACCCTGTGACAGGCTACATATCTGTAATGTCTTAATGGTCCAGTTGTGAATGGCATATGTATACTGTTCCAACTGTGAAAGCCATACGCTGTGATAGGCTACTTATCTGTAATGTCTTACTGGTCCAGTTATGAATGTCATATGTACACTGGTCCAATTGTGAACGCCATACGTTTACTAGTCCAATTGTCAATTCCATACCCTGTTATAGGCTACTTATCTGTAATGTCTTATTGGTCCAGTTGTGAATGTCATATATACTGGTCCAATTGTGAATGCCGTACCCTGTGATAGGCTACTTATCTGTAATGTCTTACTGGTCCAGTGGTGAATGTCATATGTATATTAGGTCCAACTGTGAATGTCAAACCTTGTGATAGACTTTTTGTCTGTAATGTCTTACTGGTCCAGTTGCAAATGTCATATGTATACTGGTCCAATTGTGAATGTCATACCCTGCGATAGGCTACTGATATGTAATGTCTTACTGGTCCAGTTGTGAATGTTATATGTATACTGGTCCAGTTGTGAATGTCATATGTATACTAGGTCCAATTACGAATGCCATACCCTGTGATAGGCTACTTATCTGTAAGTTTTACTGGTCCACTTGTGAAAATCATATGTATACTGGTCCAATTATGAATGCCATTGCCTGTGATAGGCTACTTATCTGTAATGTCTTACTGGTCCAGTTGTGAATGTCATTTGTAAACTGGTCAGAATAACGAATGCCATACCCTGTGATAGGCTATTTATATGTAATGTCTTACTGGTCCAATTGTGAATGTCATATGTATAATGGTGCAATCACGAATGCCATACCTGTGATAGGCTACTTATCTGTAATGTCTTGCTGGTTCAGTTGTGAATGTCAAATCTATACTGGTCCAGTTGTGAATGTTATATATATACTGGTCCAATTGTGAAGGTCATACCCTGCAATAGGCTACTTATCTGTAATGTATTATTGGTCCAGTTGTGAATGTCATGTTATATTGGTCCAGTTGTGAATGCCATACCCTGTGATAGATTACTTGTCTGTGATGTATTATTGGTCCAGTTGTGAATCTCATATGTTTTATTGGTCCAGTTAAGAATGTAATACCTTGTGAAAGGATACTTGCTTTCATTGGTCCAGTTGTGAAAGTTATAACCTGTGACAGGCTACTTGCTATTATTGGTCCAGTTGTGAATGTTATACCCTGTGATAGGCTACTTGCTATTATTGGTCCAGTTGTGAATGTTATACCCTGTGATAGGCCACTTGCTATTAATTGGTCCAGTTGTGAATGTTAAATTCCGTGATAGACAACTTGCTATTATTGGTCCATTTGTGAATGTTATACCCCGTGATAGGATAATTGCTATTAGTGGTCCATTTGTGTTTGCCATACCCTGTGAAAAGCTACTTGCTATTATAGGTGCAGCTGTGAATGTCATACCGTGATAGGCTACTTGCTTTTATTGGTCCAGTTGTGAATGTTATACCCTGTTATAGGCTACTTGCTATTATTGATCCAGTTGTGAATGTTATACCCTGTGATAGGCTACTAACTAGTATTGGTCCAGCTGTGAATGTTATACTTTGATAGGCTACTTGCAGTTATTGGTCCGGCTGTGAATGTTATACCCTGTTATAGGCCTACTTGCTATTATTGGTCCAGGTTGTGAATGTTATACCCTGTGATAGGCTACTTGCTATTATTGGTCCAGTTGTGAATGTTATACCGTGATAGGCTACTTCCAATTATTCGTCCAGTTGTGAATGTTATACCCTGTTATAGGCTACTTGCTATTAGTTGGTCCAGTTGTGAATGTTATACCCTTTGAAAAGTTACTTGCTATTATTGGTCCAGTTGTGAATGGTATACCTTGTGATAGGCTACTTGCTATAGTTGGTCCTGTTGTGACATGTTATACCCTGTGAAAAGCTACTTGCTCTTATTAGGTCCAGTTGTGAATGTTATACCCTGTGAAAAGCTACTTGCTCTTATTGGTCCAGTTTTAAATGTTATACCCTATTATAGGCTACTTGCTATTATTCGGTCCAGTTGTGAATGTTCTAACCTTTGACAGGCTACTTGTCATTATTGGTCCAGTTGTGAATTTAATACCCTGTGAAAAGCTACTTGCTATTATTGGTCAAGTTGTGAATGTTATACCCTGTGATAGGCTACTTGCTATAATTGGTCCAGTTGTGAATGTTATACCCTGTGATAGGCTACTTGCTAATATTGGTCCAGTTGTGAATGTTATACAATGTGATAGGCTACTTGCAATTATTTGTCCAGTTGAGAATATTACACCCTGTGATAGGCTACTTGCTATTATTGGTCCAGTTGTGAATGCTATACCTTGTGAAAAGCTACTTGCTATTATTGGTCCAGTTGTGAATGCTATACCCTATGAAAGCTACTTGCTATGATTGGTCCGGTTGTGAATGTTATACCCTGTGATAGGCTACTTGCTATTATTGGTCCAGTTGTGAATGTTAAATTCCGTGGTAGACTACTTGCTATTATTGGTCCATTTGTGAATGTTATACCCCGTGATAGGTTAATTGCTATTATTGGTCCAGTTGTGAATGTTATACCCCGTGATAGGCTACTAACTAGTATTGGTCCAGTTGTGAATGTTATACCCTGTGATAGGCTACTTGCTAATATTTGTCCAGTTGTGAATGTTATACAATGTGATAGGCTACTTGCAATTATTTGTCCAGTTGAGAATATTACACCCTGTGATAGGCTACTTGCTATTATTGGTCCAGTTGTGAATGCTATACCTTGTGAAAAGCTACTTGCTATAATTGGTCCAGTTGTGAATGCTTTACCCTATGAAAGCTACTTGCTATGATTGGTCCGGTTGTGAATGGTATACCCTGTGATAGGCTACTTGCTAGTATTGGTCCAGTTGTGAATGTTAAATTCCGTGGTAGACTACTTGCTATTATTGGTCCATTTGTGAATGTTATACTCCGTGATAGGTTAATTGCTATTATTGGTCCAGTTGTGAATGTTATACCCGTGATAGGTTTATTGCTATTATATGTCCAGTTGTGAATGTTATACCGTGATAGGCTACTTGCTATTATTGGTCCAGTTGTGAATGTTATACCCTGTTATAGGCTACTTGCTATTATTGATCCAGTTGCGAATGTTATACCTTGTGATAGGCTACTTGCTATTATTGGTCCATTTGTGTATGTTATACAATGTGATAGGCTACTTGCTATTATTGGTCCAGTTGAGAATGTTATACCCTGTTATAGGCTACTTGCTATTATTGGTCCATTTGTGAATGTTATACCCTGTGATAGGATAATTGCTATTAAGAATGTTATACCCTGTAGTAGGCTACTTGCTATTATTGGTCCATTTGTGAATGTTATACAATGTGATAGGCTACTTGCTATTATTGATCCAGTTGTGAATGCTATACCCTGTGATAGGCTACTTGCTATTATTGGTCCATTTGTGAATGTTATACCCTGTGAAAGACTACTTGCTATTAAGAATGTTATACCCTGTAGTAGGCTACTTGCTATTATTGGTCCATTTGTGAATGTTATACCCTGTGATAGGCTACTTGCTATTATTGGTCCAGTTGAGAATGTTATACCCTATGATAGGCTACTTGCTATTATTGGTCCAGTTGTGAACGTTATACCCTGTGATAGACTACTTGCCATTAAGAATGTTATACCCTGTAGTAAGCTACTTGCTATTATTGGTCCATTTGTGAATGTTATACCCTGTGATAGGCTACTTGCTATTATTGGTCTAGTTGTGAATGTTATATCCTGTGATAGGCTACTTGCTATTATTGGTCCAGTTGTGAATGTTATACACTGTGATAGGCTACTTGCTATTATTGGTCCATTTGTGAATGTTATACTTTGTGATAGGCTACTTGCTGTTTTTGGTCCAGTTTAGAATGTTATAACCTGTGAAAAGCTACTTGCTATTATTGGTCCAGTTGAGAATGTTATACACTGTGATAGGCTACTTGCTATTATTGGTCCAGTTGTGAATGCCATACCCTGTGAAAAGCTACTTGCTATTATTGGTCCAGTTGTGAATGTTATACCCTGTGATAGGCTACTTGCTATTATTGGTCCAGTTGTGAATGTTATACACTGCGATAGGCTACTTGCTATTATTGGTCCATTTGTGAATGCCATACCCTGTGAAAAGCTACTTGCTATTATTGGTCCAGTTGTGAATGTTATACCCTGTGATAGGCTACTTGCTATTATTGGTCCATTTGTGAATGCCATACCCTGTGAAAAGCTACTTGCTATTATTGGTCCAGTTGTGAATGTTATATCCTGTGATAGGCTACTTGCTATTATTGGTCCAGTTGTGAATGTTATACCCTGTGATAGGCTACTTGCTATTATTGGTCCATTTGTGAATGCCATACCCTGTGAAAAGCTACTTGCTATTATTGGTCCAGTTGTGAATGTTATACCCTGTGATAGGCTACTTGCTATTATTGGTCCAGTTGTGAATGCCATACCCTGTGAAAAGCTACTTGCTATTATTGGTCCAGTTGTGAATGTTATACCCTGTGATAGGCTACTTGCTATTATTGGTCCAGTTGTGAATGCCATACCCTGTGAAAAGCTACATACCCCTACCAGATTCAGGGATCTATAGCTGCAGTAAGCATGTTGGATTTTTTATCAATCATATGTCTATGTCAGTACTGTGTAGTAAACTCTTAAGCATACATATGTACATGTATCATTTAAAAAAATTAAAGACTAGCAGGAACATGCTGAACATGTGCACTTTTGACAACTAAAGAACGTTATTAGAATAATAATAATTTTGTTCTAAAATTAATAAATATACATTCTTGTTTCTGGTATGGTTATTACAAGATCAAGACAGATTGGCCACTTATTCAAGAGCATGTGGTTTTACATCTTCTGTGTAACTTTGGTTAAAAGCTAATAAAGCATACAAGAACTATAGCCAACACAGGTCTACAGTTAAAGGAACATCAACACTGCAATGCAGGCGGACACAGAATGACAAAGCATTCAAGAACTATAGCCAACACAGACCTACAGTTAAAGGAACATCAACACTGCAATGCAGGCAGACACAGAATGATAAAGCATACAAGAACTATAGCCAACACAGACCTCCAGTTAAAGGAACATCAACACTGCAATGCAGGCGGACACAGAATGATAAAGCATACAAGAACTATAGCCATCACAGACCTACAGTTAAAGAAACATCAACACTGCAATGCAGGCCGACACAGAATGATAAAGCATACAAGAACTATAGCCAACACAGGTCTACAGTTCAAGGAACATCAACACTGCAATGCAGGCCGACACAGAATGATAAAGCATACAAGAACTATAGCCAACACAGACCTACAGTTAAAGGAACATCAACACTGCAATGCAGGCGGACACAGAATGATAAAGAAATCTCAACTTGAGTCTTTCAATTTTTACTCAGATGCACAATAAAGACATCTGTAGACATTTTAGTAAAATAATATATATTTTAATATAAAATGATATAAAATATATCAGTGAGACAGGCATTATGCATAGACAATGAAGTGCAAAGACACAGTTTTAACAGCAGGTATTGTCTTCAGTGTGGTATATAGAACCTAGTCCAGATAAAAGAGTGACAACCAGTGACTTAAATATAAACACTGGCCGGCTAATATCAATTCAACATACACTGCTGAATCTTTAGGTGGAACATTTCTTAATAACTCTTTGAACCTTTGTTTGAATTTAATAATTTGGTATCATGGTATCAAAGCAAAGTAAAGACAATAAAAATGTTGACTATTTAATATTGTTTCTTAATTTAAATAATTACAGTCTGACAACAAACAAATGTCAGAATTATTTTATTTTTAACAAAAAAGGAGTGTTCTTGTTTTAACAAAAACATTTTAACAACACATAATAGAATAAGAAATTGTAAGTAGAAAAAATGAAGATAATTTCATATTGATATTCAATAACGTTTTTCTTATACCTTAAATGAGAAAATATCAATAAATGAAGAATGAACTAAAGAACTGCAGAGTCTCTCACCACTGATTAAAGTGGGAAAGTTACTAGTTACTTGTGGAGATGGGGTGTGTGCGAGTACTGATTAATCCCAGGAAACAGCTGTTAAATTAACTGATCGTCTGTTAGTCCTTGATGGCATAAAAATGATGCTAAATATGCAATCAATCAATCAATCATATAATATCACTGTTTGTATTAATAAATATTTTCAAAGTTAAAAATGACAGTTTATGGATATATTTCATGCCGCATGAATGACAATATTCTGTATATGGCTCAATGAAGGAGTTATGCAACAAAATATATATATTGCACATTAACCATTATTCATAAATGCAAAATTTTCATTTTCTCAGTAAAAATATATTTATGTAAAAGCTGAGTATTCAAATAAAATAAATATATGTCTTGTTTCCTTTAAATCTTATTTACCAGAGACACACTGAGCCAAACATGCCTTTGTGTTAAACCTCATTTGAACCAATGAAACCACTTCAATTTTCAAAATTGTGTCATTCTTATTTGTTAAAACAGCCTACAAAACAATTTAACTATTAAGTTTGTTCTTAATTGTTAAGAAGTTTGTCATCACTATGTAAGCATAAATTTAAGCATAAATGATTTAATTCTAAACGAGTCACGCACAAACTACAATGTCACACAAGCTATGCTTAGAAATGACCTAAGCAAACATCAACTTTTAAACGTCAATCATCTCAGATTTCAGCATAGCTCCGACCAGAGTCAGTCAAATTATGTCAAACTGTCAGCCAATTGACATTAAACACTAAGCAGTCACTTCCTTTGGGTTTCTTAATTGTTACTTAATGACCACTAACTATTACTTAACAGCCACTTAGAGCAAAGATTTAAAATAACAAAACAATCTTCAATTAATTTTCCATATAAATGTATACAACAAATGAGAGTAATTTGCAGTCTACCATTCCAGTACAGGACGCCATTCAATTCAATACAGAGGTATATGTATGTATTATAAAAAGTGAAAACACAATAACTAAAGTTAATAAATAGTATTATGCTCATACCACATTGTGGGGAATATTGTGAAGTGCGAGAAGTCTATTTTAGCTGGCATACATTAATATGCACCGAAGAAATTCATAAAATTCTATGTTGCTCTGAAGTAAACAAAAAAGCTCCAAGTGATTTTTTCTTGTTTTTCAGAATGATTGTGTGTCAGATCTACAGAGAGGAGTAATTGGAATATTACCCTCTGTTACTTGTACAGGTACTAGTCATAAACTGGCTCCCCGTCTCATACATGTATAATATAAGATACGAAGGCAACGCCGAGAGCATTTTAGGGTCCGATAACCAGGCTTCTCCAGTCATACCTAAGTTCAACGGTGACAAAAAATGTGTAGACTGTCTTGAAGACAATGTGCAAAAAATTTAGAATGCTTTTTACTGTTTTTTTTATGACATTTAATATGATTTCCGGGACCGTTGCAATAGCAAGTGGCTGACTTTGCCTTAAACAATGATAAAGTCATCAGTGATAATGTCACATTGTTAAAACTTTCCAATTATGTACAGAAATGTTTTGTCAAGACATTATGAAAAAAATAGCTGACATAAACAAAAAGATTTTATCCTCCCAGGTATGCATTAATTATTTAAATTATATAATTGTATAAAAATCATGAGGTAACAACAATGTTTTTAAGCATGATAAAACAACAATGTTTTTAAGTATGAGGAAACAACAATCAACAATGTTTTTAAGTATGAGGAAACAACAATGTTTTTAAGCATATTTCCTAAAAGCTGTTGCTGATAATATTCATATTGCGTATCATTTACGCACATCCTTTTATTTTTTGCTCCTTTTTTTCATCAGTATTCCAATTATCTAATGGCAGTCATTTAGTTTTGTTGTTGCTAAGGTTACCAAGGAGAACAGGGATCTTTGCAATATTGCAGCCATGTTTCAATGTGTCCAGAATCAACCTGCATCAAGGCTGTGTATGTAGTCAGCTGTAATATACAAAAAATGTATAACTTGTCACAATTGAAAATTAATACGTCCCCATGGTCGTAAAAATGACAAATTGAATGTTCGTTGATTTGACATGAAATGATTATAGAAATGTTGGTTCCTCCAAAAACTCTCACTATACATAAATTGATAAATTGCCCGAAGGACGTGTCAGTTGAGAATGCAAGCTAAACAAGAGGGCCAAGATGGCCCTATACCGCTCACCTGACTGACCTTGAGTCACCCAACTTAAGTAGATTATATAATACATGTACACTCAAAATTCCAAACAGATGAGATGGGCAAGTAGTTAGAATTTTGATTTGTTTTGAAGATGTAACAGATGCGTAGAAGAGTTCAAACTTGGTAGAGGTTCACCCATGGTAAACATCAGTGAAATTACATCAAAATCAGGTCAGTAGATTCTGACAAGAATGCTTTTGAAGTTTTTACTATAGCTGCCGACTGTTCCAAACCTAAGTCTTCAAACTATTAGATAAAAATCCAGTTCCAGCACAAAACTAACTTGTTATGTTTGAGAAGGGTTTCAAACTAAAGCATCAGACTAAACTATTGTGCATGAAACAATCCACAGTTCCAGCACAATAAATATTCCTATGAGTTTCGCTTGAAAGAATCTTTGTCGCAGTGCACTCTCCCCCAAAAACAATTAAGCTCCTCCTCCAAGATGACACTGAAAATCTCAAGCTGTGAAGAAACTAACTAAAAATATGGTATTGCTTTATTATGAAGCAGTAAACTATCCCTGTCTGAACTATAAAAACTCTGACTTTTATATTCAGAAAAACACCTATTTTAAAATGGTTCATGATATATGAATAATATTTCAATCATTGATTATAATTGTATCATTCATCTTTTTATGATGAATTATCTTTTAAAACTTATATCTAATAACAAAAAAAAGGTTATTTAAAGAGTTTATTACCTCTTCTTATAATAATTGGTATATACAGACATTTATGCTATAAAACAAGGATATTTATTAGACATAAAACTAACCCCACCCCCTGGCTGCCATGTTTTTTGACGAATCAACTATGGCTTGAACAAACTTGGTAGAGAGTCACTCAAGGAACATTTCTGTGAAATTATTTTAGAATCGAGCCAGTAGCTTCTGACAAGAAGATTTTTTAAGTTTTTACTGTAGCTTATGTACATGTAGTAAACTAACCCCACCCCCTGGCCGCCATGTTTTTTGACGAATCAAGATGGCTTGAACAAACTTGGTAGAGGGTCACCCAAGGAACATTTCTGTGAAATTATTTTAAAATTGAGCCAGAAGTTTCTGACAAAAATATTTTTTAAGTTTTTATTAATTAAACTTGCCCTGCCCTCTGGATGCCATGTTTTTTTATGAATCAAGATGGCTTGAACAAACTTGGTAGAGGGTAACCCAAGGAGCATTACTGTGAAGTTATATCAAAATTGGCCCAGTGGTTTCAGAGTAAAAATTGTTAAAAGCTAAAAGTTAACGACGAACGATGGACACCAGGCGATCACATAAGCTCACCTGTAAGCCTTTGGCTCAGGTGAGCTAACAAAAACAAGAGGTCCAAGAGGGCCTGAATCACTCTACTGGCAGCAAATGGTCAGATGAACATTTCAGAGGAAATGTTTTTTAGGTTCCTCTTTAACAAATCTTTTAAGATGCTACATGTAAAATATCTAAGGTCTAGTCCTTGAACTTTCACAGATTCATTTTTAAAGTTTCACTAATAAAGTATGCTTATAAGCTCTGTGTCGTGAACATTTGTAGTTGAAAGTGTGCTTATAAGCCTGTGTTGTGAAGATTTGCAGTTGAAAGTGTGCTTATAAGCCTGTGTTGTGAACATTTGTAGTTGAAAGTGTGCTTATAAGCCCTGTGTCATGATCATTTGCAGTTGAAAGTGTGCTTATAAGCCCTGTGTCATGAGCATTTGTGGTTATAAAACTGCTGTGCATTTTTGGTTAAGATTCAATGGTAAATGAAAGTGCCATTGCATATACAACATTTTCCTTATATAACTCTATGTAAAACAGTGACCCTGTGGTGACCCCAAATTTGACTGAAGGGACCCCGACTTCTACAAATTTTTTAGAGGACTTCCATGAAACGTTACATGTAAAATATCTGAGGTCTAGGCCTTGAATTTTCAGAAAAAAAATGTTTTTTGGCTTAAATGTGCTTATTAGGCCTGTGGCAGGGGCACTTGTGGTCGAATCACGCTAGTTCAAGAATGTTTCCCAGATGTTGTCATTATATAACTGCTGTGCAAGTTTGTTTAAGATTCAATGAAAAATAAAGCTGCTAAAGATTAACGGAAGGATGACAGACGGATGGACGGACGATGGATAGACGACCAACTATTTACCATGACATAATCCTGCTGGCCTTTGGCCAGTAGAGCTAGAAAAATAACTTCATTGTGTTGTTTTGGAGCTTTGGAACAGGGAGATAATTCATACACCATGCACACTGCTTGCCCCAGCAATTGAGTTCATCTTGGATATGTTCCGTCCTTGTGTTTTAGATAATATAGACTATAATCAAGTAATTTTTAAACCTCAACTGAGCTGGGTTTAATCCTCAGTGGAAGAAGTAAGACCTCCTGGGACAACAAATTATAATGAAGGATCATATATACAAATGACGATGCAAAGTGACAACATTATTTTATGTTGTAGCAGGTAAAAAATAAACCTTTTGTGCTCCAACTTCAGCTGAATAACTCGTAAATTAATTTTGAGTTACTGAAACAGCAGTGAAATAAACTATTCATTACATTTTGTAAATTAAAACTGACAATGAAATATCAGTTTTCAACGCTAAAACATACAGAGTCATTCTATACCATAGATACCTGTCTACATAATGATGTCATTTTACATGTATATTTACACTGATGGCACTGTTTTGCTCAAGCCTGAATCCAGGAGTTAGTACCAGATAATACCAGCGAAACTAAACCTCCAGTTGTTAAAAATAGTTAATAAATTCAACTTTTTTTTTAAAATATCTAGGTAATTCATTGTTTGGAATGTAATACATATTTAGTATTTAAGTGACAAAAAATTGTGTCAATTCATTTAGTTTTGTGTTATGGTTGACCACTTGAAATGACCTTTCCACTGATGTTTGTTATACCTTCTGGCTTAATTTTTAATGATTATTATATGGACATCAATCAGGATAACCACTTGCAGATTATCTTGTAGTTTATATTAATTTATTAATACTCGATTGTAAAGCTCACTGTTCATGTGAATCAATCTCCAGTCCGTTTCCTGGGTAGAAAACCAGTAATGAGTGTTTTTATTAAAAATTAGAGAACATCAGGTCAAGCGTTGGATTAAACCTGGGGCCTCTGGCATGAGCCGCCATACACTACTACCCTCAGGCTGATAATTGTATAGACGATATTTAATTGTTTGTTTTGGTTGTAAGATCAAATTGTATTTCATCAAGTGATCACCAAAAGTCCTATTCTCACGAGTAGCTTGCCACAAAGGAGAATACTAGTATCATTTTTGGTGATCATGACATGAAATATCATTTGATCTTTTTTTTTATTTTTTTTTATTTTATGCATTTACATAAATTTTTGTTTATTTTGACCTCAATTCGTCATCAGATATTATTGGATTAATAAAAAAATTTAAGTACTTTTTTTTTTTCAAATAACGATTTTTTTTAGATAAATATGCAAGGACAGAAATATTTTATTTACTTTTTTCATAATTTCACTGTTTGAAACAGTGGATTACCATAAATAATCCACAGGGAAATCTCTATAATTCATTTAAAAGCATAAAATAAAAAACTCTTGTTACTTTTTAAATGAATATTGAATAGATACAAGAACATTATCTTACCATAACAAAACAGTCAGAAATCCTCAAGGATCAGCTTCTTTATACTGTGTATTTATGGATTTCATTTATTTATCATTGGAAATATTAATCTTATAATTACACTTATATTACCTTATTTAACACAGGTTTAGATGACAGGACATCAAACATCCCTGGGATCCCAACTCTCTGCAACAAAAAATACATTCAATTATAAACATTTACAAGAATGTTTTCATTAACAATAAATCCAACTAATGACTATATACTATGGCATGCTTAATTACTATTTATTAAAAAAAAAGCAAATTGAAATATATCTCTTTAATTTGAAGAGACAACACTTCAACTTAGATATATATAACTCTTCAATGGTGAGGGATATCTTTTAAATGCGACAAGATATCTGCATAGAAATGATATAAACATATTGTCTGCATAAGAGATAACTCGCCCTGTTGTGGATATATCTCTCTAAATTAAAGAACTTTCTCTCATACTTAAAGAGATATCTCTATATAAAGATATTGCTTTAACTTTGAAAGATATCTAAGAAAGACATGGTACTTTGATCTTTGAGATATATCTAAGAAAGACATGGTACTTTGATCTTTGAGATATATCTAAGAAAGATGCGGTACTTTGATCTTTGAGATATATCTAAGAAAGATGTGGTACTTTGATCTTTGAGATATATCTAAAAAAAAAAAAAAAAGGCGTGGTACTTTGATCTTTGAGATATATCTAAGAAAGGCGTGGTACTTTGATCTTTGATATATATATCTAAGAAAGGTGTGGTACTTTGATCTTTGAGATATATCAAAGAAAGATGCGGTACTTTGATCTTTAAGATATATCTAAGAAAGGCGTGGTACTTTGATCTTTGAGATATATCTAAGAAAGACGCAGTACTTTGATCTTTGAGATATATCTAAGAAAGATGTGGTACTTTGATCTTTGAGATATATCTAAAAAAAAAAAAAAAGCGTGGTACTTTGATCTTTGAGATATATCTAAGAAAGGCGTGGTACTTTGATCTTTGATATATATATCTAAGAAAGGTGTGGTACTTTGATCTTTGAGATATATCAAAGAAAGATGCGGTACTTTGATCTTTAAGATATATCTAAGAAAGGCGTGGTACTTTGATCTTTGAGATATATCTAAGAAAGACGCAGTACTTTGATCTTTGAGATATATCTAAGAAAGACGCGGTACTTTGATCTTTGAGATATATCTAAGAAAGGCGTGGTACTTTGATCTTTGAGATATATCTCTTTACACATCAAGTCAGGTCTGTAGCTCAGTCAGTAGCACGTTTAACAATAATCAAGGGATCATGAGTTTGAATCTCTGCCCAGTCACAGTCTCTCTATGTTAATGCCGAGTCGCATTTCCATCAGTGTCAGAGGTGCCAAGAATAGACCATTCCCAAGCAGCATAATTACATAAAGAGCATTTCCAGAAAATCAACACAAAGTTTTCTAGAAAATGAACAGTTTCATATCTGATTTTAATTATTACCATCTGGGAAGAATTAGTATTTTTAACAATAAACCTCAACAGGCAGGGGTAAACGATCAATTGAAGTGCCATGGACTTTCTGAAAACAAATATACCTTTTGCGAGAGTTTCTTCATACAGCGATTGGCCGGTGTCCTGCGGTCATCCAGAAACATCGGTTTATCCCAGTGATCATAATTTGTCTCCAGAATATACCAGTGGCCAGCACTCTTCATCCACCATATATCTGTACCATTCACCTCTCTGTTCCGAGTAATCACACAAGCCTAAAATGTGCAATTTACATTGAATGTTATGTAAATATAAACATTTTGAAGTCAAATATAAATATGGACATTTTGAAGTCAAATACAGATATGGACATTTTAAAGTCAAATATAAATATGGACATTTTGAAGTCAAATACAGATATGGACATTTTGAAGTCAAAAATAAATATGGACATTTCGAAGTCAAATATAAATATTGACATTTTGAAGTCAGCATAATGTATAAGAAAATATACCTAGCACTGAAGATGATTAATGGATATCCCTGCATAAACTAAGTCAGCATCACAAAATATGTACACCATCACACCTAATGTGGATTATGTATGCAAAATTTAAACTCAATATGCCTGAAAAATGTGGAAGAAGTTGCTCCACAAGGAATTGCAATATGGTAAATACAGAAACAAAATCTGCATCACTCACAACATTTTACACATGATATTGATCATGTATGCGAAATCAAAGTCAAATGCTTGAAAACTGCGGAAGTAGTTTGCTCCACAAGAACTTCATTATGGTATATACAGCAATTCCACTAAGTGCAAGGGCAATAACTAGGCACAAAATCGAGTAATCTTTCCAAACGTTAAATTATGCACATCTACACAGGGCAGGGCAGGGCAGGGCAGGGCAGGGCGGGCAGGGCAGGGCAGGGCAGGGCAGGGCAGGGCAGGGCAGGGCAGGGCAGGGCAGGGCAGGGCAGGCAGACAGACACTCTAGCTATAGAAGTTGATATCATTCAAACATGATTTTATATGTTACTGGTATGGCTGGAGTAACATACAAAGTTTTGTTGAACAGACTAAGGGTGAGTGTGCTGTGATGGAAGTCAAGATTTGATTGGACTACAGAAACAAAAGGGGAGGAGTTTGGACCATATCTAGTCTATGGTAGACAATGAACTTACCTGTCCAGAGGTGTTCCCCGCCAGAATGAAAAATGCCGGAGCAATCATTAATGTATCAGAAAGCATCTTCTTGGCTTCATTGAAACTATGAGCAGTTTCCATTGTTTCACGGGTCAAAAATCCCATCCACGTTCCTTTTCCTTTCAATATCAGGTCTATGATTCCTGTAATAAATGTCATGTTTCATCATCATCATGTTTTATATTTATATTATTTAATCTGAAACACAAAGCAGATGCTGAATAAATTGATATTTATGAAAAAATAATCAATAATTATGAAAAAGTATCGTGTAACTTCATTGCACGATGCTGACAGCAGTAAGATGATTTTATGACAGGTGGGCCAGGGTCAGAGGTTAGCAAACTTTGTTCCCTGCTCAACTCAAAGACAAATTAAATCACTGTAACTAAATAAAGGTAACAAATCTTCATACCTAAAATCAGTTTAATACTTTTAACTTTGAGACCGAGTCAAGTGTTTGCATTTTAATTTGTGTTTTTATATGAATTCTAGAAAATGCTTAAGCGTATGAATTTGAGTTGAGTGGAAAAAGTGTTAAAACCTCAGGGCCAGGTGTCTGTATAATGTGATTGTATGGGGTATCATACTAAAGATTTCCTGTGATATTATATTTCAATACTTTTGATATTATATTCTTGTAAAGCAACTTTCTTTGTATTATGACTAAAAGACTGACCAAATTGATTTATAACATCTTGCAATACAATACAATTTCTTGCTTGGTGCCAAGCATTAAGAAAGATGTTCTAAAATGTGCAGGGAGGGAGTCTATATAGTATGACTGGGTGAGATATTATATCCACTTTTTTAGGTGTAATACCGCTGTGTGAAAGCACTACAAAATCAATATATATATGGATGTATTGTATGCACATTTCGAATGCCAAAAACAGGGTTTGATTTCCTGTAGAGTTGGATGAATACAGTGCATCATGAAATGTAACCATTTTATTCAAAATACCTTAAAACAGAATGAATGAATGGGGTTTCCAGGAAGATTCCAGGTACACTCTACATGTAAAAAAAACAACAAATTAACATACAGATAAAAAAACAAAAAAAACATCAACAAATGAATATGCAGAATGAACCTAGAACCTTGATACCAGCAGAACTGCAGAGTTTCAGCAACTTCTATCATATAAATCAAATTGTTGCTTCCTATGACATGCATGAGCTTCGCAGCGATCCTATTCTTGCCATCACTCATATGACTCCATGGATCCACACAGGGGTTGGTAATTTAACGACAATAGTGGACACTGTGTACATGACAAAAAATGATAAAATGAACACGACATCCATTCCGAGGATTCTTACTCCTCTGCTGAGATCAACAGTGATTCTATTCTTAGCAAGAACCACACAGGCAACCTTAGGCCATTATAAATTAATTGCTAGGTTATTATCCAAATTTATTGTAAAAATAGGGAGAGCGGGAGGATTTATTTTTTATTTTCATTTTTAAATTTTTATTTTTTATTTTTTTTAACAAAATAAAAAGGGTCGGGCGGCAATAAAATTAGGGGACAGGCGGGGATGATAATCTAGCAGTTAATTTATTATGGCCTAAAACAGAAACATACCTCTGTAACCGCCATCAACATTAAATCTTTCATTTATGGTCATCGTGAATTTGCCCTGAAAATATTTATTATGAGAAACTGCATGAAACATTTTTATCAACAATATAAATGTAGCAATTACAGGTCTAGATTATATAAATCTTTCATGGGTTTGACGTTCCAATAGAAAATTCCATGTTGAGAAATGACTTAGCCATAACGAGACTGTGCAGAGGTACTAGGAACCGTCAAAACAGTTATCCCAAAGGGAAAGAGTTCCATCTTAACAAAAAATAAACAACATGAAAGATTCTCAAGTACAAAATTAGCAGTAAGAATTTTTAGATTTTCAATTGCTGTTTGTATTCTGTTCTCTTCTTTCATAATGGTACAAGAGTAGAAGAATACCAGTGGTATTTATGAATAAAGCACAGGCTAGCTAGGTATCCACTGATTAACTCATGTATATTAATTCTAAAAGCAAACCAAACAGTTTGGAATGATACCATTCATTGTAAGTAATTAATCCACATTTTTAACAGTAAATATGCCCAGCGTAAAGTACACTGTCATGATATATACACAGTGTCCGCCATAGCATAACATAATATTGCAATGATGGTAGTCAAGGAACCTGGAGGAAGCATTTGATGAGTTTTCTATACCCAGTCAAAAACTATATAAGAAAACAGGAAGTTGTCATGTGGCATGTCAATAGTGTATATAATTTCCTGTGAAATAGTTCTAAAAATTTTTTCTCTCCTTCCTTTTGTATTTTAACCTATATGTGAAATATATACAAATGAATAAAGTATGCTGCCTTACCATATAGAACCAAGTTAACAAATAAAACAAAACAATAACAATATAGCCTACTTTTATTCTATTAACTTACATAAATAAACAATTGAAAATTGACTCGTTTTTAGAAACAGTCAATTTATAGAATTGTCATTAATTAAGTGATTTCAATTGTTCCTCAAATGGTCATATGAGCCTAAGGACAATCCTTTGACCATTGACTGGGCCAATGTGAAATTGCTTAATTAATAACACTTAATGGTGTTGTCCACAGCATAAAATATATATTAAGTGAAAGTCAATATACATATGTAAATTACATGAGCTTACCGGAGAAATAGCTGTCAGAATACCAACATAACCAGCAAAGTTGACAGATTTGAATACTGTTTTGCCTTGCCTCTGGAAGTTGAGATTTACAATGGATGGTCTCAAAACCTCAGTTAACTGCCATGTTCTATTCAATATATCCCACCTGAAAAAAAAAAGAATGTGGAATTGATCAATGAATGGGAAGAATGGAATACATGACTGCAAGCTGAAAAGATTTGAATACATGACATTATGTGACAAAACATACATGTAGAATACATTATGGTTTGTTTGAGTCAGTGCGATTTTTTATTATATCAGAAACACATCTCAGGCATTTATTATTTATTTAGGCATTTCAAAAATAATAGAGGACAACAAGGAAAAACTTTTGACAATTTACGGCCAACTCCATGTTAACTAGCTTAAGATGGTTAAAGAATTTTTTCGAGATATTTTGGTGACTTATAATATGAGGTTGGTAAAGATCCAATGATTTTTGATAATTTAAGAATTCATCTCGGACATTTATTAGGCCTTTTCAGAATGTAATACAGGATTTCGTAAAATCATCTAGCTACTGTGTAAGATTAGTGACGATCAGGCCAGAAATGCACATGCTAGACAGAACATGATGTCATGTGGAGTGCGTAGTACAGCAATAAAGTGATAGAGCAATGAACTCAGGGTATCCATGGTGTCCTTGAGGCAAACACTTTTTCCGCATATGCTTAGTACTGGTTCTACCAAGGAATATTTTGAGTTTGATTTGTATAAGATGTATATAATTAACTGGTTTCACAATCAAAATAAAATAAAGAAGTTTAAAACAGCGTGATATCAAACAGAGCAATCTTTGAATAATAAATATCCGATATGACCAGTTTAAGAAATCGTCTGAGATATTATGGTTATTACACTACTGTGTAATTTGGTTCAAAATCAAATGAAAATTGGGAGTGCTAGAGTGCACATATGATAACTTAAAAAGGTTCACATTATTTGATTTTGCCAGTTCAAGAACTGGTATAGTGCTAGAGTGCACACAAAGGGGATTAATTCTGACATTAATTATACAATTTGGCCAGTTTAATAAATAATTTCATGTATAATAGTTTTATAACAACAGCGTAAGTTTGGTGAAGACCACATTAAATTGCTACAGCTGAAGTTTAAACAAAGTCAAATAATGCGATTTTTAAAGATTCATGGGCCATAACTCCGACGCTTATAATCTAATCTGGCCTGTTTAATAAATTATTTCTGATATTATAGTTATACAACTACTGTGTAAATTTGGTAAAAAACAGATTAATATTGCTACAGCTAAATTTAAATGAAGTCCAATAATGCGATTTTTAAAGATTCATGGACCTCAACTCCAACATTAATAATCTAATTTGGCTGGTTCAATAATTTATCCAAGATATAATAATAACATAACTACTGCATAAGTTTGGTGAATATCAAATGAAAGTGAAAATGAAGTGCCAGAGTCCAACAAGGTCAAACAAAGCTAATTTTGACAATTCAGGGACATATTAAGTAGCTGATTTAGATGGTTCAAGAATTTGTCCGAGATTTTATGGTGACTTATATATGCATTCCGTGAAGATCCAATGAAAACTGCGTGTGCTAGATTGAACATAACATAAAAGTTTACAAGCAAACAGATTATGGACACCAGGCACGCCATCCAGTAGTAAAGCATCGGATCCATGATCGGATGGCCGTGGGTTTGATCCTCCGCCATGACTATGTGTAGTATCCTTTATCCGCATATGCTTAGTACTGGTTATACCTTTGACCTTTCTGCCCTGAAATATTTAGGAGCTCACCATCACAAACAACCCTGCAAAGTTTGAGGTCGCTACGCCAAACCGTTTCAGAGAGAAACTGATTTTCTATAAAACAAAACACTGACATCCCAAAAGAAGTACATGTTAGAAAGAGGATCATAACTGCAGATCCAATTAAAGTCTCACCCCATGAATAGTCCAAAATCTAGGTTCCTTGCATGATACAGTTTCCCGGAGGAATCTTCCGCTACTACAGAGGTACAAACAGTGAACAGCTCATAGAATATGTTGTACAGCGCTATTTCGCCTGAAACATAAACACAATAAAAGTGCAGTTTTAAAAAGTTTTGATTATCAGTTTATTGGTGAAAACCAAGCGGTGTAGGCATGTTGTCAGCTAAGCAGCCAACTTTGATGAGTGCATTTAAAAGTTTAACTACAAGGAATGTGATAAAGTTATTTTCAAATATAACATTTTAATTTCTTTCAAAGCAACCAGATATATGATTATTTTAAGGAAAATATCATGATATGTATCATGATACATTGGTCCTGTATCACGCATGATACGAAATTTTGTGATTCCCATCCCAAGGCTAGACTTCATCTACAGATGGATGGATAGACAGACAGACAGTTGGGCATACAGATGGATGGACATGGTGGAACCAGCATAACAACCATCCTACAAATAACTTCCTTGTTGTTCGGGTATAAAAAAATACTACCTTACCAACTTCAATACCAGATGCTTTTGAGATGCCCTTTATTTCATCCTGGTATGGCTGAGGAAGAGTGTCCACAAAAGCTGGCTGAAAACAGATAGAACAAGTATTTAATGTTTAACTTAAATAAGAAAAAAATACAAAAAAGAATATGTTTTTATGTATCCAGATGAAGCAGCATGCAATAACTTGTTTGAGGATTTCTATTACTTATCTATATTGATTTAAATTCATTACCATGACAGGTACAAATATATTCATGGGGAGTGATTGTTTATGTGTCAGGTGTACCTGTCTGTGTAAATTACTTGCTTTCCTGTTGCCTGTGCAACATTCTACAACTTATACGACCAAGTTGCTTTCCTGATGCCTGTGCAACCTTCTGCAACTTATGTGACCAAGTTGCTTTCCTGATGCCTGTGCAACATTCTGCAACTTATACGACCAAGTTGCTTTCCTGATGCCTGTGCAACATTCTGCAACTTATACGACCAAGTTGCTTTCCTGATGCCTGTGCAACATTCTGCAACTTATACGACCAAGTTGCTTTCCTGATGCCTGTGCAACACTCTACAACTTACACGACCAAGTTGCTTTCCTGATGCCTGTGCAACACTCTACAACTTACACGACCAAGTTGCTTTCCTGATGCTGGTGCAACTCTACAACTTATACGACCAAGTTGCTTTCCAGATGCCTGTGCAATGAAAAAAACAATCACACAACACATTTTTCCCACAGTGAATAAAGTTCATAAAAGAAAAAGCCAGAGAATGAGTGATAATGGTTATGCACGGCTTGTCCTGCTTAGACTAGTTTCTTGTGTCAATTTACATCTGCCAGTAAATATGTGATGAAGGGCGGTAGTGCAGTGGATTGAGCTGCTCATGACAGAGGTTGCGGGTTCAATCTCGACCTGATGCCTCTCATAAAACTACACTTAGTACTGGCTCTACCCAGGAAGCAGACTTGAGAGTGGTTCATATAACCTCTGAGCTTTCATTGCGATTGAGCTAAAATAGATTAGTATTCAATTAAAATGTAGTTAATCATTTACCCCGAACAGATCCACAAAATAAATGGCTTCCTCTGCCAATATCCCAAACTCATCTATAAAACCCTTAAATGAAGTCAGTATAGCTCGGATCTGAAAAGAAAAACAGAGAAATAATTATTCATAATTTCGATTCAAATGAATTTTATTTCCACTTCACATAATCAGTAAAGGAAGGATAGTTGGATGGTTGTTTGGTTGGTTGGTTGTTTGGTTGGTTGGTTGGTTGGTTGGTTGGTTGGTTGGTTGGTTGGTTGTATCGGTTATATCATGACAGTGTCTACCTGAGACAGTTTTCTAAGCGCTGCCGCACTGGAGTATCATGCCGCAGACACATGGTATGATACCCCACCAAGTCACATTATACTGGCACCGTGCCGACAAGACCTAGAACTATGCTCTTAATGCTTCAAGCACATGTGAGTAAGCTTTTTGTACCATTTTTCAAGTCTGTGGCATGACATGGTTGGAGATCGAACCCACAACCTTCTGCAAGCAAGGTTGGCACTCTACCTCTAGACCACCACTGTGTATGTAAAGGAAAGAAATGTGCCTTCTTGTTGAAAGTATTTAAAACAATGCCTCATTTTGCATATATTTTATTCAATACCGACTTTGACTTTATAGTCAATAAATAACTCTTCCTTTTTGGGAAGGGGACCATTTTTCAACACATAGAAAGTTATATAAATGACATATCCAGTTTTATGGTGAAAAAAGACCAAGAATGAATCTGAGTAGAACCGGGGGCTGCTGGGAATTGACACCCATGGGTGTCCGATGATGTCTTTCTTGTGGAGAACCCAGAACAATGCACCTGTCTGAAGAAATGAATACCACAAAAGTCTGTGTTCTGTTATGTCAATTTCAATATGCGTCAATTTCACTTTCTTTTTATAAACCTTGCTATGTAAAATATATTATATGTGTTTAGTATAGTAAAGGAAACTTTTAAAGGTTAAATAACACAAATTTATGTACTGCATGTCTCGGGGAAATCACCTGATGTAATTTCGATAAGTCAAAATTATGGAAGGGGGCATAATTAACTGTTTATTTTCATACCTTTGCCTACATTTCTAACAATTCTTACCTTGAACCTTTACATTTTGGCCTTAAATAATCTAAGCCCAATGCATGAAAATATTAGAGGGTTTTTTGTTCATTATTGCATCTCATTATTAATTTTTGAGTGGAGTACTTGTCAAAAACCAAACCACAACAAGTTTTATCACACAGATGTATTCTAGCATTGTCATATATTGATTAATTGAATATTGATTGATTGAATATTAAGCGTCATTTTTATGCCATCAAGGGCTAACAGACGATCAGTTAACCTAACCACTGTTTCCTGGGATTAACCAGAACTCGAGCACACCCCATCTCCGCAAGTAACTGATAACTTTCCCACTTGAATCAGCGGTGAGAGACGAATGATAATGAAACACAATGTCGTATATCAATCATCACGGAGACTGTTGCCGTGGATTTAAACTCACAACCCCTTGATTGATAGTCAGACGCCTAACTGACTGAGCTAATTGGGCCTGGCTGTATTGATTAAAAATCAAATAAATTAATTTCCTGTAACTATATATCTTTTTTTACTGTGCATTATTTTCCTTTTGAACAACGTCAATAATAATTTGCAGCATTGTAACTGTATCAATTAAAATTAAAATAAATTAATTTCCTGTAACTATATAACCTTCTTTACCGTTGATTTACCACTTTGAACAATGTCAATAATAATTTGTCCATTGCTTATTGCCATGTAGCACGGCACTCCAGCACAATGTTGCTCTTTGTTATTTTAGTGCAAACTGCAGCGCCTGGTTTGGTTATCACACTTTAGCACTGTGTGACAAAGGCCAAAAACAGAATACACATTTCATAAGAACATACAGAACAACTGTATTTTATTACTGACTTTTTCTCTTTTTTTTAGTCCTTCGTGTTCTCTTATCTAAGATCTCTTATTTTTCACTGCTAAGGTTGTAGGTTCGAGTCCCGCTTGCTCTAAAATATCTATGTGAGAAAGTTTGCCAGTTACTTGCAGAAAGACGATGGTTCTACTCAGAATTATCCAGAGGTTGTAAATGACATTAAACCCTCACTCAAAAAAAATGAAAATTAAAATAATATTGGTAATATGTAATGTTCAGTAAGCTTCTTTTTGCTGTTTTGAGGAATGTTTGAGCCAATCATATCATTTTATTGTAGCCACTACTTCCATACCTGAGACAGAATGATACAACTGGCAACATGTGTGGCATGTGATCGTATATATTTTATCAGCAAAGTTCAAATGTCATTCAGTTATCAACATGCACTATAATTCTGAACCCAGCGTAGCTTACTTGCTGGCTGTGAGATCAACAAAGTTTGTACGTGTAAGACTTAACTGTTATACATTAACGCAAGTACTTCTAGTTTAGAATTGACGTGACGCTAGAATGATTATCGCTCCACCCACTGGCCACGTGGGATTGTTTGTTCAAGTACTGTTTACTAGGCATCGTTTTGCTTGTCTTAGAAAAATAGCGACCTAGCAACCAATATCGAATGCTGATTGGATGATAAACTTGTTTAATTGACAGTTTGGTCCTGTCAATTGAACCAACTAATAGAATAACTTCTAACTTTCAGGCCTGTCCAGAGGCATCGTTAAGAATATATATATGTAAATTACAAGTGGTCATCATTCCCACATGTAACATGTATAACAGAATGTATCCCATCTTTAGTTACCTGTTAATATTGATTGTATAGCTGAATGACACACAGGCACTGGTCACAAACTCTTGTTTAGTATATATGGTCATATAGTATCTATATTGTAGTATAAATAATGTATGACCATAAAAAAAGAGTTTGTGACCAGTGCCTGTGAAATGACAGGTTATTAATGAGGAAGTCACATGTTCAAATATCAGCTATGTCCTGGTTTATCAGAATATGGGATACATGGAGTTAGCCACTTGAGATCCTGTAGATCTGAACGGCTTACCACATTATAATACATCCTACATGTATGAGTTTAGGTCCCTGTACATTAAGTTATAGAAATGCAGGTTTCTATTATTGTGAAATTACATCAAGGACTTGTATAGAAGGATAGGCAACTTGCATCTCCTGACTATATGTTGATAAAACAGCACACAAAGGATTAATTATTTGGCAAATTAATCATTCATAATCCACAGGCATTTGATTTTTTTACATTAACTATAAGTTGTATGTAATCTAAGATGTTTAAACATGTTTCAATCAAGCAAAATGGTCTTAAATTAAAAATATTTAGGTTTGAAGGAAAATTTCTCATCATTTGTCGTTATTTTAGCTGCAGTATACAAATTTTGTAATCAAAAGGATTTAAACAATTTTAAACACAAATTGCAGGGAATGGTATTGTTTTGATGAGAATTTCATTCTGCAATGTAAGAATTTTGATTTGAATTCCTGGGATGAATGGAAGTTAAGATAATTGGAACCGAGATATTGCAAGATTTTGCATGAATACGCGAGCGTTCACAAAATCTCAATCAGTTCTATTTCCTTTTTGTATATAATTCCTTGATAATATGCATCACAATACTAGCATGAGTTTTGTTACAAGAGCACACAAGAAAAAAGTCATATTGTGATGTAAGGGTTATATGCAGTGTAAAGTGTGAAGATATATTCATTTTCATTTTATAATTTTGCTGTGCTAAAGACTGCTTTAGGCCATAATAAAATGATTGCTAGATTATCATCCCCGCCAGCCCCCTTATTTTCATGCCACCCCGACCCTTATTATTTTCATAAAAAAGAAAAAAAAAATTATTTCATTATTTTTTTTATAAAAAAAACATCAAAACTTTTAATAATAAAAATAACAAATAAAATCCTACCAATCTCCCCAATTTAAAGAAAATTTTAAATGATAATCTAGTAATTAATTCATAATGCCATAATTATCCATATGTATGTGAATACCATTCAGTTTAATACAAAAATAACAAAGTGTGACAGTTTAATCTACATGTTGTTATCTCTCAGTAAAAAGCTGAAAAAATTTAAAATGTTTACTGATATATATGTTAAGAAGTCGGTAGACATGTTTTCGACAACAAACAAGAAATAATGAAGACCTGGCACGTAAAGGTCATTCATGTGTCACAATTCTGGCCCTGGTTGAAAACTGGTATTTCATTTATACCCACCTGTAGGTCCGTGTAGGTCCGTGTTTAACAGCCACTCCTACTGCAGCTAATGCACCTTGTCCATATAACACCCAAATTAGGAATTGTACATTTAAATTCCCATGTTTTACGACATCTATAGAATACCCTCAGTCAAAACTATTGAATGTTCATTTATTTTCAGTATAGGTCTGCCCTGTGTATTTAGCTGTAAGCAAGCATGCTCCATGTGCATGCAGAATTGATATGCTATTAAACACAATATCGTAATATGTATATACAAACACATATCCTTAATGGCACTTTAAATCAAAAGAAAATAATGAGATATCTTAATAGTACCATTTTATAAGAAAGTTTATGAATGCTATATTATGGCTTGGCTAGTGCAGTTCACTTGTTTTTTTACCTCAAGTTTCATTACATTCCTTTAACAAAATGGAATTATTATTGTGTGTTTTGCCAGTTTATCTACAGCAGCTGTGAGTTGGTTTCAATGTTGGGGCAGCTCATATATTTATCAATTACAAACATATTAAAACATTGAAACAGACTGAAATTTAAATACCTGACAAAACAATCCTCATTTTATAGCATCATCAGATTATTTTTGATACATGGGATATTGTTTCATGTGTACAGAGCTGTTGAATTGTATGTACATTATGCAGTATGTACATCACCAGTGATGTCTTATTGCAGTATATGCTATGCCAACTTTTGCTCTTCTCATCTGCAGCAAGAAATCACAACCACTATAAACCATTTTGAAACTAGACCTATCACTGTAGTGATGAATACCCCGAGCGCCGCCATGACAGAAAATGGTTAACCATTGTATGAAGTTTTATTAAATTATATCCAATAGTTTTAAAGTACTGCACCAGACAAGGGAAATATATCAAAGGGCAATAACTCTGTAATTAGCAAGAATAGAGTTATGTTTCTTGTACACTGCACTTCCTGTCATTATATTCTACCATTGTATGAAGTTTGATGAAATTCCATCCAGTACTTTAAAAGTAATGCTCCAGACAAGGGAAATATATGCAAGGGCAATAACTCTGTAATTAGCAAGAAAAGAATTATGTTTCCTGTACACTGCACTTCCTGTCATTATATTCTACCATTGTATGAAGTTTGATGAAATTCCATCCAGTACTTTAAAAGTAATGCTCCGGACAAGGGAAATATATCAAAGGGCAATAACTCTGTAATTAGCAAGAATAGAGTTATGTTTCTTGTACACTGCACTTCCTCTCATTATATTCTACCATTGTATGAAGCTTGATGAAATTCCATCAGGTACTTTTCAAGTTATGCTCCTGACAAGAAAAAATATCAAAGGGCAATAACTCTGTAATTAGCAATAATAGAGTTATGTTTCTTGTACACTGCACTTCCTCTCATTATATTCTACCATTGTATGAAGTTTGATAAAATTCCATCCAGTACTTTAAAAGTAATGCTCCGGACAAGGGAAATATATCAAAGGGCAATAACTCTGTAATTAGCAAGAATAGAGTTATGTTTCTTGTACACTGCACTACCTGTC
This sequence comes from Panopea generosa, assembly GCA_029582155.1. NCBI lineage: Eukaryota > Metazoa > Mollusca > Bivalvia > Adapedonta > Hiatellidae > Panopea > Panopea generosa. The sequence goes on from CM055896.1 coordinate 57,361,584, forward strand.
ATTATATTTTACCATTGTATGAAGCTTGATGAAATTCCATCCGGTACTTTTCAAGTTATGCTCCGGACAAGAAAAAATATCAAAGGGAAATATATCAAAGGGCAATAAGTCTGTAATTAGCAAGAATAGAGTTATGTTTCCTGTACACTGCACTTCCTCTCATTATATTCTACCATTGTATGAAGCTTGATGAAATTCCATCCGGTACTTTTCAAGTTATGCTCCGGACAAGAAAAAATATCAAAGGGCAATAACTCTGTAATAAGCAAGAATAGAGTTATGTTTCTTGTACACTGCACTTCCTCTCATTATATTCTACCATTGTATGACGTTTGATGAAATTCCATCCAGTACTTTTCAAGTGATGCTCCGGACAAGGAAAATTGCAAAGGACAGACCGACAGACCGACGGACCGACGGACCGACAGACCGACCTCAGGGTGACTCCAGTATACCCCCTCAAAACTTCGTTTGTCGGGGGTATAAATATTCAAAACCAAATTATATAGTCCTTTTTTTTAAGCATAAGAATCATGTTACTGTGGGGGAAAAAAAGGGGCGTAACTGTGTAGTAAGACTTATACTCCATCTATCTTACCTCCTTTTTCTTCTCCTGTGCCAGTTGTGTCCATCTGTTGATCGGTGCATCATCAAGATTTATTATATATTCTTTTACTCTTTCACTGTAATAATAATTATATCATTTAAAGAATGTTGGCTCATAAAATAAAAGCTGTTAGATTTTTCTTTAAATTCATATCATGTCTGACTATCAATCCAGGGATCACGAGTTTGAAACCTCACCTAGTCCATCTCCGTCATGATTGATATACAAGATTGTATCTCATTGTCATTCATCTCTCGCCACTCAAGTGAGAAAGTTATCAGTTACTAGTGGAGATGGATGTACTTGAATACCGGTTAACATTCCAGGATCCCAGAAAAGAGTGGTTAGCTAAACAGATCATCTGTTTAATAGCCCTCATATGAAAGGCATTATGAAAGGCATAAAAAATTATTTTAATTCTCAAACAAACAAACTTTTCAAAAAAAAAAACTTTTTAAAAAAATATTTATTTCTTTCAATTTTAAGCTTGATGAATTTAGACCCTTGGCCCAAACCTTCGATGAATTTAGGCTCTGGCCCAAACCTTTGATGAATTTAGGTTCAGGGCCCAAACTTTTGATGAATTTAGGCTATGGGCCCCAAACATTGATGAATTTAGGCCCTCGGCCCAAACATTTCATGAATTTTTACTCTGGACCCAAAACTTTGATGATTTAGGATCAGGGCCCAAAACTTGAATGAATTTAGGTCCTTGACACAAACATATGATGAATTTAGGCTCTGGGCCCAAAATTTTGATTGGTAATAATTATGTATTAAATACAATGTTACAAGACTTTTACCACAGTTCTTTGCTAAAAATAATAAGTAACCTTTATAAATGAATTGCTAGATTATCATCCAAATTTTTCATTAAAAGGAGGATTTTTTTTCTCTTTATAACTTAATGAATTTGGCGTGTAAGAATTACTTATATTTAGTATTTCCTGGTAGCTGTATTCATAATACAGTGTATAATTTTGTATTTTTTGTATGGAATGTTTGATATTCATTGTAAATGGGTTTTTTTATTGTTCATTTAATTATATAATTGTCGCCTTGTATCGTTGCATGTTTTTTTTTATTCCATACTATCTTCATTGATATTCTACACTATCATATGTAGTTTATTTTAGCTCAGAGGTTTAAAGAACTTCTCTAGAGTAGACTTACTGGGTAGAACCAGTACTGAGAGTTGTCTTTTGAGAGGCCTCAAATCAAGCTGGGAATCAAACCCGAAACCTCTGGCATGAGCCACCAACACTGACATTATTATTTTTTGACTGCATACAAACCATCAAAAGCTAGATCATGCTGTTGTCAATAATTACATTGTAAAAGTATTCTGTTGTGGTGAATGTCCTACACTTCATGTAAATACACATAGCTGCCAACAGTCATAATATGCTAATGAACCATAAACCAACGTTTTCAGAGATTATAATACGAGTTACTGCTGCCTCAATTGTTTTATTTATGACACTGTTTATTTCTCACACTTTAACTACATATTGACAATAATTATTAGGCCAAAATTAAAATTTGTTTGTTTGCTGTCTCCTGATCCTAGTTTTAATAATTGGGTAGGCAGGGATTTTTTTCTCAACTATTTATAAAAGTTATTATTGAAAACAATAACTAATAACATACACATACATGCCTGGATGAAATACAAGAGGCCCATGGGCCTTAAAGTGGTCAGCTGAGTGGAGTATTAGCCAGACACTTTGGGCATCAACAGAAGACCAAGGAATTCTATATTTAGGTAAAGATCTCAGTGACATTATAACCAAGCATAGTACTTATATCCAAACAGCTGTCCAGTGGAGAAAATTGTGCAATATACATTTTCAATGAATTGGGAACAGGGATCATGAATGGAATTGGCCCCACCCCAATGCCCTAGGTCCCTCGTGGTCAGGGGCATCAATTGAAATACAATTTTGACCAAAAACCATTTAAATAATCTATCCAGTCATGAGAAATAACAGTTTTTGTCATTTTCTCTATATACATTTAGTAAAGTTGGCCCCATCCAAGAGCCGAATGATGAGACTTTAGGCCCCATCCCAAAGGCCCAATGGGGGTGGGGACCATGAAATTCACAATTTGATTCACCTTTTAGTACCAAAGCTACACACAACATTTAATTACAATCAATGGGTTTTGAGAAGATGTGAAAATGTGAATTGTTTATGGATGCATGACGGACGACGATGAACAAAAGGCAAATAGTGAAAGGTCACTTGAGACAAAGTCTCGGGTTACCTAAAGAAAAACTGTTTCCAAAATCTGAGAAAAAAAAAGAATTTGAGTAGGCAAATGCTTTGATGTGTAAGTAGACAACAAACAAACAATATTTCAAGTTTGGCCTTAGCATAGCACATTGACATATACCCGTAGCTGTAGTATATAATTATATTATAGAATTTACCTGGAGTGTGGAGGATAGGTCCCCTGTACACACGTTTCATTGTACTGAAATAAAGTATATATGGGTCATAGATTTTTAATATTTTCAACTGTGATTTGAATATATTCTTGCTATATTTTTCTTTTCATAGCACATATTTTATGGCGATCAGTACACTTAGTCTACTTGCCTTATTTCTGCAAATCACTGACTACTTCCCACAAATACAGAGGTTGGATATGTCTGGCCATTTAACAAAGATATTCAAAGTCACAACCTCTGGATTGACAGTTACTGACTGGGCAAAATTGGCCTGGCTTTTAAAGAACAGACCTGAGGTGTCTACTAGACACAGTGGTGATTCCCACAATAAACATAAACAACCAGGAAAACTAGAGCTATCACTGAAGGTGATGAATACCCCCGAACGCCGCCATGACAGAAAATGGTTTACCATTGTATGAAGTTTTATTAAATTATATCCAATAGTTTTAAAGTTATGCTCCTGACAAAAAAAATACTTAATAAAAGAAAATGTTATGGATTGAGTTTTTTGTATTGTTAATTTTTTTATGGTTTTGTTAAAATTAAAAACGGTCTTTTTAACTATTGTGCAGTGTACAAGCTTTCATGGCAATCAATAAATGTTATACTTTTTCGAGTTATGTTGAGGGACAGCAATTTTATGGACAAAAGTTTGACAAGAAACAGTTTGACAAGAAACAAATTTTTTATCAAAGGGCAATAACTCTGTAATTAGCAAGAATAGAGTTATGGTTCTTGTACACTGCACTTCCTCATTATATTCTACCATTGTATGAAGTTTGATGAAATTCCATCCAGTACTTTAAAAGTAATGCTCCAGACAAGGGAAATATATCAAAGGGCAATAATTCTGTAATTAGCAAGAATAGAGTTATGTTTCTTGTACACTGCACTTCCTGTCATTATATTCTACCATTGTATGAAGTTTGATGAAATTCCATCCAATACTTTAAAAGTAATGCTCCTGACAAGGGAAATATATCAAAGGGCAATAACTCTGTAATTAACAAGAATAGAGTTATGTTTCCTGTACACTGCACTTCCTCTCATTATATTCTACCATTGTATGAAGTTTGATGAAATTCCATCCGGTACTTTTCAAGTTATGCTCCGGACAAGAAAAAATATCAAAAGGGCAATAACTCTGTAATTAGCAAGAATATAGTTATGTTTCTTGTACACTGCACTTCCTCTCATTATATTCTACCATTGTATGACGTTTGATGAAATTCCATCCAGTACTTTTCAAGTGATGCTCCGGACAGACCGACCGACAGACCGACAGACCAACCACAGGGTGACTCCAGTATACCCCTCAAAACTTCGTTTGTCAGGGGTATAATAAATACCTAAAAGTTACATCCTATAATTTAAGTTCTCCAAGTTAGATATATCAAACCTTCATACTCACAGGCGGAAATTGACATATGGACACGCCCACCAAGCATGCAGTTACTATAGTTACAAAGAACAGCATTTCCTGAAAAATAAAAAGATTTAATAAATAAATGTACAATTTTCACAGTCATGATGGTTGACAGACAATATGAGAGTAGATTAGGCAATTCCTTATCTAATACATCTGCCACATGAATTGTATGATATTATTTTCTGTCTAATTCTTTATACTTAGGTATTCTGAAGATTATACTTGTTTATCAGTAAATACAAGAGATAAAATATGTTTAAATCAAATCTGCAGGCCAGATTCAGCATTTCATTATGGGGAAGTTGTACATTGTGTTGAATGCTCAATAAGTTGGGGGAGTATATAATACAGTTTTAGGACTGCATGACATTATACCTTTTTATGTTTTTAGTACATAGACTGATTCTGGTGCCAGATTTTCAGTCATTTTAAATATACACGTGAAGGTCCTCCGCAGCCAAGTGGTGTAAAGTGCCTTCCCAAGATCACTTACCTCTCACCATTAAGGTTGTAGGTTCGAGTCTCACTTGCTCCAAAAACTTTATGTGAGAAAGTTTGCCAGTTACTTGCGAAAGGACGGTGGTTCTACTCAGATTTGTTCTGAGGTCTTCCTCCACCAATAAAATGGATATGCATATATATAACATGAAATGTATTGAAAATATATATATATTGTGAATGAGCATCTCAAAAGATCTCAAAATTCATAAATTGCGTTGTTGTGAATTTAATTACCTCCCTTTATGAATAATATATATATATATATATATATATATATATATATATATGAATTCACTGTATCTCTATGATCAAACGGGTTTATAAACCTGTCCTTTATATAGCATGTGAGTAATCATGAATCCTTAACTGGATCCTACTCATATAAAGCTATCAGTTCATGTATGTAAATTGTCTGTCCAGTCCAGATGTGATGCATGTAAATCCACAGTATATAAGTCAGGGTCGACACCAAATTTATTGGTTTGGCAGAGGCCTTTATATTGTGTCTATGATTTGCATTGTAGCTAGGTGCATACGCCGTAGTCTGGTCTGTACATTTATGTCTTGGTTACTCACAAATAATTATCTCCATATATATATATATATATATATATATAAACCAATATGACAGAAGAAACCAACATCTAATGTTCTTTAGTTGAAATACGCTGTAATTTTCAGCGTGAAATCTATTTTAGTCTAATCTGGGCAATAAGGCATTGTTATGGTAATATGGGCTCAATGAGTACAAACATGGTAGACTTGAAACACAATTCATTAAAATAATGTAGAAAAGTCAGTGTTGCACCGATAGTGCTCACTAACCTCTAAAATGAACCATTACCCAGTACAGAACAAAGTTAATCAGATAATTAAAACATTAGCAATATCAAACACAACTGAAGCAGTGACAATAACATAAGTAGGTATGGGTACACATAAACCATACTGACCTTCCTAAAATCAGAAAAGGTTGTAAACAACACACTCAAGTTTATTTCATGGAAATTGGGAAGAGGCCCAAGCTTTCGAGATTAGAAAATGTCAGCATGACTGAGGGGAAAGTGAGATAACAGTTAAGATCATGTTCATATCTTTAAACGTATCTGATATCACAATAATATTTCATATCATACTACATCTTATAGAAACATTTTCCTCGATATTAAAGTGTCAGTGGTCACCCATCCAAGTACTAACCCCGTACTTTGTTGCTTAACTTCCGATACAGCCAGTACACTTCAACCATGCGACTATAAAAGTCAGCTTAACAGCAGGTCTGTTGTAAGTGACCTATGTACATTCACTACACTCCTCCCCTCTTTAACCTTTAGGGTTTAGCACCAACTGCACAGCCTGTGGCATCCCCCAGTTCCTGGCCATATCCCGCCCTATCCCAAGAAAAGAGAGATTTGTGCAGATGCAGGTTCAAAAGTTAATCCTCGTCGCCATGAAAGTGTCAGTGGTCACCCATCAAAGTACTAACCCCATACTTCATTGCTTAACTTCCAATACAGTCAGTGCACTTCAACCATGTCACCATAAAAGCTGGCTTAACAGCGAGGCTGTTGTAAGTGACCTATGTATATTGACTACAATATAAAGAGTTAAATAGGTACACTTATAGCTTATCATTACCATCACTGATTTGTCAATTCTTTTAAGCTTTTACTGTGTGGTGACACTCCCTGTTTTAAAAAGAAATTTCATGTTGGGAATTTGTTTGGCCTCAATTTGGGTAAAATTTGATTTTTTAAATTGGAAGTAACAGAAGTAGAACCCCATCTTCCCCCTCACTTAATCAAAATCCAACATGAAAAACAAACAAATAAATAATTAATACTGAAGTAAATAAAATGACAACACACAAGGTTATTGCAAATGTTAACAAGATAAACTGCCTTTAGTTGTCATACATAAAACAGGATATATCCTTCTTCAAATTGTGTATAAACAAATTTACACAAAAATAAGACTTAAACAAAAACAAATAAAAACATAAAACAAGTTATTTCCATTTAATAACATGTTACATTAAGAAAACCACCAATAAAATTCAGAGAAGCTTATCGTCACATGCACTATCGAAATATTTTTTTAGATGTTATCTTAAATTCAACAAGTTGATATAAATTTATACATACCGGTAATGATTATTAAAGTAAATAAGCAAACATAGCCTTCAGCTAATCTTGTTGTTCATTCATTTTGGCATACCACTTACTTCTCAAACAGGTTGGTGATTGAATGTAAGTGACTTACTAGTATATTGATTATAACACTATATCCTTACATGTAGTTCTTAAATATGGATATATATCTGTGCTATTGTTGGCAATACTGTGACATATTTACATATTTACAAGTTTTACTGTGCAGGGGAATAAACAAAAATTTGATATTGGTGAGGTTAAATATTTCACAAAATTTGTAATTTATTAATCTTTAAAATAAGCAGCATTAGTGGCGGCAGTGCACAAATATTATCATCATCCTAATTTAAGATCATCAGTTCATTACAAAACAATATAAAACGGGAAATTATTGGTGTGGCATACAAAATAATGTAATCAAATTTGGAAATCAGTGAAACGGAATTCGTTTGACTGGTTACAGGTTTGACTGGATCATGTTTACAATGTGTTATTTACAGGTTTGACTGGATCATGTTAACAAGGTGTTATTTACAGGTTTGACTGGATCATGTTTATAAGGTGTTATTTACAGGTTTGACTGAATTATGTTTATAAGATATTATTTACAGGTTTGACTGGATCATGTTTGCAAGGTATTATTCATAGGTTTGACTGGATCATGTTTACAAGGTATTATTTACAAGGTATTCATAACAAATTTGCAGATTTTACTTGGTCATAATTATTATATGATTCCAACATGGCACCAGGACAGCCACGTGATCCAGAGGCCAGCCCATCACTATTTCTGCACTTTAAAGGCTCATTAAACTTTGGAAATGGTCGTTTTTTGTTTTCACTTAACTCAGTTTTACTATTCAAGTTGATAGAATAAAAGTTTATATGATAACTGAGAGACTTTGCAAATGAAACATAAATATAAAGCACATTATTAATACATAATTAAGAATGTTTTTTGGGTTTTATTACAAATTAATGTAAACAAATCACCCTTGGTAGCCTCTCAATATTGACTCACTGCGATAAAGTGATTTGTGACGTAATAGTGTGTGCAATAATATTTATACGGCGTATATGCAAAGGAGGATCCTGAGCAAGATTTACCAGACCAAACAAGTATTCCATACTCATTGTTTTTCAGTGCATATAAATAAAATAATGCGTACTACATTCGATACAATTTTATTGCAGACATCTATATATTTTTAAAAAAAAAGAAAACCCAATAATGATACATAATATTAGTGAAGCCATAACTTTTCTAATCTTGTTATGAACCCATTTTCTAACAGTCTGAATCTGCACACTACCACTGCAGTATTCATTTGTTTACTTCCGAAACACTGGCGGAGGTACAGTCGGAAAGCAACTGAGTCATTACGGAATTACAAAAATGTTAACAAAAGTTTAAAGTTCGGTCCGCTCGTCTAAGAAATACACATTTCGATCGAAGTTATTTATTTTTTTGCTTCTTTAAAAACAGTCACAAAGGGGTCTACAGAAATGTTTTAGCAATACTATAAACAAATTTAATTACAATCATTTTTGCTATTATCAAAATTGTACATTTCAGAAGTTTAATGAGGCTTTAATTATATCCTGCTAGGATATATCTCAGCAAAATTTATGGTAATGTTGTTAGAGGTTGACCGTCTCCTTTATAGAAAAATTAAAATAGGTCTAGAAAGATTCTAGCGCATTACAATACAACTTGGACAGACTGCAACATTGGGAGATTGACTTATAAGATACCAGAAACACAACGTTCTGCATATTATATAATAAAAAACCAATTCCCATGATGAAATACATAATCTATACATGGTACATGGGCTTACTCTGAAGGAAGTAGACACAACAAAACATCTGGGTGTCCATAACCAGAACAACATATACTGGACTAACATATAAACAAGACCATTCTAGAAAGCTAACTACTCTCCAGCCTTTCTCCAGAGAAACATCCAACAGTGTCCCAGGAGGACCAAACACCTTCGCTACAAATTTGAAAACCATGGTGTGGTAAATTATGGAATATGTCAATGTGATCTAAGATTTTTAAAGCTCTAGGACATCACCAAGCTGGAGATTTTGCACCCAAATGCAGACAAAGTTGGCATGTATGGTGTTCTCTGAATAAAGAAATAAAAAATACCAAACAGTGCAACATCCATATTATTCCAACTCCAGTGGTCAGTACCAGAGCAGCATTGAACTCAGTCAAGGGGGATGATGTACAGAATCTCATAGACATGAATCACAGCTTCTTAACCCAAGCAAGATTTCCAAGTAATTTGCAAGCACACTTGTGTATCACAGATTAATCATCCCTGATATAATCAGATTATATATTAAACATTCCCTAGACAGCAGTGAGCTTCTCTATCTTCAATAGTTGCAGGAGGGAAGTCCATCAGTGTGTCTTCCATAGACAAGTGCAGCTGTGCTGGATGTTTTAAATAATATGTTTATTGTCCTTTATTCAAGCAGGAAGCTGGGCCAGATTAGCTCAGTCAGTTATGCGTCTGACTATCAATCCAGGGGTTGTGAGTTCAAATCCCTCACCCGGCTACAGTCTCTGTGATGATTGATATATGACATTGTGTCTCATTATCAATCGTCTCTCACCACTGATTCAAGTGGGAAAGTTATCAGTTACTTGCGGAGATGGGGTGTGCTCGAGTACTGGTTAATCCCAGGAAACAGTGGTTAGATTAACTGATCGTCTGTTAGCCCTCGATGGCATAAAAATGACGCTAAATATTCAATCAATCAATCAATCAAGCAGGAAACGGGATAAAAATGTTCCACCAATTTATAACAAACTGATGAAATTAAACACATGTCACAGAACAGAATTTTTTTTTTAGTTCATATATATATATATATTATAAGAGGTGTGATCAGAAAGTTTGTAGACTTTGCCATAACTTATTTATATCAATTATACAATGCACAATAGTGTTATTGTATTTGAAATAAATGTATATGGGACATATTTTGAAAGTTTTAGCATAAACTATTAAGAAAATAAGGCACTATTTGCAGCATAGCAGTTAAGATATGTCAGGGCAAAATGATGACGTTGTATTCAACAAAAAAATGGCATCAATATTTTAAACAGGTGCTTTTGTATCAAATTTACTAAGTCACTCCTCAAAATACTCTCCTTTATGGTCTATATGTATTTGCCACCGTTTACACCATTCAGTGAACATGTTAACAAAATCAGAAGATGGTATACTGGACACAATATTCTGTAAAAAATGCTTTGATTCCAATATGTCTCTGAATCGACTTTCCATTTGCTCTTTTTTAATGACTGATTTCTCAAAAACTTTTATTTTGTGACATTTAACCCTTTACTTCATATAGACACCTTTGGACACCTCTAATATAGAGGTCTTTGGATAACTCTAATATAGAAGGCCTTTGAATTATTTGAAGAATTATGTTTATATTAACTGACAGAGTTGAAAGCAGTGCAGGAAGTGTTCAGATTGCTCATTACGAGCAATCTGAACTCTTCCTGCACTGTTTTCAAAGGCCTTCTGTGATTGGTGCGGGAAAAAGCTTATCTATAGAGTAAAGGGTTAAACACTAGAAACCTCGAAATATAAGATTCACTTTTGTTTCTCTCTATTTGAGCAGGTGTATTAGCTAACATAGAGCAGAACTTTATGGAACTGCGGTATTTCGCATGCTATTAATCCAATTTCAAGTGCCCCGACGTCATTTTGTTTCAAACATATCACAACATCATAATATTGACGTCATTTTGAGATTCGCATAATTGGTGCCATTTTTTTTAAAGATGTAAACAAGCATACTATACAGCACACATTTATTTTTTTTTATTTAAAAATAAAACACATTTTGGCAACGCTACATTTGTTTAAATAGTAGAGGTAGGAAAAAAGCAAAAACTACCCCGACTACATAAATCAAAGTTTCCATAGTTACTACAGAATACAAACTAATGATGAAAAATGATCAATTTTTTGGCAAAATTACTGCAATTATATAGCAGCACAGGCTCCCTGAGAATTATTAGAATACAATGATAAATAAAAAAAGTTATGGCAAAAGTCTAAGTCCAAAAAGGGCCATAACTGTGCCAAAATGCAATCCAGTATTATGGTTCGTGTTTGTGTGTGTTCCATTGATGATGGTGAACACACATGCTAAGTTTCATTCACATCGAATGAGTGGTTGCATAGATATCTTAAACTTAAACGCAAAAGTTTAACCTGGGTTTCTACAGACGACGACGACGCCGGGGTCATGGCAATGCTCTCCTTGGACTTCGTCCCGACGAACTAAAAATTCAGGACAAGCGACATACGATGCAAAATAGGGTATCCAAAATTAATAACATAATAAGGAAGTGAAAATTGGATGAAAAATTATAATACCTTTCAAATATATCGTATAGATATAAACACTATTGAGCTGTCTGACAGTAAACTGCGCCTAACTGCTAACTGCATGTGCGTCACTTTCATGTGACAACATTAGAACCGAAAGTTCAGTACGAATATAAGGAACTAAATAATGAGCCCTAAATAATAGATAATAAAATTAGTTTATTCATATTTCCTATTTTCGACTTTGAATTCATATTTAAGGTTATACTTTTATAGTTATTAATTGATATAAAATGGCAACATTATCATTATAAGCAGTCGATTACTGAGTTAATACGAATTTATGACTTTAAAATACCATATCAACCAAACGCGGGTACTACTAAAACCCGGTCAAATTCCGGCCGATCCGGTCACTTTTCCGGCCATGGGGAAAAGGCAAATGTGGCGCGTATACTAGTGATTATGATGTTAAACTGTCCTAATCCCATTAATTATGTAATGTCCTTGACATATATATCAAGAAAATATATGAACAAAATAAAATAATGCCTTAAATCTGGTCTTGAAGTTTACATTTTTATGACGTTTTTTTGACGATTTTTCGCCGTTTTTGACTAATTCCGGCTGCGTTTGAATGGCTATTTAAAGTATATTCATTGTAAATAACCATGGTTTTAATCAATTCTCACAAAGAATAATATATGCTGAATCTATAACAATGAAAATAAAAACAAAATCAATAACATATAATTGTTTATTTCGCTCGATACAGAGAACATATATTTTCTATAAAAACCTGGCGATTTCACCGGTGCGGCGTATTTACCGCACGTTGTAAGATTTAGACAATAGTTACAAGACGTAACAAAACATTGAAGATTTAGACACTATTTACAAGACGTAACAAAACATTATAAGATTTAGACACAATTTACAATACGTAACAAAACTTTATAAAAAAGTGAAACGAATAAAAAATACAACATTATGTGCATGCAGATTTTATGCTGTGTATAGAACGTTTACCTTTACGAATCATATTTATACATTTTAACGATACAACATGTAGTAACAAAAGCTACAAGCATTCATATACAAAGAAATGTTCCAAAAGAAAGGGGTATATAATATAAAGTACATGATAGATTATTAATATAGGATTTACGGATGACCTGATGCAATAGTTTAACTATCAACATAACTGTATTTCATTTTCATTTAAACACGACGGACAATTCCAGAATTTCAAGTTATTTTGATTTACACATTGATAATGGTACCATTGCTTACATTTAAAATTCTGACATGAAATGAGATTGTCAACAAAATCTGGCATTCTGCAGTGGCACCATAATTGGATGTTTATAACTTTGGGGTTGAAGTACGAAAGACTTAAATTTCTTCTGCGCTTGGGTTCCTTTGGAAAAGGTGTCATTTTACCACTTTCAAGGCAATTAATAAAAATTAAATGAATGGGATGAATGACAAATCTCTACTACATTCGCAATCCCAAATAATCCACAATCAAAGGAATTGGGCTGTTGTTGAACTCTGGGAATTTTAACGTTAATAAATTTATCATTAAGCATTTGCATATATTTGTGACAGTTGAATTTTTACGTTTAATTTTATGTCTTTCATATTTTCTCCTTAACTATCTATATAGTAAATGAAGTCGCTGTCGGAAGATGTTTTAAAACTCATCGCCCAATAATTAGAGCCGTTAAAGTGAATTTGGCAAATTGAAATCAGTATTTCCTCAAAATAGGTATAAGAAAACTGTGGCTATCACAACTTTTTATTGACTTTCAAACGCGAAATATCCATTTTTCTAAAAAATGACTATATTAATGCTTGAAATGACAAACTGGTTTTCGTACTTGTATATTGTCAAATGTCACACCCGTTATAAGCACGGCGGATGTCGTTAACCCAATCAAGGTATTGCTGACACCTGTTGTTTATTCTATCAATATAATTTGTCTACCGGGTATCGAACGGCTATAGTGGCCAGTCACACTTCGGTTAACATGAGTCATTATAAATATACAGGTAATGGTAGTCTAAGTGTAACACAACGTTAACGTAAAATTGTATAAAATTTATTGATTTGCGTTTCATTTAATTTAAATTTACAATTTTTTTTTTCAAGATTCAAGAATGCTTTATTTGTAACTTAAACATATAATGTTTCTCATTACATACATATATTATACATTCATTCAATATATTTATTTGTCACGTGACACATTTAATGAAACAATTCGTAAATATTATTAAATACTTGTAACATATTAAGTAGAATATGTAGTTATAAGTTCATAAAGAAGTTGGATTTATTTATCAATGAATTTCGTAAACAATTTACATTTAAATAAATATCTAACTATATCAACAATGAAAATATTTTGTCTAAATATTTTGACACAAATTGAGCAGGGCGTTGACTTGGGAGAGGCTTATGAACAACAACCAATCCAAAAAATAAGTCGATTGATACCGATCAAAACATTTTTAATTCTCTTTGACTGATTCTAAGACTGTGCCGATTTTGCCGCTATTTTAATCCACAAATGTAAAAAAATTGTTAAAGTTAAAATTTTATGTATTGAATTAATATATATGTGGAGATAATTATAATATATATGATGATATTAATTTATAACTTCATACTTTTATGGGAATGTTTTTAACTAACTTTATGATTTTAGAAGCCTAGAATTTATTAATGTTGACTTATAGCAATTTCTTGAATATAAACATAAGACAATCAACATAATTTTATGATAAGAACTAATATGTTATTTTTTAAACAAAAACTCCGCTGGAAATAAGTTGTTATACTGTAGTTGTGTATACTGTGGATGAATACTTGTCTTACACGATAAAAAATTTAAATCTGTACTAGCTGATATATTATAAATGGTCAACTAGTCTAATACTTGTTTTTTTTTAAATCTTATTTATATAAATGTGCTTGATCACAATCAATCAATCAATCAATCAATCAATCAATCAATCAATCAATCAATCAATCAATCAATCAATCAATCAATCAATCAATCAATCTGGATATTTAGTTAACAATTATAATAGCAAAATAATGTAAATTAATAGTCTAAATCTTACAACGTGCGGTAAATACGCCGCACCGGTGAAATCGCCAGGTTTTTATAGAAAATATATGTCCTCTGTATCGAGCGAAATAAACAATTAAATGATATTGATTTTGTTTTTATTTTCATTGTTATAGATGCAGCATATATTAATCTTTGCAAGAATTGATTAAAACCATGGTTATTTACAATGAATATACTTTAAATAGCCATTCAAACGCAGCCGGAATTAGTAAAAAAACAGCGAAAAATCGTCAAAAAACGTCATTAAATGTAAACTTCAAGACCAGATTTAAGGCATTATTTTTTTTTTTCATATATTTTCTCGATATATATGTCAAGGGCATTACATAATTAATGGGATTAGGGCAGTTTAACATTATAGTCACTAGTATACACGCCAAATTTGCCTTTTCCCCATGGCCGGAAAAGTGACCGGATCGGCCGGAATTTGACCGGGTTTTAGTAGTACCCACCAAACGCTTTATTTTCTTGCAGGAAGTGAATTGTGGCAACTGAAGTAAATTGAAATATGTCTCAGCCTCAGGTAAGCATACTCTAATCAACACATTTATATAATTTGATTAATTCAATTTGAATTTATTTGTTTTCTTCAGAAACAATAAAATAAATATAAGCAATGGTGAACTTGTCGAAATATAATGAAATATGTTAACGAATTTTCGTCCATGTCAAAAAGCGCTTATAAATAGATAATACTATCTATCTATCTTTATATTTTGCCACATGCCTTCACAGGCATAATCGGGCAGCTGCGCGTCGTGTCTTATATTAATAGAACAAGAAAAAGTAAAGCATAATAAGGATAAGGGTAAAAATAGTGTAAAGGTATTAAAACAGTGCGACAAGATAAAAGAGAAGATTAAAAACAAACTCAAAATGCTCATGGTTTAGTGTGCTGTAGCTGGCTAACTGCAAGCTTGAATGAATCGAAGTCTTGCAGGAGTACAACATCTGCAGGTAACGAGTTCCACTGTATTATAGAAAGGGGAAAGAATGAATACTTGTAGTAATCAACCCTAGTGTGATTCTGTTTGAAAGACATAGAGTGACAATACCTTGATACCCAGTGGTTAGCTTCAAAGTAGTGAGGTATAGAGATGGTGACCAACTCATGAACAATTTTGTAAAGGAGGCATAAACGCAAATCTGCCCGGTGTGCTCTAATGTTCTCCAACCCAGTCTTTCTAACATGCTAGTAACACTGGAGTAATGGGAATAATCATTCATGGTCCAGCGTGCTGCACGTCTCTGAACTCTTTCAAGTTTGTCAATATTGGACCTGGTGTGGGGGTCAAAAATCGTACTTGCATACTCTAACTGGGGGCGGACCAAGGTTTTGTAGGCACACTCTCTGATCTTGGGTGACTTTACCTTGATGTTCCTCTTGACAAAGCCTAGGGTGCTGTTGGCCTTGGCTGCAACTCTGTCTATGTGGGTGTTCCATGACAAATTATTTGAGATGTCTACACCAAGATAGCGAGCATTCTCAGTTGTCTTTAGAATCTGTCCATGAAGTATGTACCTTGTGGGTTTGGGTTTTTTCAACCTTGTTATGTGGACAACTTCACATTTTGATGGATTGAATTCCATATCCCACAAGGCTTCCCATCTCTGAAGTTTGTCAAGGTCAGTCTGTAAAGTCTGATTGTCTGTCTTGTCATCGTTGATCGTAAAGTATACAGCTGTATCGTCTGCGAACAGCCTTACTTGTGAGGTGATACTTCCAGGCAAATCATTAATGTAGGCAAGGAATAAGATAGGACCCAAGACAGAACCCTGGGGTACCCCTGAAGTGACTTCAATTTTATCAGATTCCTCACCCTCAATAACTACAGTCTGTGTCCGGTCACTGAGAAATGCTCTTATCCAGTGTAGAGAGTTACCTTGGACTCCATAGGACTTGAGTTTGTGGAGCAGTTTCTCATGGTTAGCCTTGTCAAATGCCTTGCTAAAGTCTAGGAGAATGAGTTCTGTTTGCTTACCTTCGCTGCAACATTTTGCCAAATCCTCTACTAGCATAGCAAGTTTTGTTTCACAAGATCTTTTCTCTCTAAAACCATGCTGCATGTCATTTTGTATGTTGTTTCTGGTCACCCATCCAAGAACTAACCCCGTACTTCGTTGCTTAACTTCCAATACAGTCAATGCACTTCAACCGTGTCGCTGTAAAAGCTAGCTTAACAGCAAGACTGTTGTAAGTGACCTATAGATGTACAGATGTACATACACTACAATACTGTTATTATCATTGTGCTACCATATGGCATTCTCGGTTAGTTACATGAATATTGCAGTTTGAGTATAAAGTGAATATAAAGATCGGAATATGCCTAATCACCAACTGGAGTATTGGTCACCTGGGCTGTGTTCAGTAGTCAGAGAATTAAATCACTGGTTTGCTGCCGTAACCTGTTTTCGATCATGACAGTAATTTGATCACTTAGACTGTGACTTCCGAGAATAAAGAATATCATGTACATGTATTTCAACTTCCTGCACAATTGGCAATATTTACAAATCATATCCAAGTGGTCATTAAAATGCAATGAAACTGATCAAATTTGTGAGCGTATTTTGCAAAATTCATATCACTTGGAATTTTCTACAAGTGCAATTTTCAAGCATAAAACATAAACATGAATTAAATAAGAAAGTTATTGTGTTCTGTTACATGTTTGTTTACACTATGCCTAGTTTCAAATTTTTGAACTGAAAACAAAAGAATTACCAAATGACATCTAACCCCAGCCAATGAAATGCTTTCTTTTTTACTGGTCACATGATCCATAATAATGTATGCATAAAAATTCCTAGAAGCGATCATGTCAACAAGTTTCAAAACGACAACTGAAAAGCACATGATTTCAATTATTTTGTTTGTTGTTATAATTTGACACTTTATATTTACCTAATGTACAGTTTAATTCATATTAAATAACCTTCAATTGTATTTTAGTGTATTGTTTCAAGATTTATGATGGACCACCAAGAATTATCAACTATTTCATCTTAGATAAATATCAAACTGAAACTGACATATCCATAAATTTTGTCCCTTTCACAGTTTGTACTTACCTCAGTTCGCCCATAATTAAACATTATTGATTTTTTTAAACTTGGGGAAACACATTTTCACTTACATACATTTTACAAAATATAACAACTTGAAGGGTAGAAGCTGAACTTCAACAAGAACTGCATATCATAGACATTAAGTCACTGAATAAAGATTAAAGCAGAGGTGATCATATCATTGAACATTACGATAATAAATATGTAGTTACATGTAGCCTTTGAATGTGGTATTTCATCTATTATTTATATCAATTTCATCTTTTCTTACCATTATTCTTCTTTGAGGGTCATTTTATCGTCATCCTCTATAAAATAATGTGAAAATGCAAGTACAATTTCAAATTAAGCAAGTGGATTAAATTGGCTCTTGCTAAAAATTGCAAGTGGGAAAAAAGCTAAATTTGATCCCTGATGAAACTTTTAAAAATTAATGCTCGGATACAAGTAAGAAAGTCATTTTATGATACACACTTTAAAAGATGTGTTTCTTACTATGTCTATTTTTCAGTTTACATAAAACCTTGACAAATGCTAAGTTTATTTACGAATATCGATTTCAAAGCAAATGCAATACAGGTCAAGGTCAAAAGTTATAAAAAGATTTTGCTTGGGCATGTCAGAAATTATAGATGTTCCAGATTAGTGACCTTCTTATAGCCTTTTTTTTAGCTGGCCAGGACAAAGTCCAAGGAGAGCCATTGCCATGACCCGGCGTCTTCGTCGTCATCTGTAGACACCCAGGTTAAACGTTTAAGTTTAAAATATCTATACAACCACTCATTGGTTCGCATGTATGTTCACCATCATCAATGGAACACACACAGCCAAGAACCATAACTCTGAATGGAATTTTGGCACAGTTATGGCCCATTTTGGACTTAGACACCCAGGTTAAACTTTTGCGTTTAGTTGCATTTAAGTTTAAGATATCTATGCAACCACTCATTGGATATGAATGAAACTTTGCATGTTTGTTCACCATCATCAATGGAACATACAGAGATTAGAACCATAACTCTGGGTTGCATTTTGGCACAGTTATAGCCCTTTCTGGATTTAGACACCCAGGTTAAACTTTTGCGTTTAGTTGTGTTTAAGTTTAAGATATCTATGCAACCATTCATTAGATATGAGGTTTTGGGTACCATGACAAAGTATAAATGTATAAAGTACCATGACAAAATAAGTAATTGGGTATCATAACAAAATAAGGTATCGAGTACTATGACATTTTTCCAATATATCATATATATGCATATATATACTCTCTGACCCCATACTGCCAAAAGGATATCTATTTAAACATGTCAAAATAATGTATTAAACTTGGTCTATGCACCAAGGTTAGACTAAAATAGATTTAAAAGTGCAACATATTTTGTGAAGTATAAAATGAGTCATTTTGATTTCAATTTGATCCATTATGCATAAAGGAGCGGATCTCCAGGATTTCAGTTTAGAAAGGTGCAACACAACAGCTGAATGGGCACACATGTTTTCAGTCGAAATATAATGGATTTTAATAAAATATAGGAGTTTACGGGGATGTGGGGGGGGGGGGGGGGGCGTTGCCGCCATTGCTTACATGTAGTAAATATTGATTCATCTTAGAATGAGTCCGAATGACGTCAAACGGTATTAAGTGTTGTCTATTTTTAGAATGGAGATTTCTTTTCAAGTTTACCACTCCAATTTAGATATATATATAGATTTTGTCACGTTTTGGTGGATTTGACATACCAAACCATTCAGATTTTATTTATTAATGATAATGAGATGCTTTTTATCCATTCTAATAATCATTTTATTTTTCAAAACATTATAGCATTTTTTCCCATATATACTCCCTTAATTTTAGAATCTTCAAATTGTTTGAATAACTAATATCATTGTTATACTATTGAGGGCTAACAGACAATCTAGTAACCTAATCTCTGGGATCTTGGAAGGTAAGCCAGTACTCAAGTACACACATCTCTGCAGGTAACTGATTGCATTCCTACTAGAATTAACATTAAGAGGTGAAATGACAATGAGATCACTCTCAGTCATCACTGAGGCTGGCCAGGCAATGATTCAAATTCACAATCCCACACTATCAACCAAGCTCAGCAAGCCCAGTGGAATACATCAGGATTTTTCAAAATTTTAAAATTGGCTAAAAAAGTTTTTTCCCAATATACCATGCTTATATATACATATATACACACTGACCCCGTATTCCCAAAAATATATTTATTTAAACATGCCAAAATAATTTATTGTAAAGGGTTTTCCTAGCTTGGGCTACACACTTAGGTTAGACTAAAGTAGATTTCCAGCTTAAAGCGGGAACACATTTTGTGAATAAACAAATTGTGCGATTTCATTGAGATTTCAATTTGATCCAATTTACATGCAAAGGTTGTCAAATAGTATTTAAGTGACTGTGTTGTCTAATTTTAGAATGGGGATTTTGTACAAGTTTACCACTCAAATTTACGTATCGATTGTGTTACATTTTGGTGGATTTGACATACTAAATTATTCAGTTTATATTTATTAATGATAATGAGAGATGCTTTTTATCTGTTTTGATAATTATTTTATTTTTAAAAGACATTCACAACGTTTTATCCTGATACGCTCCCTTTAAGATCCCTATAATTATGATATTAACTGTTTAACATTTTCTTTTTTAATATAGACACATCAGTTTCATATGGAGATGACCTGTGAAGGTTGCTCGGGTGCAGCCAAAAGGGTCCTTGGAAAACTTGGTAAGAAATATTAAAATTTGTGTTCCTCTTTATATGAGGTTTTAAAGCATCCTTAGATAGAGACACTAACAGCATAAGCAAGCATATATACATGTAACTTTTAATGTATATTGGACACATTAATTCCTATCATCATTTTAAGTCACCATTTGGCATGTACACAGCACCTTATCTACACTGAGGTAGCAGATGGCTGTTGCCTCCTCATTATTTTCGAAAATTAAAAAAGAATAATGCATATTTTTTCAGCATCATTTTTTGCATAGTCGTGTGAGATAAAAAAAAAAATATCTACCTGAACAACTGAAACAGAAAAAATTATAAG
This sequence comes from Panopea generosa, assembly GCA_029582155.1. Lineage (NCBI taxonomy): Eukaryota > Metazoa > Mollusca > Bivalvia > Adapedonta > Hiatellidae > Panopea > Panopea generosa. Next base: position 57,382,404 of record CM055896.1, read on the forward strand.
TTGTAACTACTGGTAGTCTTCATAACCTTCCTGTTTAATCAGTTAACAATTTTGTTCTGACTGGGAGCCTATTTTCACATAAACAATGACACAGAAAATGAAAAGTTGACTATAAAAATGGTCTGAAATGATAGGAAATGCAAAGAAAATTACACTCATGCTCAACTCCCCACACCCACACCACCCCAAGTTTAGATGAGATATTGGCTCCTTGATTTCATATATTTGGTTGCGACACTGGTTCATAGTATTGTGTGTTTTCACAAATCGAAATAATCAAGCCCTTTTTGAACACATAACACCGCATCTAATTTAAATAGTGGAGGAAGACTTTTTAGTTAATCCTTCTACAAGTAACTGGCAAACTTTCTATCCTAATATTTTTTACCAGATTGGGCTCAAACCACTGACCTCAACAGTGGTAGGTAAATGATATGAAGACAATGCATAAGACAACTTGATCGAGGAGGAACCCATTTTCAGCAAAAGATGGAAATGACTAGGTGCTACTTAATGGCCTTTAAACCTTATCTACATTGTTCTACATAATATTACCAAAATATTGCTTCACTTTTCCAACCTTGGTATTTATAGAAATAATATAACTATGATGAGCATAGAAACCCTGGCATCTGTCATGCTGATGATGATATACACATCTCTTTGATACTCACATGTTATATCTAACCTTTTGAATTGTTCCAGAGGATGCAACAGACATTACTGCAGACCTTAACACAAAGACGGTGACTGTCACATCAGCACTTAGTTCAGATGAGCTCCTTGCGGTATTGCAGAAAACTGGAAAAGCTGTAACATATATTGGGGTGAAAGAGTAAGTAAAATTTATATTACTGTAAAATCATTTCTAAACTGTGATATTCTTTGTTTCCAGAAATTGTTAGTGCAGTTGTCAACAATTTCATTAATGTGCTGTGTCACCAGTTTCACTAAACATCTTAGTTTGGGATTTTCCTGATTTCCATTTTTTAACAGCTATAACTTTATTTACATGATAACATCGACCTTTTTGCTTGTTATCGCTATCAATGAGTAAAAGTGCGTTATGACTGCAATTCTGTGTGGTCATTTGATTTGTAATGATTTCAAGTTGTCATTTGGAGAAACAGAGATTTTTTATCAGCCGGAAATGTTCAGAGAAGCCGACCCCTTGTATTATTATTGTTTACCATTGGTGTGTTGATTTTTTTTCAGTATCCCTCTTGCACCAGTGTGACTCAGTTTATGTTTGTTGCAACCTTGTAATAAGACTACAGTTCTATTTGGCAGAAAATTTCCACTTTAAATTTTTAAAAACAGCTGTCTGATTTACACAACAGCAGGAATAGAACCACAGTAGTTCATGCCGTGATTGTAATCACATTGAGTATGTGATGATATTGGCTGAAACTCTGCAGTGATTCTGGAATCCTTTCTGTTAGTGTCGTATAATCTTTTTGTGTCGGTTTGCTTTCAAATCATTTATGTATTCATTCAACCAATTTTAAGTAATGGATATCCAACCACCAAACAAATTAAAAGCAATTTTAAATGTAAGAATTTATTTAATTTGAATGATTAATATTATTATTTAAGTTTTAAATGTCTTTAAAAATTGTCATTTATAATTAAAACTACTGCTTAAATCAATAGTATTTGATTCAGTTACCACAAGGAGCTGGTGTGGTCTTGTAGTAGAAGTTTTTTTTCAAATTTGGAAAACAGAGTTATTCTTCTGTCATTAAAATTGATTGATTGATTGATTGAATATTTAGCATCATTTTTATGCCATCAAGGGCTAACAGATGATCAGTTTACCGAACCACTCTTTCCTGTGTTCCTGGAAGGTTAACCAGTACTCGAGCACACCTCATCTCTGCAGATAACTGATAACTTTCCCACTCGAATCAGCGGTGAGAGATGAATGATAATGAGACACAATGTTGTATGTCAGTCATCACAGAGACTGTTGCCGATTGGGGATTTGAACTCATGATCCTTGGATTGATAGTCAGACGCGTAACTGACTTAGTTAATTAATAAGCAGTAAAGAGTTAAGATAAGCTGCAAATGCTACCTGAATATATCAAGTATAACATATCATATAATAATATGTTCAGTAAATGGTAAAGATGAAGTTGAGGCATAAAAAAGAAAACTGTTCAGTACTGTACCATGCTGTCATGAATTTCCTTCATCTTTCAGGTGAATGGTAAAGACAGAGGAAGAGAGAGCTTCAGATAACCAGGAGGATGTATCACACAAAAACAGATTTCATGACATTTATTATTCATATTTTCATTCATGTGTGCATGCAGAAATAAGTACATATTCAGTGATTAGGACATTTTTAATTGGTATTATACTTAGTCAATGCTTTCCCCCCTAACATAATATAATGGCAATAAATTCTGTCTTAATTTGCTTTTTAATTTGTCTTCATACTAGTGTTTTCTCACTTATGGCCTGTTAATACTTTCACACACATAGCGTACAGTCAAACCTTTCTCAAGCAGCCAGTCAAAGGTAGGAGCAAAAGTGAGCTTTTAAGACAGGTTATTGCTTGATACAGGTGAATTTGCACTGAAAGCATGAAAATGTGCCTGTTTAATAGAGGTGACCCCTTACATAGGTTTGACTGTATAATACTATTGTAATAATATATATATTTTTTAAATTGTTTGCTAAATCTTTGATTGTGAGAGTGTGCCAATTAACTCTATTTGATTATAAAAGCATTACTGTTGTTGCTAAATATTTAAATTTATTCTAACTTGTGACCTCCGTTTATATCAATGATAGCACAAACTTTACACATGTAGACCCAGACTCGACCTGAGAATATATCAGTCTTGACCTGAGTCTTATCAGGGTATACATAGTTTGGTTCTCAGTCAGTACATATTTATAATTGCTATTGTAAATGAGAATGGAATGGTCAATATAAAGATGAATTGAAGATTCTTGCATACCAGATAAGGATATCTGCATTTTTATTGAGGATAGATATTTCTAACACGCCAAGATCAAATTCTCACATTATAACCATCTATGACATGACATACAGAAATATATGCCATAAATTCATTTTTTCAACATCTTTAAAGCAATCATGGTAAAATAGAATGATGAATTAATTTAATAACATTATTTAGTGTGTTTGGTATACCAGAAAAATAATTATTTATGGCTTTTTTTGTTTGCATAAAAATTCTGTTCCTTGTGATAAAACAATCACATCTTGGGATGGAATTATCTCTCCAAACCTCAAACCCATTTACAAATAATAGAAAATTAGCAAGTCCGTGGTTATTTGTCTGGTAATTTAGCTAATTATAATGTAAACATTTATTTTTAGAAATATAAGTATAGCAAGGGAAGGATACAGAAACCTGTTATTCAGTATTTTCAAATTTAACTTTACAAACATTTCTTTTATTTTTTAAATTTCTATATTTTAATGTAGAAATATCTGAAATGACCACCATACAAACAGTCATATTCTAATACTCTTAGTTTCATATGTTTGTGAAATTTGCCTTATTAAAATGTTTGTAACTTGTCTTTTTATTTTTAATTTGTTAAATAGAACCTATTATTTTTTGAGACACTGTTGTCTTAACCATTAATTATAAAAATATATTTCACTTCTTGAGTGTGCACTTATTGAATTTTTAGTTTTATCAGACTAAATGAATTAGATTTATTTCATTTTGAATTTTTTATTTAATAAAAATTATAATGATTACAATAAACTAATTTTATCTGCTACTAATTATATTTTTATGATAAAATTAGGCCATTCTTAAAAAAATTTTGGTAAAAGATTCTGTGAAAATGTTGGGGTTAATTTTTTTGTAATATTTTTGAATTAATGAAATCATGGTTACACTGTTGTTTAATTTATTGATTGTTAAAAATATTTAAAAATGCAAATGACCATGTTTCTCGAACAGGTGTTGACATTGAGGCTGAAACAGGTGTCTTAAACAATAATTTGATACATGATAGTACAACGGTTTTACCGGGTTTCATGTAGATCTAATAATATTTGAAGTGCTATATATGAGAATCAACTTTTACTTAGTTATACTGTATTATATACTTTGTTTACTCGTATGAAATTTGCTAAATACTCAATAACATGTGACCAATTCATCTGTATGTATACATATATGTATATATGCCATTGAACCTACCTCCCCTGTATGTTTTGACATGAACCATGATCGAGTTTCACCAACATTAACTGAGCTTAGTACTTAAAAACTTAAAACATGCAGAAATGTACACTGATTTAAGTAAAACAACTTTAAATGCTTACATAAAGGTACACTTGAAGCATTTTTGTATCAACTTATTTTTGTAAATGTTGCTGAAACCCGACCCTAGTATACCAGGACTGCCTCTACATTTTTTAATAAATCAATTTGTTATTATTTAATCAGTTATTCAGATACATGCATCTATTCGAGTTTGGTTTTGTAAAGAAGTCAAATTGTTCATTTCTGTAATATTCTCTGTGATTTCGCTGTTGAGCTCTGCAGAGAATCCTTCAGACGAGCATCGGGTCCTTTTTATCATTTTTGTCATGTTCGTTATTGTGGCATCAGTCCCTGTGTGATTCTAGTATGATACTTGATTGTTGACAATCAGCTGTGGCTCTACGTGTTGCTATGGGTAACAAACTAAGTAGTCAATAAAATATGTTTGTCTGTTGATTCGTCTGTTTGTTTGTGCGTCCAAGGTAAAAACTGGTTTTGGATTAATGACTTCTAAAAGGGTCTACTGTTCTAAAATAGATATTTCATGTGTACCTGTACAAGCCAAGTTCGATATTTGTCAACTTTGGTCAAATTTTACAGGAGTTATGGCCCCTTTTTAACATAATTTTCATTAAAAAAAGTTTCTGATCAAGAATGGGGCGTTCGTGTCAATAGACACATTGCTAGTTTCATGCTGTATGTTATTTGTTGTACATGGAGAGTGAATCTGGAATTTTCCTTCTATTGGCAGCAGTTTATCATTTGGATGTTGGTATGCAGTAAAAAGCTTTTCATTGCGTATTGCTTTTAAACAATTTTCATCACTTTCTGTAGGTAAATTATTCATAAAATGATGGTCAAGTACCCATTGGAGTATCAGATTGACTCAAATGACTTTTGCATATAATTTATGAAAAGAAAAAATGCAGGCAAATAGTAAGCAGTTATCGCTAATGGCTCAGTGTGACAGATAGTAGGAGCAGGACCAGATTTGTTCAGTTCGTAGCATGTCCGACTATCAATCCAGGGGTCATGAGTACCTAACCCTGTCTGGCCACAATTTTTGTGATGATTGATATACAACATAGCATCTTATTGCCATTCGTCTCTCACAACTGATTCAAGAGAGAAAGTTATCAGTTACTTGTGGTGATGGGTGTGCCCAAGTACTGGTTAAACTTACAGGTTCCCAAGAAAGAGTGGTTAGGTTAACTGATCATCTGTTAGCACTCAATGTTATGAAAATGAAGCTAAATAATGAAATAATAAATTAAACAATTTACAAATAGTGGACAGATGGGGCTATTTACTCAATATTACAAAATGCAGGTTATCACTAAGCTGGTTTTGGGTGAATCTATTTATTTAATACATATTTGACACATAAAGTGGTTACATTTTTAACCTACCTATTGCTTTATTAAAGCTATTTTAATAGAAAAAAAGGGAAATTTACATGTATAATTTTTAGTTTCTTAGTTTCTATTTGCTTAAAAGACAGGTTTAAAACTTTTATACATGTAATGTGGTTTATAGGAACGATTGTGAGATATGTTATTTACAATATAAATTCAAATAAATAAAGATCTGAGAGGCAAGTGTGTAATTGTTTCAAGAGAGGATTCTACTGAATATGAATGAATTTCAAAATTAAATACTATATCAAAAATATATTTGTCTTTAAATTAGATGATCAATAAAACTGTATTATACATGTATATATTTATGTTTGCATTTAGCTCTGTTACACGCCAATGGTAACTTTATTGATTTTACATCAATTTCAAAACAAATCACATCGATGAAAGAGATGTGGGCAGTTTTTGTTATTTTTATATGGAAAATTACGATTGGCTTTTATGGAAAATTACCATGGAATCATTTGAGAACAAACCTTATTGTCAACTGGCAACAAAACGAGCACATCTTTTAAATTGCTTTCACATTGAAAAATGCTTGGATAAATTTACACATTAATGCTTGTTTGCTTTACTACATTTCATGTCTTTTGTCTTGGTGTTTTACGGTGATCAAGGTGATTGCTTCATGACCAATTAAAAAATCATAAAATATGAAGTGTACTTTATTTTGTTATTAAGCAAATCAACATGTAACTAAATTAAGTTCTATTTTTGGTGATGCAGATGTTTAGAGTACAATGTATTAATACTCGTATCCATTCCAAGAATGTTATGACACATATACAACTTAAGCCCCGTGAAATGTTTTCAGAACAATTCGGTCATATTATTATTAAAATAAAGTTAAGTTATCCCATCAAATATAGCACTTTTATTATTATGGTTAAAGTTAGGTTGTATTTTAAGTTCATAGCATTTCTGTCAATGTTCTTGATAGTCAAATCCTGTTGAGGTAATACTATAGACTTTGAGGTGCATTAACTGACAAGAATGAAATAATTAAAAGCAGAGATATACGGAGTGTATTAAACAGAGCAAGTTTCTTGGGAGATACAAATTCTACCTGAAAGTGTCTCATGGAACTTTGGGGACTCCTGTGTCACTTTAAAATAACTGTTATTTTCAACTCACTACCAAGTTGCAAGTTTTATTCATAAGTCGAGGTTCTATAAGAGAATGTTAAAATTAAAATGAAATATATAAAACATGCGCACAACTTGTTAAGGCAAAGATAACTGGCATAAAACAAATAATGCTATATTTTCTCCTGTCCTGAGCAGTAAAGTGTTTACATTGAAAATCCATCTTCTAATAAATCATTGTCGCACATTTCTTTCAATGTTGAAGGCAACTTATTGTTATACAACACATAAGATGACTTGTACAATATTGAATTAATCTTATCACTCTGACTGTAAATTATCAAACTAAAAATTAAGTATTCTGTTTTTGATCTGTATCAAAAATGTATGTTATAGCACGCAACTTGGGAGTGTTTTGCTTTAAATTAAGCATGGATTTACAAAAATTTAACTGAACTTCATCAACAATATCACAATTCTCCACACTTCTGAACTATACAACAAAACGGGAACTATCATCGTATCAGTTTATACTAATTAAGTTTACTTCATTGCAAAGAAATCTCAGAGCTCATAAGAAATTACCTTGAGTCCGTTTCCTGGGTAGAACCATACTGAATATTATTTTAAGAGATATCGGGTTGAGCTGGGGATCAAACCCGCAACTTCTTGCATGAGGAGCCAACACCATATCCACTACACTAATCATAGTATCAAATAAATGCAACTGTAACTCTACAGTTAGCATCTGAATAATCACACAAGTGGTAGGTAATAATGTGGATAACATTTGAGATAATTTTGTTCCATTAGAGTAATAAGGTGCCAAGTGTATATGGAAAATGAAGGCGCTTGGTACCTTTTTGCATCAATGCGATGATTTATGTAATTGTATGTTTGATATTAGATGCGACAGTTATAAGCTCATTATATCGTGTACTATCCTCAACATACATTATTATTTATACTTGACCATTGAACAAACATAACTGTAAAATGTCACATATTATTTATATATAACAGGATGTGTAAGTTAAATTTGACTCGAAAAACTTGTAAGCATGGCTCGAATGTCTTTAATCTGTTAACCCATTACTTCATATAGATGCCTTTGGACACCTCTAATATTGAAAGCATTAATTCACCACATATCAGCAATGGGTAAATTATGTTTATATTAACTGACAGAGTGGAAAACATGGCAGGAAGTTTTCAGATTGCTCGTTACGAGCAATCTGAACTCTTCCTGCACTGTTTTCAAAGGCCTTCTGGGATTGGTGCAGGAAAACTAGTATCTATGGAGTAAAGGGTTAATGTATCATTTTAAGCTCTACTTGCCAAAGGTTAATTGTCTGTCATTGTCATCTGTCCGTTAACCTTTTTTTTTGTAAATGCAATAGCACCTTCATTTTTCATCAAATCTTATATAACCACAATATCTCGGATGAGTTCTTGAATCAGCGTGATACGACTTCAAATGCCCCCCGCCACAGGACTTATAAGCACATTTTAAGCGAAACTTTAAAAAATGTTTTCTCTGAATGTTCAAGGCTAAGACCATAGATAGCTTACATGTAGCATTGCATGGAGGTCCCCTAAAAGATCTGTTAGAGTGAGGTCTCTGGGGTCAGATTTGGAGCTTTCACAGGGGTCACTGTTTTACATAAAGCTATATTGGGAAAGGGTTGTAGACGCAATAGCACCTTCATTTTTAGCTCTATTGGCCAAAGGCCAGAAGTGCTTAAGCGATGGCGCGTTGTCTGTCGTCCGTCGTCTGGCGTCTGTCGTCTGTTAGCAGCACTTTCTCTGAAACCACTAGGCCAATTAAACTGAAACTTCACATGGGTGTTTCTATTGCATAGCAGACTATACAGAGGATTTTTTTTTTATCTGAAATTCAAGATGGCCGCCATTACTAAAAAAAGTCCATAACTTAAAAAATCTTCTTCTCATGAACGGTCCAACAGATTTTCAAAATGTTTATGTAGTAATGATGACCAACTATAGTTTTGTTAGATTTGTTCAAATGGTGTCCCTAGGGTTAAATATGACCCAGCTCCGAGGGTTCAATTAGGGGACACATGTCAATTTAATATTTTTTTATATTTTTTTTTAAATGGAAATAATTTTGCCTATATCTTCACTAAAGCATCGTTTGGTAAAGGAGGTTAAGATTTGTAAAAATGACTGGGTTCCTATGTCTTAAGGGGTCAGGAGGGGTCCCAAAAGGGTACAAATTGGGAAATAGTAAAATTGTTTTCTTTAGAACCGGTATGTCAGATTTGTACATATTTGATATAAATCACCCTAAGTGTAGGGATTTGATTGCAGATAAGAATTTAGGGGCTAAAATATATAGGGGCCCTGTAAGGGGATTTAGAATTTTACATAGAGATACTGTGGGAAAACAGAAAATTCTATTTTTTTTTCATTTATTCTGAAACCACTAGGCCAATTAAACTGAAACTTCACATGGATGTTTCTATTGCATAGGAGACTATACAAAAGATTTATTTGTTCTATCTTTATCCACCGTTACTAAAAATAGTCCAAAACTTAAAAAATCTTCTTCTCATGAACGGTCCAACAGATTTTCAAAATGTTTATGTAATAATGATGACAAACTATAGTTTTGTTAGATTTGTTCAAATGGTGTCCCTAGAGTTAAAAATGACCCCGCCCCAATGTTTCTATTGCATAGTAGAATTTCAAAAAGTGCTATGGCCACTATGAGTAAGTAGAGCGTCCTCAGGCCCTCTTGGGCCTCTTGTTCATTGAATCTTGACCAAACTTGCACAGCAGTTATATAACCACAAGATCTCGAATGAGTTCTTGAACTAGTGTGATGCGACCTCAAAAGCCCCCACCACAGGACTTATAAGCATATTTTAAACGAAACTTTTAAAAACATTTTCTCTGGATGTTCAAGGCCAAGACCTTACATATTTTACATGTAGCATTGCATGGAGGTCCCGTAAAAGATTTGTTGAAGCATTACTTTCGTGCCATGATATTTCTAAATATATGATATGGAGCAGACATGAAATTGTATACCTATGTCTGACCTTAAAATCTCTGTGTTACCTTGACATTTGATATACGGCTCTATGATATACGATATAAGTCTTAATATTTCCGTTCGAAAAAGATGTAACACCCAGGAACGTTTTATCTGCGCAGTACTTTTTCAAATTTTAAAAGTATACTGTTTACAAGGCTTAAGAAAGATCGTTAAATGGTATAACCTTTACTCCATAGATACGCGTTTTCCCGCACCAATCACAGAAGGCCTTTGAAAACAATGCAGGAAGAGTTCAGATTGCTAACGAGCAATCTGAACACTTCCTACTCTATTTTCCACTCTGTCAGTTAATATAAACATAATTCACCCAATAATTCAAAAGCCTTCTATATTAGAGGTGTCCAAAGGTGTCTATATTAGGTGTCCAAAGGCGTCTATATTAGGTGTCCAAAGGCGTCAATATTAGGTGTCCAAGGGCGTCTATATTAGGTGTCCAAGGGCGTCTATATTAGGTGTCCAAAGACGTCTATATTGGGTGTCCAAAGGCGTCTATATTAGGTGTCCAAAGGCGTCTATATTAGGTGTCCAAAGGCGTCTATATTAGGTGTCCAAAGGCGTCTATATTAGGTGTCCAAAGGCGTCTATATTAGGTGTCTAAAGGCGTCTATATTAAGTGTCTAAAGGCGTCTATATTAGGTGTCTAAAGGCGTCTATATTAGGTGTCCAAAGGCGTCTATATTAGGTGTCTAAAGGCGTTTACATGAAGTAAAGGGATAAGCGAAGCACATCATGATTTTTTCTTTAATTCATATTTTATACTAAGAAGTTTAGTGAAACGGGACCCTCGATCTTATGCACGAGACTCAATATAGATCTAGTGAACGTTTGTACGATGTTATTTCAAAATCCCTGTGTGAACGGACAAGATTGGATGAACTGACGCACGGGCATACTCCGATAACATATGATTGTGATTGAAGAACACACAAGGTTCAATGCACTGTTTGATACGGTGTCCTGTTGGGGTCATCGCGGTATATATTTTAAATTTAGTCCGGTCGAAACAACGAAACTACGATGATGAAAAGTCGAAACAACGAACTACGATGGTAAAAAGTCGCGGAGATTACGGTGGAGAAAAGTCGAAACTACGACAGCAAAAAGTCGAAACTACGACGGCGAAAAGTCGAAACTACGATGGTGAAAAGTCCAAATCATTTCGACTTTCACCATCGTAGTTTCGACTTTTCACCATCATAGTTTCGACTTTTCAACATCGTAGTTTCGTTGTTTTTGCTTTTCAACATCATAGTTTCGACTTTTCACCATCGTTGTTTCGACTTTTCACCATCGTTGTTACGACTGTCTGTCTGTCTGTCTGTCTGTCTGTCTGTCTGTCTGTCTGTCTGTCTGTCTCTCTCTCTCTCTCTCTCTCTATATTCTTCCCTAGTTTAAAAGGATTTGACTGAGATCGGATAGCAATACTCACATCACTTAATATCAATATTCCCAGCGGTAAGTGAGTGCTATTAAATAGTCTGCAATTCTACGTAACATATTATAATTAGTGTTATTGGTCCGAACCCTACGATTTTGTAAGTGTATATTAATTACGTGACGTCGGGCGTTTGTTTTACGTGCACGAAAACAAGAAGATTAAACAACGATGGTGAAAACGCGAAACTACGATGGTAAAAAGTCGAAACTACGATAGTGGAAAGTCGAAACTACGATGGTGGAAAAGTCGAAACTATGATGGTGAAAAGTCGAAACAATGATGGTGAAACTCAGCTGAGGTCGAAAAATCGCGTTTTAGCTGTTATAAATCGGGACGTCAAAAAGACTGAACATGGCCATGTTTACGACGTCACATATAAATATACATATAATAAATATACATATATATATTACAATACATATTCACATTGGAAATTACTTTTAATTTCATAATATACCAAATGTACTACCGATTTCGAAAAAGAATTGAATAATATTATATATTCCACCTCAAAACTGTATATGTGACGTGTTTTTTCGATGTAATTATGTGTACACTGCGCTGAATATGATAATAATTATATGTATCGATAGGTAAGTATAATGATCTTTCGAGTATTGTTCGCGAGTCGTGATACGAGATGCAATGAAGTAAAATATGTTCTGCGTATTCTATTTCGCCGCACATACAAAGAGGCGCATCAATTATATTTTTTAAAACAAATTAATAACATCAACAATATCATTAATGTATAATTAATATAAAAATGGACCCAGGGTAGAACCTTGGGGTACACCTGTTTTAATGTAAACCCAGTCTGATGTAGCACCAGGTAACACTAGGCGTTGTTTCCTGTTGCAAACATAATTTTCGAACCAAGAAAAGTTGATTTCCTGTGATACCAGCAGCTTTCAGTTTAACTAACAGTCCATTGTGCCAAACACGATAAAAAAAAGCTTTGCTGTTATCACACAAGTTTGCCCTGACTTCTTTTACCTGAATCATTTGATAGGCAAACAAATTGTATAGATAAACTTATTAGTTAGTTGTGGAATTTTTTGGAACACAACCAGATTGAAGCGATGTTATTATGTTAGAAGTTAAAACATGTTAAAAAATATTTTTCAGCAGGCTTTTTCTATCGAGGAAAACAATGCTACTGGTCTGTAAATAGATACTAATACCGCGATTTAAAAATGGAGCAGACTGACATTGACTTCATTCTATATATGTGGAACTATACCGTTATGTAATTTATGGTTCTATAAAGTACAACGTGGTTCTGCTAATTCGGAGCGTTTATTGTTTTATAATGACAAACAGAATAATACACGTGATATATAAACACGTTAAATTTTTTAAATATTACATTTCAAGGGAGATAATTCTTAAAATACATTAAGTAAGAAAATTTTATTCAAGTAGAGGTTACCGTCCTTATGCAAAATATGGTTATATTTAAAATTGTATTATCTGAAAACGACATATTACTTCTTGCAAATATTTGATATGATTCATATTATTTCAGTGAAAACCTCTAGAAAATTTAAACACTTCTATTAATAAGTTATTTCAAGTAACGCCAGTGCATAATACATGGCATGTTATTGTAATGACAGAAAATTAAAACTGATCAGCATTCTAGCCGGACACTGACTATATAGAGGTACCATATTCAATTTATTACCTGTGTAGCGTAATATCTAGGCTGGTAAAAGCTATTACTAGTATTTATAAATAACTAATATACTATAATTAGGAAAAAGTATATAAATGCCCTGAGGTGCGTTCAATAATGTGAGTGCTCAAAGATATCACGAGCGCCCTGCTTCCTAACACAGACGCCCACGTAAGTGCTTGCAAGCGCTCCGATTATACTCTGTAGGTGTTTCGCCAAGATTTCCAGGATGGCGTCCCATGTTGTTTACTACTAAAACCGGCCAGGATCCGACTGGTCCGGCCACTTTTTCAGCTACAGGGAAATGGCAAATGTAGTAGTGTTTCTGATTTTGAAATGCTCTAGTCCCAACAATCATGTAATGACCTTTGCATATATTCATAAAAAATATGAAAAAAAATATGCCTTATATTAGGTCTTGAAGTTTACCGTTCCATGACGATTTTTGTGGCTCTTTATAGGGGAAGAATGATCACTGATAAAAGGTAAATCTTTTTTTTTTTAAACTTGTTTTAATACATGAATCAGGAATGTTTATTTTAGGTGTTTTATTGGTCGTTATTGTCACCCCGGAGTTAATTGGTGTAGACGATAAATATCCCGACAGGCGCTCGATAAAGCGCCCGATTTACTGAACGCGCCTTCGTATTGGGATTATATCGTATCGCAATGTCAATACATAAATATGTACAAACAAAATAGTTTGTGTCGATCATACACTGCATGAAAAAGTTTAGTCACTAGCAGTGTTATTCACATTTACCAATTGTTTATATTCACGTTGGTGGTTGGCATTGTGATAGGAGTTTGGAAAGGAGCTAAATCAGACTCCTTAACGAGTCTGTGGATTTTATTGTTCTCGTCCCCGATGAGACTATTACCATCAACAGATCAACCACCAAGGAGGTACTTTGTCTTCACGAGTTTTTGCGCCTTGTAATCCATTACAGAATCTGATGAGATTTTTGTTAATGAAGACTCCATTATAATCACGATCCCTGACCACCTTAAGCGCATTAAAGAATGTTTTACGATATCTGTAGGATGTAAACTTTACTATAATAGCCCGAGGGGTCGCCTCAACCCCACCACTTGAAGAACGCCTTACTCGATAGGAACGATCCTCTAACGCAAGGGACCGTCTATGGCGTCTGCCAGTTCACGTACTTCTCTGTGGCATGTTCGGTATACCGGAAATACGTTGAAACAGTATATCGAGTATACTGTTTAAACAAATAAAGATGTCTTTAATACGAGCAATTCATCAACTTCTACACCGTGCGCAAACTTAAAAAACAGAGAACTGTCACCCCGAATTGACTTTATTGGCATGAAGAAAAAAAATAAACTTGTCTCAGAATCTGATTCTTATATCTCCATTAATGTACTTATGGATCCGTTAACACCCACTATGACAAACATCACTCAGGCTGTCTGGCTGACATAAATAACATTGCCTCGGTTTTGGACTTCACTAAACTAAATACACACTGGGATCCTTAGTTAAAACTGTTTCTGTGGTTCTTGACTGTTTCCGCAATGAAATGGTTACTCTGCGTAATGAAAACAAGCAACTCAAGGCTAGAGTCGAACAATTGGAATCTGTTGCGGATTCTGCCGAGCAGTATAGCCGTCGTAACTGCTTATGATTTTTCGATGTCATCGTTGAATGACTTACCAAATAAAATCATCTCCGAAACGGCAATCATCTGCAACTAATACAAGAATAGTCAGCTGTGTGTGTAATCATCACTTCTACTTGGCAAGGTTTACTTATTGTACAACCTCCTTTATTTATTTGCGCGTAGTCTATTTAGTTTATATCTAAATATAGCATGTGTATCAATCCCCGCTGCCATGTAAACTAAAAACAAAAAGGAGAAAAACTCTTAAAGTATATTGCTTTCGTTTCAATTCTTTAATTCATTGTATGTATGACTGTATGTTTGTCTGTATGTATGTAATATTTAACAAAACGTTTAAACCAAGGACCTATATCTTCAGCTCCTTGTTTAAACCAAGCATCACTTCAAGTCATCACTTATTCCATCTGCTTGCCACCGATTAACACATGGAAATTGCAACATCCATACAATTCTGATACTTGTTAGCACATGGTCGTATGGACGATGTCACGTTTTTGATGATTTCAGGTTAGTCTAGTATACTGAACCAAAAAAGAAACTTTCGCTAAGTTTGAATGTGAATATTTTGTTAAAGAAATGATAATATCCCACACGCTCTCAATGCAACGCTGCTCTCAAGCAGTCATCACGCGGCGGCCACACACGCTACTGATAACCCGATTTTGAAATCCATCCATTCCTGTTTTAAAATCAAATCAAACAATAAAATTGATAATTTCTGTCCAATTTAGCTATTTCAGTAGATTGATAAGACATAATTATACAACCAACAGAAGATTTAAGCCAATTTTAGTTAAATGTTAACAAAATATTCACATTCAAACTTAGCGAAAGTTTCTTTTTTGGTTCAGTATATTTAAGGCGAAGAGCGGGAGACCGTTTTGACAGCCAGTCTAAAGTGATCTAGGTCTGGCAGTAGTGCAATTTGAGATGGCCCCCAGTTCCACTGTAATCTGTAGTCTAGATCATCGAAGACGCTTGCTTTTCTAAACGAAATTTGTCTTCGAGGAAAGCAAGCGTCGCCGGTCAAGACTAATTTCAATAAGGTGTAATGGTCCATCTTTGCACTGGTATAAGCCGACTTTACATACTTGGACAACATTCTGGTGCTGGCTGCTGAGTGAAGTCACAGGAGCTTGGGGAGTGGATAATAACGTTTGATGGGGGTAGGGGTTCTCTGGCGTATATAAAGAGACCCCCACCCCCATCAAACGTTATTATCCACTTCCCAATCTCCTGTGAGGTTAAGAACAAGTAATCACAATGTGTTCCCGAGGATGATTTAAATGTTATACGCCGTATACAAAAGAAATATTTGTCTGTGTCATCAGCCATACAACAATACATTTTTTAATAAAATTTAATTTTGTTTAGTAATATGCGTTACAGTTAATCAGTTCAAGAACAGAAGTATCAGTCATTTGTACTATATTTTGGCTTGCCTTTAAGGTTGGTAAAAAGCGTCAAATCGTTGAATACACATTTAGCAGACACATGCTAGTTAAACATTTCTCAATAATCCAATTGTCTATTTTCCATTTATGTTTAAATACAAAATCATGAAATAAACGAGAAATTAATTAATTGATTATGACGCCCTCGATCGTATATTGTATTTTCAATTCACGGTAAAATAAATAAGATTTGCATTTTGTATTTGTCAATTAGCTCGGATAAGTTAACAAAACCTCAGCATCATAATAACAGGACTAGGTTGTTCAAAGCTCTGTTAGCATAACCACCTGTTGAGTGAAATTTTGTAACTTAAATGTTTTCTATACTTAATGATATTATGGCAATTTAAATGCATTTTTAAAAACAATATGGCATATTTCCATATTTATTAATAAAAAAATTACCTTAAAATGCAGTAAATCTCAAAATATCGTGATTTGAAAACTTCATTTTAACCCAGGGTTGAGCTAACGAAGCTTTGAACTACAGGCCCACCCAGATGTACATTTTCTGACACAACATAACAAATTGTTTGTATTTTGGTTTTCATTATTTCACGAGTACTTTAGTTATATAAGAGTGGTCGGCACACCTAATCATCGTCTATAGGATCCTCTTGAAAGTTAACAGGTGCTAGACACAACTTCTGCAAGTCACTGACTACTTCCCAACTTATTTAAAGGTGGAAAATTCATGGCTGTAGAACAAAATTCATGGCAAATTTTTACAGAGACTTAGGCACATGAAGATCCGAACTCACGACCCATGATAATATAACAGACACAGTGTCAAGTGGTACCGTTTTATTGATAATATCAAGTGAAATACCAATACACATGAAAATAAATCACATCACAATTATAGCATAAGCTAACAATGTATAATTAAATGTGACGTTTGAATAGTAATATTTACAATTAATTATACACATATATTTTAAAAAAAAATATATCTAAATATAGAAAAAGAGAAAAAAAACAATACTTGAATAAAATATAATAACAAAATCATTGTGGACAAAATAGTGACAATGTAGGATTACAGTAAGCGTATGAAAAGCTTTTCCTTCTTTTTTTATGTCATAGTTGATCTACGGGTGTCCAATACGTGACCTTGCCATATTTGATGGAACAAATATGTCCACTGTATTAAGTATCTATGTCTTAAACTCCGTCCATAAGTCATTTGTTAAAATACTAGGAGTTTGTCTCTATTGTGGCAGGTTTGCTTTCTTGTACAGATAACCCCTTCTTGTTTGTCTGACTCTTTTTTTATATTTAATGTCACATTCCACTAGAATATATCATGGTCAGCTCTACCAATAGACGATACTGTCTTAACCCTGTTGACAGGTACAGGCTGATTTGTCAAAAGGAGGTCAAGAGTCCGGCCTGTCAAGTCGGAAGGTCTACATTCTGGTTGGGACAGTGCTCGTTCACAATGTCAACCAGCTGTATTTGAGTGTGGTTTTGATTGGCAGGTGTCCACTCCAATATCCGAATTCCAGATGTTATATAATGTCCAAAAGTCCAAAACTGATCATCCAATAGAAATATATATTATCTTACTGAATAGTAAAAATGCTAGACACAGATTAACACAATACTATATATGACAATAAACTATAATACAAACTAGTTATAATGACAAATATCTTAATCGTATCAGCCAAGGGATTATTCTTTAGGACCTTGTATGACCGAAGTGCCTTTGGATTTGTTTCCGATTTAAGTTATAGCACGGAACTATAGAAGAAGTTTATCTTTAATTCCTTGGTCATAGATATATCATGCATTAATACTTTCGTGCTTTGGTGACATACATCTCTACCTAACTGCAAGAGACGCAGTAACATTGTATACAAACAAGCGGGGTTCCTGTGAAAAACATGCTTTAACGTTGCTAACTCCTGAAAATATCGAGCAGTGTTATATTATGGTAGTTAAGAATTCTTATAATGTATACAATTCTTAAAATGTTTTTTTTTTTTAATTTTAAGATGCAATTTAAAATAGAATTAAGAAATTGATTGTATACGTAGGTATATTGCATCAAAGGTCAACCATGTCGACTTAATGAGGGGATATGGCAGCTAATAGAGATAAGCTCTCAGGCAGATGGATATGTTATGATAAGATATAGCCTTAGGTTTATTTTTAGGTAGAGATGACATGTAGGTTTTGTGATAAGATATGGGCATGTTTAATGGACTAAGCAATTAAGAAACTGACCAATAGCCAGGTAGTAAAGAGTTGACCAATCAGCGAAAAGAGCTCGAGGCCTCTTTGCGAAGGAGGGAAGTTTAATTAGTTGGAGACAGACCTTGGTTAGGTTTACATGTCAGTTGGAAAATAGACCTTGTTAGAGTAGATTAGGTTTAGACTAACCTTAGTGAGTTTAAAATGTAAGCTTATGTTTTTGAATATGAGAAATATATAAACATGTGAATAAAATTACCTGTTTGAGTGTATGTTATGCCACAGCAGGCAACTGCCTCCTCCTACCACAGTGTGGCTACGGCGATACATGTCGCTGGAGCATAACGTTCGGAGAAGAGATAATTCGAGTCTTCTGATTTAATTTGGGTTCGGGCACATTTTACCTTTACGAAGTGAGCTTCCTTTACATGGTCTTCCAAATATTATGTATCCGCATAAGTACGACGTGCGGCTTGTTACAGCAAGTGAACGTCGGAAAAGTAGATTGATTTGTTGATTTGGCACACACTTCCAAATCGCCCAGATGGTGCCATTCTATTGTTGTTATTGGAAAGTATAACACCGTACTGGGTTGAAGCATATGGACTAGTGAAAATACATATCGTCTACATCCGAATATGATTATTAATTTTCGATCACTTAAGAATCTCTGTTAAATATTTCAATGCAAACTGGATGTTGGCACTAAATGTATATTACGTTTAAATAACTATAAATTACTAATTTTCTACCTAAAACTTAATAAATACATGCTCTTAACCGTTACTATCCAAATCAACTTCCAACAAAATGGCGTCACCAGATTTCGATCACATGAATGAATGGCTCCGTTGTAACATTTATGTCCAAAACAAAGTGAAAAAATCTACAGCATGTGTCTGGGCTCAAATTCCTCATTGGTTCAAGATCTGAATTAGAAAGGAAAAAAGCATACATTGACCATTTTTTTATTTAATGGTTTTGTGATACATTTTAACTTCCGGCGCAATATTGTGTTAACTATTCGCCCACAATACGATTCGAAGGACTGATTTAAATATAGACCATTTTTATATTAAGCTTCAATAATGCATCTTTATATATTCATTTCTTCTTATCCACTTCTTATAACAAACCTTTTTGATTACAAGTATTTACTAATTTTCATTCTACATTTAATATGTGGTACTGTTGTGATTTCAAACTCATAAGAAAAGAATTGATATTCGTATACAAACTTAGCATTTGTCAAGGTTTTTATGTAAACTGAAAAATGGACATAGTGATACATGAATCGGAAGCATTATTTTTTTATATTTTTCATTGTATTCAATGACCCCGTGGATATTGACGTTTGTGCAGGAACTTAAATACGCGTGATCTTCATAATTCTCAGAAGTGATCAGGTATAGAGATAATTATTTGCAGACCATACTACGGCGATCGCGCTAGCAACAATGCAAACCATAGACACAATATCAAGGCCTCTGTCATCCCAATGTGATTGGTGTCAACCATGACTTATATACTGGTTTTACATGCATACTATATACGAGTATATATATATATTGTGATATTAGCTCCTGTGGGTTGAAGTTCTTTTGATTGTTCGTTACTTGACTTTCAATAATGTTTTTGTTACACAGTCAGTTAATGTTTCAATCTCATTAAAATCTGATTAAGTTTGAAGCTTCCATTCTCTACGCAAAGTAGTGTGCGTAGAGTATGTAATCTTAAAGTAGATCTGTTTTAATGTGATTATAATGTTTTGGTTTAATTTTACGTTTCTGACTGAAAAGGATAAGAAAGAGGGGTAAGCTTGCACCAGCCCCTCGACGACCTTGTTTAAGAAAACTAGGCGGTTTATCTTCCCCCCTCTCTTGCAGTGGTGGGAGATCTAGTTCTAGCAGCATACATGTGATACATCCCTCTTCTCTTCATTGGTAGTCGTTACAAGAAAATCAAGCTGTCTTGACGTTTGATTTCTATCGAATCCATCCTGGGTATAAGTGTCCCATATTATCGAGCTGTACAGCGATAGATATGTTGATTTTCTACATTCTTGTGGGCAGTGTTTTAAATTTCTCTTTATGAAGCATATTTAGGACGGTTTTGCTTTCTTGATGATTTAGTTATGTGGGAATCCTATTTTAAATCCTCTGATAAAATAACAACACGGTAAGTATTCTTTTCAACTTGTTATAAGATGAGATTATCGAGTGTGAAGAACATTTACTATCGATGGACATGGCCTAGCAATCCTGTGTATTGAATCTCATGTCCAAGGTTTTGGCCCGGTCTTATAGTGCTATGAGGTCTTGTTGTAGCATTTGGTAGTCTTTTTAGTCTGTTTATTGTTCTGTATAGGAGAGAGACATCGCCAAAGAGTCTGACTTGTGATTTTACCACTTTTGGCAGGTCATTTATGTGGCAAAGGAATAGTAATGGTCATAGAACATCTCCTTATGGTACACTAGTGCCGATATGACTGGATTGGAGTGTTCTCCTTCTGCGATTTGCATGTGTCTTTTTGTAAAGAATTGCTACAGCCAATCGTTTTTCGGACCGCCTATTCCATAATTTTGTAATTTGTGTAATAGTTTATCATGGAGGATGGTGCCAAATGCCTCTGAGAAGTGAAATATAATCGTATCAATCTGTTTTCCAGCCTCGTGTGTCTTGAGTAGGTCGTACATGGTAGATATGAACTGTCTTTCACACAACGAGTAGCCTGATCTGAATCAATGTTGTAGACGGGTCAAGGTCTAAAAGTGTTTCAGTAGGTGCATGCATATGGTATGCTCGAGTATCTTGCATGTAAAACAGGTAAAGCGCTGGTGAACTTCGCCCTTCTTATAGACAGGTGCTACGTTTGCATTTATCTAGTCGATCGAAAGCATGCCCGAATCTATTGAGACTTTGAATATTTCTCTGTGAATAGGAGCACGTGACGGAGGGACGTCATTTCAATATCCCAAATAATCAATACCAATTTATCGGTAGTAGACCGGGTAACTACACCACAAATACTACAACACAATTAACACCCTGATCTGCTTGTGTAAACATACGCGAATATATAATGTGCGTACATATAAATATCTACCCGGTAATCTGATATTCGTTGTGACGTTGTTGTACATAGCTATGCGCATAACTGATAATTATTTGCTTACACCGCCTCATTGATAGTATCAACAATATGGATTATAGTCGAGTTTTCAGCAGTAATGTGTCCTTTAAAAATTATATCTGCGCCTTTACAGCTATTAAAAAAACAGGAGAAAGTCTCGAATCGTTTACAGAGGCCGGATTGTCGTCAGTTCATCAAACGATATCACGGAAATATGGCCACTTACAGGACTGTTACGAGCAATGCAGCAAAAAGAAACCAAACTTAAACAGGTAAACTATTGATTGATTAACACAGTATTGATCCTTTTAACAGATAGACCGCTGTTTGCAGAGGAACACAATAAAATCATTACATGGTCATTAAACATTGATTAAGTAGGGATATATTAAGCATATGTTTAAAGAATTTAACTGGTAAAATCAATGTCCTACTAGCATTATTTATCATAGCGTGACGAACCAAATTACATTCATTCTGTTTATAACATAAATTAACATAAACGAATGCTTATTGGAAGAACACGTATGATTAAATTAATGCTTATGTTATAGAGATTTCTTGAAAGAAGTTGAACTATAAATACATGTACAATAATTCCAATACGCGTTTGTAAAACTATGTCATCCTATATTTAGATGAAAAAAATTACTGTATTACGGATGTTTTGTAGTATGACAGCAGATTTATCTGCGAGATAAACTACACAACACAATACACTCGTGGTTGTACTTCTCGCCTTTTTTGTTTGACATTGAAATGTTGACGCAAGGATGAACTACGTCTGAAGAATAGACTAAGTGTTTTATTTTAAAGAACCATATAGGGAAAACGTCGAAACCATTACGTGAGTAATCTGACTAAGTGTCAATTCAATTATTGACATTTTGATTGGGATTCTTTCTTTTTCTATTTCTATTTCTAAAATAGTAATTATCATCGTCAAACTTTATTAGTCCTTTATTAATCTTGAATGTCAATAGGCGTCTAAAACCTAAATCTTATTATAAATTTACTTTCTTGCTATTTCCTTGAGGTGGTTTTACTACAATAATTACTTATCTACGCCTGCAATTAAAACATTTATACGTTCACCAATATGTATATACACTCAGGGACTCTGAAAACGCACCACTAACATACAGGTAATATAAGTGCAGAAAATGTCATCTGATTTCAAAGAAAATATATATACGTTATATGTGCCATCTCTGTAACGATAATACCCCACCATACCCTTGTTGAACAAACATTTACAAAGGAAAGGCTTTAATCTTATCACTAATAGAAAAGTCCCCTTACAGGACACTTTTACGTCCCAGCCCTAGATTTGTCCGAACTTAAATCGCCCACTCACTAAGATTTGCTATGAACATAATTTATATCAATTATGAACATATTTGACAAGCTGGTTGATGAGAAAAAGTATCTATTAAAAGTCCAGTATTAACCATAGTTTGACCCTTTCTGTCCCATTATAGAAATTTAAACCTCTTTATTGAACCAAATTAAATGTTCTACTACTAGATAATACTCTTTAGATCTCAATTTGAACAACCAATCCACCAACCGCCACGTGGAGCGCATGGTCCAGTGGTAGAACATCGAACCCAGTATCGGAGGGTCATGGGCTCGATCCTCCTCCATGGCTATGCATGGTGTCCTTGAGCAAGACACTTTATCCGCATATACTTAGTACTGGTTCCACCAAAGGAGACATCGGACGTGATTTGTATAAGTAGTAATTAACGTTTTCCCATAGTATCTGTGAAACTCAAAGTCCCCTTACAGGATCTCTATACATCAATGCTTCTTTATTTGTACAAAGTTCGAACCCTTCCCACCACTTTTAAGGATGATTTATATCAAATAAAAACACATCTGATTGACCATTTGTTGAGAAGAAGTTTTTTTTTAAAAATTATCCCATTTTTTGACATGGTCCCTTATAGCAATTCAATCCAGCTTATTGGACCAAGCCCTATTCCTTATAACTATAAAATGCTTCAGAATAATAAAAAAATGCATAAATGGATAATATGATCAAAATCCCCTTACAGGGCTCCTATAACTACTAGCCCCTTGATTTGTTCAAACTTCAATTTATTTCAAATATAAACCAATTTGACTGCTGACCGGTTGTTGCGAAGAGGATTTTTTTTTAAAAAAAATACCCTTTTGTAACACCATCTGGCCCCTTATGGAAAGTCAGTCTGCCTTATTTAAACAAAATCGCAGTCACAATGGCTATCAGATGCTACAGACCTCAAATTGAATAACAATGTTGCACAAATGGATGACAAATGAGAATTTTCTGTTTACCCAAAGTATTCCTGTGTAAAGCTCAAGGTTCCGTTTCAGGGCCCCTGTAACATCTAGCCTCTTAATTTGTAAAAACGCCAAACCCCTACTCATATGGGCTAATTTATTTCAATTATTAACAAATTTGATACAGAATTGTTGCGCAGGAGATTTCTTTTTCGATTTTTACCCTTTTGGGAACCCACCTGGTCCCTTATGGATATATATAATTTTCCGTTTTCGCATAGTAACCCTATTTAAAATTCTAAGTCCCCTTGCAGAGCATCGGTTCTTAAGAAAATAGTTCGAAGTTTCATTTTTTCACCTTTTGTGGTCCCTCATTACCCCATAAGAATATAGAATCCAGTCAGTTAAACAAATCTGAATATCCAGGACAAAACAACGCTTCTGTGAATGTATACGCAAAATCAATTCAATTTTATATGGGGTTGAGTCATTTATATCCCAGGATTACCATTTGTACAAATCTAGTAGAGCTATAGAAGGTGATCATAATTACATAATTTTTTTTCAAATTGCGTTTGGCGGTTCATGAGAAGAAGATTGTTTTAAGTTTTTTTTACTATTTCTAGTAACGGCAGCTATCTTGAATTTTAGATAGAAAAGATTATCTTGTTCAATAGAAACGTCAATGTGATGTTTGAGTTTAACTGGCAGATTGGTTTCAAAGAATTTGCTACTAAATGATAGCTGACGGCTATCGACAGACAGCATACGACAGACGACAGACGACGGACAACGTGCCATCTCATACACTCTTCTGGCCTTAAGTCAGTAGACGGCGGACACCGCGTTATCGTATACGCCCTTCTGGGCTTTGGTCAGTAGAACTAAACATAAATATTATTAAGAAATACTTGTTTATAAAAAACTCGGACCAAACAGAAACCTCAATCTAAATTTTCAGGGGCTGAACTATGCAAAATCAGGCAACTTAGTTTGATACATTGTTGTATACCATAATAAAGAAGTGTTTATGAAGTTGAGTTACTTTAGCCTAAAAAGTTTTCTGAAAAATAGAGTAACAAAACGGCCTACAAATACAACTGTAACCGGACGACGAGAATAACAATTAGGAAGTTAGGATATCGTCTTGGGACACTATTACCTTTTCCATAGGGCTCCATTGTAACACTTATGTCCAAATGACAGTGAAAAAAAATGCAGCATATGTCTGGGCTCAAATATTTCACTGGTTCGAGATCTGTAACTATAAAGAAAATAAACAACATTGGCCAGTTTTTTTTAATTAAATGGTTTTGTGATACCTATCAATTTCCAAAGAAATATCTCAACTATTCGCCCACGATAAGGTTCGAACCATCAACACTTAAATGATATAGAATTGGGTTGAAATCTGGTGTCAACATCAACTTTTCTAAAATATTGACCATCTTACACATGGTAGGACAAAATAAATAACTGCAGTATAAAGCCCTGAACAAAGAATAAAAAGAGAACAATAGTTTTACGACTTCTTCTTTCATCTGTAGGTCAGAAATATTCTAGGGAGATAATAGTGATGCGAGTCCTCATGGAAAACGTTACTTCTCACGCCACTAATATCTCCCTTGAATAATCCAGATGCAGTGATTTATTTATTCTAACAATTAATTAAGATATAGTCCCCATGTGGTAATTAAAAAACAGTCCACATGTGACAAATAAGAGACAGCTCATATTTGGAAATTAAGCTAAGTAAAGGCCGCCAAATTACATCTTAATTGTTTTATTTAGCTTTCGTTATTTACATACTGTACATGTCAGGTTTGGTTTGCTTCACTTCTACATATGATCTTCACGAGTACTTCCAAAACATAAAGTAGGTTCAGGGCATATATTGTTATAAACATGAACTGTTCATACTACTTTATATGCTGATTACACCGTCATAGTGTCAGAGTCTGCAGATGACAATGCTTTAAATACACACGAAACATATTGCGATACATGTGAAATGACCCTCAAAACTACGAATAAAAAAAGTTATATTTAGCAGTTGTAGGCAAAGAAATTATAACTTTACGTAAAAAAACGAAAATACTGAAATTGTCAAATATTAAATGCACCTTGGTATTTTATTGAGCAGAGTTGTTCTTTTCTAACAGCCAAGAAATATATATCCGATCAAGCTGAAGAAGCAATGTGTTATTTGATAATAAGGTCTAAGTCGTTGTATTTGCCTATCGACTTACAAATAGAATTGTTTACAAAAAACTGTCAAACCCAATTATTGTATGAGGTTACGGTTAAATCGATATTATTGAAAGAGTTCAATTTAAGTTTTTAGATATATTGAAATCCAGTATACCAAACTGTATGGTATATGGAGAAACCATAGTGTCAAACCTATCTCTATTGACATATAAATACGAATAGTTTCTATTTGGTCTAAACTAGTTATCACACAACAGCAAACAAAAGTACTTTATATGGTATGTGTTTTAGCCATTTTAACTACTTACTACCAATAACATCCCTAGCACTCGTTTTATGTGGAGAAAAAATGTGAAATATATATTTATTAAATATTGTCTGAATATCGTTTGGGAATATCAGGATTTTCCTAACCATAGGTTGCTTTATGCTACTATCAAACAGAAGCTGACAGATCTATTTTTGAATTACTGGTATTTAGATGTACAAAATTCAAGCAAATGTAAAATCTAAAAGCTATTTAAACATAAATTCAAATTTGAAAAATATTTTATTGCAACACCAACAAAAGTATTAAAATATGTTTAAAACACGTAGTCACAGATTACCTGTTGAAACCGGCTGTTGGAACGGTACCGAAATATATATGCATAATGTCCATTGTGCGATTCTAGTGTTTGTAATGAAAATCATTATTTATTTAATTGTCAATACTTTTGCGCCATGCGGTGTAACAGACACTCAAACATGGTGATTTCATATGAAGTCATTTTATTCACATGTTTATATATTTCGCATATCAGTTCAAAATCACAAAGCTAACATTTTAAACTCGATAAAGCTCGTCTAAAACTAAACCGAGTATAACACTCGACATGTTACATGCTACTTGTGGCTACCTTTCAACTCACTCTTACCCTCGCTAAGATTTTTTCTCTGACTGAATAAACAACTATTTAACGATTGGTCAATTCAATACTTCCTCACTTTTGGTCAGTTTCTTAATTATGAATTCCCTTAAATCCACATTTAACTTATCACACAACTACATGTCAATTATACAACATGATAAACCTAAGGCTATATTTTATCCCCATAAGCCTGTCATCCTATCTCCATTAGCCTGTCATATGCATATGTAAGTGACATCGTTGACCTTCGCTGAATTAAATATTTTCTCCACTTCTAAAACTCATTTTTAAGATATTAAGATAATTTAAGAATTTTATACATTATAAGAATTCTTAACTACCATAATATAACATTCAGCAAAAAAAAGTATTTTAAGAAAAAAATATTACATGCGACACAATATTAATAATTTTGATAAGGTAATGAACATAAAAACAACAAAAATTATATATATAATACAGAATATTGTGTCAATTAATCAAGGGAATCCTTGTAAAATTCAATTGATATTGGAATTATCATTGTT
This sequence comes from Panopea generosa, assembly GCA_029582155.1. Lineage (NCBI taxonomy): Eukaryota > Metazoa > Mollusca > Bivalvia > Adapedonta > Hiatellidae > Panopea > Panopea generosa. The sequence continues at coordinate 57,409,719 of CM055896.1, forward strand.
GTTTTTGTGTTAAGAATAGATAAGAACATACCTGACAGCTAACATATAACAACATTGTTACGTTCTACTATTATTATTGTTACATAATATAATATAGTAACGTTTGGATTAATTCATTATATATATAGTTTGTTTAAATGTACGATATTCCCACTGGCAAAAAAATAGAACAAAAAAACAACCAAGAAGAACAACAAAAATATTCTAAATTGATTTAAATTATAACTATAGTATTTTTGCATTATTCTAGTTCCTGATCATATGTATTTAGCATCTACTGTAAACTGTATTTGTTTTTGTTATTACTCATAGTGTCATGTATATCATGAAATAAGAGAATAACTATTTAATTGAAAAAAAAAAACAACACAAATAAATCGTCCCGTTACCTAAAGCGGTATATTGTAAATGGAGAAAAACGGACTCGTGTGGCTTTTAGACGATCGTCATTTAGACATTTCTCACATGTCAATTATTCATGTTATTTCAGATGGTGTTCAACGTGTACAAAATGGCAGACTATGTTAAAATCAATTGTGGCAAAACGAATCCGAGGTAATGTAAAATGGAACAAAATGGAATCATGGAAATGGCCACACCATTATAAAAACATTGCTGAAGTGTTCCTCCCACCTGAATGGGCCAACAAGCATACTGGCATTAATTTGAAGGATATATCTACATCGTCCAACATATGGAGCAAGTGCACTGGATTTCCTCGGACTTTCTTAAATGTTTCTAAACTAGTTACGAACGACCGGAATGATCTAGTGCATAATAAATCTGAAATGGAACTTTCATTGTTTGAGAAATTATCTGTTTTTCGGAATATTAAGACATTGTTGAATCACCCTGACATAAAACCAGCCATTACTGATTTTCCTAGAGTAATTCAAATCATCAATGACCTTGAGAACAACAAGCTTAAAGACTATATCGACGACATCGAAGCTTCCCTAGTCGTTGTTAAAGAAAACCGGTTGCTATCTGGTCCGATGTGGAATAGGCAGAATCTTAGATTAATTGCAAACACGATATGTTCCAAAACACGAAAAACAATCCGGAACCAGCACTTCATGTTTCAAATCGGCATCCCACTTTTCATCATTTTGTGTTGTTTGACGACATGGAAATCACCACAGAAACAAGACATTGGTTATTCAGACGAAGATGGTAAATAGCAATTTTATACGTTAATGTTTCTTTGGCAACGATAACCTCTTTATTAAAATGCTGTTATAAGAGCTATTTGCTTATCAAAAATTTAAAATATACATATGCTTCAATAATATAAAATAAAATATTTATCATATGATTGTATAGATAAATCGTTCTACGTTTTATTTTACTATTTTCTTGTATTTAGTTCCAAGCAATGCACGAAACTTAAAACTTTCAGACAAAAATAGTAAAAAAATATATATAAGATATTAAAATTTCCCTGTGTCCCTTTAAATGAGAATCCCGTTGTAGTTGATATCAGATAGAAATTTTAAAGCATTATCAAGATGCCATGTTAAGCATTTACAATTATACATACATGCGACACAACTTTAAAAGAGCTTTTAATTCCAGGAATAAGGTCAGTTTCCTGACAACTCATTTTTTAGAAGAGAGAGGCATCATCTATAGTTCAGATAGGATGTTAGAATGTTAAAAAATGACTTCTAGTATTATAGCGAGCCATTACGAGCGAATGTGCGAGCTCAAATCGGTACCACGTAATAGTTTCCGTTTTACAACCATATTTTTTTTCAAGTTTATAATCTAAGAAACAAAATGAGACTTGTTTAACGAAATAATTTGGAGTCATAGTTAATCAAAGTGGGTGGGTTAAATGGGTGCCGTAACCCGTTTTCGGTCATAACCATGATTTCGACCACCTCTGATAACCGTGAATATCGCGCACGTGTATTTCAACTTTATGCATAAAAGTCATTGTTTACAAACAGTATTAATTTGGTCTTTGAATGCAATGCAAAATATCTCAAATGATGGTTCTGATACAATAAAGAAAGTCATCTTATGATACAGATACAGACCTGAAAAAAATGTATATCTCACTATGTCCATTTTTCAGTTTGCATAAAACCTTGACAAACGCTAAGTTTGTTAACGAATATTAATTCCAGCCACGACTGCTGAAAACTGATGCATAACAGGCCAAGGTCAAAAGTTATATGTATGCTCGACTCGAATGTCAGAAATTATAGAGTTTCCAGAAGAATACCATTCTTATAGAAAATTGTCAAACAATGAGCTTGAAAATATCACAGGACCACATGTAAAGTGTAGATGCAAAATAAGTAATAGTTGAAAACTTTTGTTATAAGAAGTGGATAAGAAAAGGTGGATGTACAAAGATGCATTAATAATGTTTAAATTAAAATATCTATTTGTGTAAAATCAGTTTTATAATTGACAACTTTGTCATTTTCTTTTTAAAATAAAATTAAAAAAACAAAAACAAATGAGACTTTAACAAGGCACTGCTGACAAACACCAATGTGAGTTTTTTTTATATCAGATTTATCTCAAAATAACAGCAAAGGCTGGATTTATGTCTTAATAATCAACACAAGAATTTAGTTAATGAATGAAATGGTTAGCACTGGGTTTCAGCTGTTATTATTAATTTCTTCATTGTTTTGAAAGCCAGAGGTTACTAGCACTAATAGCTTTCTGATTCATGTGAACTTCAATTTCACATGTGTGGCAAAACACATATGTTAACACTAATATTGTAATCTGTCAGGAGCCTTTCTTTCAAGTTGGATACCGCCTCTCTGATTGTGGCATTCCAGTATGAATAGGTTTTTGATGTATGTTATTCTCAGACGATAATGTTGTGGTATTGTTATCCGATTTTGTCGTTTGATCTGTCCTAACATATTCTTCAGGTTTTTCATTTAAGTCAATGCTCAATTTACTGGTTGGAGGAATATTATTAGATTTCGGTGTACCCCCAGTTCTTAATCCAAGTTTTGACTCTGCGGCAATAGGTTGTGAGTATGAATCTGATATGGGTATTCCTGTGTACTTTTTATTCTGTGCAGATGATGGATGTTTTTGTATCAAGTGATCCACATGGCAATACCTAATCATGTTTTCAATTTTAACCATGTATGTTAATGATTTTATGAATGATGTCAGGAACTCATTTCGACTTTTTCCCTCCTTTCACTGTGGTTTTAACCATAACTTTGTCATTGATTTCGAAAGTTTGTATTCTTACTCAACATTTGTCGTGAGAAATTTTCAACTTCTCTTGTTTTTCTTCCATGTGTTTCTCTTTATCTGGCCTTTGTAAAGATAATTTAGTTTTTATCTGTCTTTTTACAAACAACTCAGCATATGATACTCCGGTAATTGTATGCAGTGTTGTTCGATATTTGAGTAGAAATCGAACCGGGCGATGTTGTAAAGTGAACTTGTTAGATTCTAACACTTGGGATTTTATAAATCTTTTTAACACTTGAACGCGTCTCTCAGCTAAACCGTTGGAAGCTGGGTGATAGGCTGGAACTAGGATATGCCTTATCCCATTTTGTGACATGAAAGATTCGAACTCGGCGGATGTCAAGTTCGGTCCATTATCCGAAACACAACACTCAGGCAAACCCGTAGATACAAATAAAAGTCTCAACTTTTCAATTGTGTTGAAACTTGTTGTAGACTTCATTGGTATCCATTGGTAATCCATTTTGAAAAGCTATCAATCACTACTAAGAATGATTGTTCTTTGAAATCCGCATAATCTATGTAAATTTTCTGCCACGTGTAACCCATTTCCATGGATGTAATGGTGCAAATTGTGGTGATTTTTGCGTTAATTGACATATTCCACATGCTTTTACTTAATGTTCTATATCAATGTCCAATCTCGGCCACCTGAAATAACTTCGTGCAATGTTTTTCATGCGTATCATGCCTATCTGGTCTTCGTGAAGCCCATTTATCAGTCTCTTGCAAACTTTTAGTGGTATGATGACCCTTAATCCCCATTATAGTACACCTTGATCCACACGTAGCTCAGTTTTTTTCGCTTAAAATATGGTGTCAATTCGGGTCTTCTGAATTTGACCATCCATTGAGCGTATAATCATACATTTCACTTAATATTTTGTCTTTTCGTGTAGCCTCCGCTATGGCTTTATTGTCAATTGGAATTTCGTCAATTAACGAAACAATTTCACAGTCGTCATCACTATCGCCATTCTCCTCTAACAGGCAATCTAGACAAAGCGTTGCAGTTGGCTGGTCCTCTGATTTCCGATAATTAATGTCATCTTGATACGCCGACAATATGATCGACTAACGTTTCAGTCTTGCTGCCGCCAATGTCGGCACGCCTTTCTTTGGTCCAAAGATTGTTGTTAAGGCTTTATGATCCGTCATTAAGGTGAATTGTCTCCCATATAGATACTTATGGAACTTTTGTACTTCATATACAATGCTGAGGGCTTCCAGTCATAAAATAAGTACATATTTTTAGAATACATTTAACAATGAAGCAATACAGTCATACATCTAACACATTATATGGAAAGGATACAGAAAAAAAGCTTTTGAAGTTTGTGTGAATCTGCTTCCGTGGCAGTTATTTTACTTTCCATTATAGACTTTATCATATTGTTCCGTACTAATTTCAGTTTGGTAAAATATGCATTAAATAAGAAAATATTACACAATAGTTTATTTAGAATAGTTCAAGTAATAAAAAATAGTCATGGAAGTGAGTGAAAGAAAGAAAGAGATTTTACTGATTGTTTACTTTATCGGTTCATTCTGATACAGGGGATAGGTTCGTGTTCTTTATACTTTACAATACATTCAATAGTAATAACCTTAGTTTCTAGGATCATATAGAGACGCGACGACCTCATATTTGTGTATATAAACATAACATTGAATGTGACAAAATCAAGGTCTATTCAATTGTGTACGATATTCGAAACGTTTGGTTTTTATAATGTAATTTTGCACTGCCATGAAAATCGAGTTGTTGTCAGTTAGTGAAAGTGTTTCCTTTCCATACATAAGGTCGTTTAAGGAGTGTCCATGTGGGTAAGTCAATTTTATTTCGGTCACCATACTATGTCTATAATTGCGAAATAGTCTGCAACTAAATAAATAATTATATGTATTCTAAATTTCACCACAAAGGCAATTTGGAATTGCTACTATGTTTTTATTAAATAAATGTTGATTCAGACTACTGCAGTTAGTACGGAGTCGTGAATGGTATATTTGGGCATTTCGGTTACCTACATTATAGTGATTGTGAACATTTTGTTAATAGCATTAACATTTTAAGAGAGGTCGACTCTCTTATATTTTGTGGAAGACCGTTCCAGTCATGTACAGATGAGGGTATGAATGAATTAGAGTATAATTGTGTATTACCTGAGTAAGTCCGAAGTCTTGTGCATTTCAAAGGTTGTAGTTATTAAGATTCCCGATATTTTACAGGGATAAGAGAACATAGGTACGAAGGAGACATTTTGTATTTTAGACAAATACAGAATTAATTTGTGTTTGCATCTTCTAGTTTTTAAGGATTCCCAGCCGGTCTCTCGGTAGAGAGCCAATATTGAAACAAGTTTTGTTGCACCCGTTACTATTCTTGCTGCTCCTACCTGGATCTTTTCGATTTCTTTAGCTTCATATGTAGTGCAATTGTCCCATACAATGTTTGCATATTTAAGAATGGGACGTATTAATGTTATATATATAATATCAAGTGATTTCATAGATGAGCTTATATTTTCTACAATGTCATTTATATAGACAAGAAACAGGAGAGGCCCTAGGATAGATCCATCCTTGAGGTACTCCGGCTTTCAAACTAGACGTATCAGATGAGCACCTGGATACAACATCACATTGTTTACGGTTTTCTAGGTAATTAGTTAACCACATTAGAAGAAGTCCTGTTATACTAACAGCATTTAGTTTAAGTGTCCCTTATGCCAAACTGTGTCAAAATTAGAAATATTACAAACGACAGTACGAATCTCTTTACCTTCATCCGATACTTTAAAAAAAATATTATATATATCAGCTAATTGGTTAACAGTTGAATCGTTAGGGACAAAACCAGACTTGAGTGCTGTAATAATGTTATGTCTACTGAAAAAGTTAAATGTATGTTTATGGATAATCTTTTCCAAAACCTTTTTAATACAACACAGAAGTGAAATAGGGTGGTAATTTGATACATCCGTAGGCCCCGTTTGTTATAAATCGCACTAACATTTTGAAGTTTTCCATAATTTTGGAAAAGTGCATATTTGAAGGGATCGGTTGTAAAGTTTACAAAGCGGAACAGATAATTCATGTGAGAGTTATTTGAGTATATAAGTATTTAATGAATAATTTCGTGGTCAATTGTGTATATTTTATCATTCGTTTTTAATGTTGGGATTGTTTTTGTTTTGGATTTTAGGTTTAATAAAAGGTTTAAGTGTTTTCCACCAGTCAGAGCAAGTTATATTTTAAGTTTAAGAGCAAGTTTATTATAATATTCTGTTTTGCTGTTTCGAATTATGTGACTTCATTGCATAGTCGTTTGTAAATTAACCAATTATTTTCTGTGTTGTTCTTTTTTGCTTTGTAATAAAAACGTCTACGTCTCATTTTCTTTATGTAGCCAAGGAGGGTCAGACGGTCTAATAATAACCATTTTAGACGGTATTTTTTCATCAGCTAATGAGTTTATAGCATTGGTTATAGTTTGAGCATATACATCGATATCATCATCAAAGAGTGAGTCACAATCATATAAAGATGCCTTTTGTCTTAAAAGTGTGTACTTTCCTTCTTTGTATTTCCATATTTTATGTTTAAATGAATGTAAAGTTGATTTGGTGTGCTTAATAATGCAACATAATGGACAGTGATAGTGAACGTTTTGGTCTAGAAACGGTTCACCTACAGCGCAGTGTATAACGCAAGTCGGGTAAGATACAAGGAATAAGTCAATGAGTAATGATGAACTTTCGGTAAAAGGTGTGGGTTCCGTTACCATTTCAGTTAACTTGAACTGTTGTGATATGTTAATTAATTCACTGTTTGTTTGTTGGTTGAGTGTATTTAAATTAAAATCACCGGTTATTATGATATCGGATATGTTGGCATCATATGGAATACCAATAGAATCGTCAATAGACGAGAGAGTAGCTGTAGGTGAGTTCGGCGGTCTATAGAAAGTGACATGCAGTCTATTACTTAAATATGCAATAATCACCCATTAGCTTAAGAAAGTCTGTCTTAGCGAAACGAAATATGGTAGTTGTCGTAGGTGATGTCATTTGTATTGGTAGCTGGATAAAGCCATGTTTCAGTAAATGCTAATATATCGAAGTTTTTTTAGAACGGCATAGAGTATATCTTTTTTCTGTAAAAAGCTCTGAACGTTGTAATGGACAATGGGAACATTTGATGGTCTATTGACGTCTGATCTATCGACGTGGCCAAGATTTGTCTCTATATCACCTGATATACAGAGTAGCAACTTAAGCCATATATTACATTCAAAAGTAGTCAAAAATTTTAGGCCTTTGGGTTAAGACTGTCTTATGCAAAATATTCCTATCCTCACTCTATATACAGAAATATCTATAGCGATTATGTTATACCATCAAACGCATGAATTAAGTTATAATGTAAAGAGTGATCTGCATCGAAATGATCCGTTAAATATAGTAAAGTCAGTGAAGTAAGATACAAGTAAAAGGGTAAATAAGTAGCTTGAGAGAAGAAAAAGGGAAAAAGAAAATGTCACTTTTTCATCCAATGTATGAGAAGATATAGGAGTGACTAAATTACACAAATCATTTTAAATAATGGGATACATATGAGTAACACATGTTCCTTGATATGTAACACCGGATATGATTTTAGAAAAATTAGGACTCAGGAAATTAATTTCGATAAATGAAAAGGTTTGAAAAGCAAACTGTAGCAAAATACAATATGAAAATGTAGAAAAAAACTAGCACCATACAATATTCAATATGAAACTGTGGAAAAGCTAGCACAATACAATATTCAATATTAAACTGTAGAAAAATTTGCATAATAGAATATTCAATATAAAACTGTAGAAAACTAGCATAATACAATATTCAAATTGAAACTGTAGAAAAAACTAGCACAATATAATATTCAATATGAAAAAGTAGAAAGACTAGCATAATACATTATTCAATATAAAACTGAAACCTTTATTAGCACAATACAATATTCAATATAAACTGTAGGAAAAAATAGCATAATGCAATATTCAATATGAAACTGTAGACGAAGCTAGCACAGTACAATATTCAATATGAAACTGTAGAACAACAAAAAACTAGCACAGTACAATATTCAATATGAAACCGTAGAAAAACATGCATAATACAATATTCAATATGAAACCGCAGAAACACTAGCATAATACAATATTCAATATGAAATTGTAGAAAAAAATCTAACACAATATAATATTCAATATGAAACTGCAGAAAAACTAGCATAACACAATTTTCAATATGAAACCGTAGAAAAACTACCAAATTACAATATTCAATATACCACTGTAAAACAAACTAGCACAACAGAATATGCAATATGAAACTGTAGAAAAACTATCATGATACAATATTCAATATGAAACCGTAGAAAAACTAGCATAATACAATATTCTATATGAAACTGCAGAAAAACTAGCAAAATACAATATTCAATATGAAACTATAGGAAGCTAGCATAATGCTTTATTCAATATGAAACTGTAATTCTTATGTTGATTATTTAGACATAAGTCCAGACTTTTACTGTTATGTTGAGATAAATCTGATATCTAATAACCTAAACTTGGTGTTGATCAGCAGTACCTTGTTAAAGTATCATTGTTATCGAAATAATGCAGTCATGTAGCAGTCAATGTATCTTGTATCATTTAGCAGCTGTGAATGGAGTGTTCTTGAATTACAGTTATACATTTGTAGTAGACTATCCACTGGGGAAACATTAACTCAGATTTGAGGCTTGTCAATAATAGTAATGTGTTTCACTTTATTGATTTAATGATGATTGGATTTTTTTAACTAAAAGCTTTAAACCAGTCATATTAGAACATATTCAGTAAAATTCTTAGAAATCAATACTCTGTAATTAAAACTTATGGTTATGTTCTTTATTAAGTGTGGGGTGATTGTAATATATTGATATACTTGTGTGAGACCTTAAGAAAAACCGCTTCAGTCAATGACCTCTACTGAACTCTATTTTTTAGAGAATGCTTTCTGTAACCTTGATATATATGTGTGAATGGTTAATAAAGAATCGGTACTGCTTTAGCAGACATCTAGTAATGTTGTAACACGCGTCTAAGGTTCGAATTGTTCTATATCCAGTGCAATACATCCGAGCAGGAAAGCCACTTGCTATCGGCTTTCTGGCTGTTTCTGGCACGGCCATGTTTGTGAAGTTGCCATACGAGAAAAAAATAGACAATACCTCGTACCTGAAACAATATGGTTATACTGTTAAGTATCTGTATCAACACTGTACTTTATCTGATTACGCGACATATGTATATATGTTAAGTAATAGTTTTTCTTCATATTTCATAACCCAGTCACAATTAGCTTGCGATGGATTTGCGAGTAGTTTGTGACGGATTTCTAGGCATTTTCGGCCGGGGCCACACGGGACATTTTTGGGTATCGGGAGGGCATCGGGGCATTTGGGGTTCCATTCTGAGGAAGTTCCCATGATTTTCCCGCCTCAGCTCAGCTATGCATGTGGGACTATTTCAGACATTTCACTGGCTTATCGATAGAAGTTATCCCACTTGATATCGACCGTTTTTATCATTTACCTGTCTAAACCGTGATATTTGGTTTACATAGAAATATATAGGAGAAATTTAATTTCATCGTAATAACTGTTTCAATATTAAATTGCCAACCTATTACAACGTCTAGACATTTCGTTAAAAATATAAACTTTATTATGATAAAATTAAAATATGTTTACGTCCTCTTGCTTCCTTTTTTAATTTTATAACAGCATACATGGTCCTTATATGTTCTATATAAAGATTACTCAAAACACGTTTTCGGTCATTAATAAGGTCTTATAAACCTTAGTTTTGATTATTTGCCAACTTATTACAACGTAAACGTTTATTGCAAATAAAATTCTCTTTACGATGATATTTAGACACAAAAAATATGATAATTGCATCTTGCTTCCATTTTGATTTGAAAATGAGATAAAATGTAATTCGGATATATTTTCTGTGTGCCTAATGTACAGCGTATTATTGTACAGCAATAAAATACAGCATGTATATCGCTATATCAGCCGGCTATATGCAATACAGATGTTTTTCAGCTCCGAAATGTTTATAAACACATGGTGATATTGTAAGTCATGTGTAGTTTAAAGAGTGTGTGTTTATTATGTATTTTATTTATAGTCTAAAGCATAGATTTTTTTTTAATTTCGTATTTTAACTAAAGAACCTTCAAAAAGCTTCAAATTCAAGTACATTTCTTTTGTAATCTAAAATATTATTTAATGGTTTATTTTTTTCCCACAAATTTATGTTTTAATGTCTTTGTTATGAAATAATTCAGTGGACATAGAAAGAAAATTAATTAAAGAGTATGTATAATTGGAATACTCAATTTGTTTATATCACTTGATTCTTAAATATCAAAACCAGTGATTAGATAACAATAATACATTACACGAAGCATGTTATTTGAATAAAGAGATTTAATAATGTAATTGGTTGATAATAATGTTAATAAGCATAATTAGCATATCATTGTTTTGAATAACTCTATTAAATAAATCTCCACAAATATAAACATATTGCTAATCAGTTCTCCGATAATCTGATCAAAAACGATAATCGTTTTTTTTAAAGATATTTTTTAAATATGTGCAATAGTGCTCTTTTTCTTCTTCATGTTTTTAATTAAAAACTTAGTTTATTGCAGATTTTAGTATAAAAAGATTAGCAGTATTTTACATTGAGTTTTATCGTGTCAAAAACTGTGCTTTGTATTGATATTCATAACTTATGTTTTAAAATGTCTCTTATAATTCTTTTAGAATGGCTATGTACAAGTTTAAACGTTCATATATGATTTATGTTTTGTTATATGATGTGTAGACGAGACGAAAAAAAAGATAATACCTATGAAATGAATGGTGTTTTGCAGTGCGAAAATAAAATTATTTAATTATTTAAAGAAATATAATGGTACTGAGACTACTTCCTAAAGATTGATAATCCGAAATAAATAATTTAACTGCAAACATGTTTCATTTTGTGCATTTTTATGTTCATTTTTTAGTCATCGCATAGGTATCGTGTAATTAACTTTTAAAACAAGTTAGTTAAGATAATCCATTATCAAATGTTTATTAATTATTACAGAATTTGTAATTTTAACGTTTTCCTAAGATCAGTAAAATATTATTCAAATCTAATAATCCTTGTACAAAAACAACAGAGCACCTTAATTGTACCCCTTACCCCTGCCCCGGAGGCAAAATTTGTAATTTTATTGGGGGTTATAATATAATCTGCTAGAATGTAATTCAGTAATTATATTTCAACACAAGTTTGTTGGTCAGCTTTTTAAAATTAGCTATTTGATTTAACAGCGATATTAAGATAAATTGATAATAAATTCAAATTTTATAAACCGTTAATAAAACGGTAAATATTAGCGGTTTTCAACAAATTTGTGTTTATCTCAATTATGCGATTGCTTTATCAATTAAATGTGTTGGTAATAATTTTTTAAACAACTTATTTTTTATTTAACTTCGTACATGTATAATCACCTTTCGTAAGTTTATTATTAAAATGATAATGACAACATCCGTAAATGACTAACTGGCTCAAAATGCAAATCTCTACAATAACATAATTGACTTGTTTACAGGCAGAGACAACTATTACCACCAACATTAACCTTGTACTTTACTGCAATTAGGGAAGTCTTGATATTGATATGAGTGACTTTGCACATTGTATTGTTAAATATCTATTTTAAAACTTATCGCGTGTTTCAATAGAGTACTAACATGACATGGTCTGTAAGAAATATTTTGTGAATGTTTTAGTGTTTACTTTATTAAACATGAAACACTAGAAGGGATATAAATCTTTAGATAATTGCGGTATTACTAATCAAAGTAAAGAGATTTGTAAAACTGCTGCGTAATACATCAGTTGTTCACATTTATTAGCTCACTCAAATACGCTGCAATTTTCACTTAAAACTATTTATGAAAAATATATATACTTATTATGTAAAGTAACATTACCATAACATATGTTACGACTATTTTTGTTCCTTTTTTTGTTGAAAAAAGTGCATAACTCTTGTAAATGGTTGAATGAATATCGGAATGATAGAACTTATTCCAAGTATATAAAGATGAATACAGTAGAATTTCGATGGATCGAAGAGTGTCAAAATACAGATAAATATGTTGGTTGGACCTAATTTCTAGTTTGACTCGGTGTTCTAGCCATCGGAGGTAGAATAATATAATTTAAATAATATTTCGGCCGGGACCAGATAAGTGGTTCGAGCCATGTGTGGTGTTCCAGCCATCCGTGTTCCAGCCAAGGAAGTTCTACTGTATATCAAAGTGGTATGCGACAAATATTAATATGTTGTCACAATATAATCGTATGATATGATAACACAAGGTACTTAAAAGAAGTTGTTAAAAATGGATTTTGGTCAAATACAGTTTTAGGCTTTTTAAAAACGCATGCGCTAATATAAAGATGTCTGTTTCAAACAACCATAATAATTATATTTTAAAAAACAACAACATGAAATTTAAAATATCATTTGAATATCATAGCACTTGTCCCGTTTACTCAGACAGTAATGCGTCCGACTATCGACCCTCGGGTCGTGAACTCGAATCCCCGACGGCACCAGTCTCTGTTATGATTGATTTACGACATAATGTTTTATTGTCATTCTGTCTCTTCAAATATAAGTTTATATAATCTAATAACAGTAATAAATTTGCGTGGAGCGCGTGGTTCGGTGGTAGAGCACCGAACCCATAATAGGAGGGTCGTGGGTTCGATCCTCCGCCAAGGCTATGTGTGGTGTCCTTGAGCAAGACACTTTTCCGCATATGCTTAGTACTGGTTCTAACCAGGAAGACTTCGAGTGTCATTTGCCTAAGTTGAAAGAACTTGCTTCACAATCGAAGTAAAATAAATAAATTTAAACTAAATGTATTAATAAAACAGTAACACAAAATAAACAAACTTTATCTGTTGATTGATAATAAAATAAACTTTGTCAAAGTATATTGAAATTTATAATTTAAATCATTAATCTATGTTATAATTTTGCACATTAAATTTAATCAAATGAATTTAGCGTTTAAGTAAAATCAGAGACATAGACGCATATGTCTCTGGTAAAATTCATTAATTTCTTTTTTATACTACACATCAAAACCACCAAAACTTGCTTATTAAAACCAAGGACTTATATAAGTCTTTGTCAAAACGAATAGATATATCCCGAGTGCATATAACACGTCACGCCTACTTGATCTTAGTGTCAGAGCGGAACGATACCTGTATGTTTTATCACGGTCTAAGGGAAGTAATTGGAGTCATCTCCAATATCATCGAAATGTGCAGGGGCAGTTATCGGATAACTCTTGGGAAATGTCTGAAATAGTCCAGTATGGAGGGTCTCGTACTGGTCGTATAAGGGTCTGCGCATCAACCAGGGTCAAATCCACCATCTTCTTCTGCTGCGCAACATTTCTGCATGCCTCTCTTCTTCAGTCACCAATGCAGCAAGAACCAGGTTGTAGCGGTAGCGTCCAAACGCCAACCTCTCCCTCGACCAGGCGACCTGCACGCACTGTGCAAGTGCCCACAAGCGCTGTAGAGGTGGCTGCAAGCGCTGTGGAGGTTTAAACGGCATTTTCTTTTTTTATCTTCTTGCTCTTCGTCTCGTAGAGTGCTCCTAGAGAAATGTCGAAGTAAATGAAGAAGGTCAGAGGAGCGCCTCTATATATACCTCACCTGCAAATTGACAAACGGCCGCCGGATCGCGGGGCACACGACAGGCACACTACAGATGCCCGTACGGCCTGTAAGAATTGGCCGGCACACTGCCGGATACCGCCGGAGTATCGCAGTGACAAAGGCAGACATCGGACGAGTGCCTGCCGGACACCAGCCGATAAACGGGCCAAAAATTCGATCCCATTTCCGATCGTCGGCCGGCGACACCCACAGGTCCCGTCATGGCAGCGTGCCAGGCACTTTCAATTGTGACTGTGACCATCATATCGCACGATCTTTCGCCGACCTCTACACGCCGGTCGGTGCCTAGATATCGCACACGCCGCCTGTGCTCCGCTTTAATTGTGACTTAGGCTTCAAGAGCCCTAAAGGATACCGTTTTTTGTTGGAAAGAGACAGCAAGACGGAGTCGCGGTCTCAGCAGCTTATAGTGATTGGTGTATAAACATTTTAATTTAGATAATTGTGTCTAAATATTTAATAGCTGTCTTTGTGAATGTCAGTTCCCAGGATTCATAGAATCAAGTTAGTAGTTACAATTCAATATATCTTATATGTTTCTAGATAAACTTTTCGTGACTGCACAATTGTAATCCTATTCATTTAATTGTGTCATTATTATAACCCATCTTCAATAATCATTCATTTATTCGATGTTCAAGCTTTTTTTAAAAATACAAATACACAATTACCGAAAATCACATTTTTGGAAGGTCTGGTCAAAGGTGATCTATTTCCTTAATTCTTTTCAACGAATAATTCTTACATATTGTATTACCTTAAGGGGGAATATACCTTTTAAATCATATTCGAAATCAATTGTACATTTGGTATATAATGAAGCTAAAAGTAATTTCCAAGACTACGTATCCTTTTCTGCAGTAAATATGTGACGTCGTAAACATGTTGGCCGTTTTGACATCACAATTTATTGCAGCAAAATCATGTATTTTTCGACTTCAGTCGAAACATATATTTCCACGTACACATTTAACGGATGTATGGATTTACAAATGCAAAAATTACGAATAACGCCAAATTCTGAAAATACTAGCGAAAAACGATAACTATTTTTTCTCGATTTTATCGAAAACACGGCTTCAAATCAAAATTACCAAATAAAAACCAATCGATTTTTGCATAATTTTACTATGATTTTATACAATAATTTATACAATTATTGTGGATTTTAAAAAAAAATGACATACTATTTTTTTAAAATATTCAATTATTTAACTTTACCCCACGTCAGAAAACGCTTAAAATCAAACGTCAACGTTGGTATAGCGCAGTAAACGTTGGGTTTGTGAGCATTAAATAAAACTGAATATGCAATACATAACCTTATAAATGTGTTGAAAATGACGTTAACCCTCATTCTACAAAATCTAGAAATTTGTGTACACTAGAGTTATATCTACTATTGCACTGCTGTTTAGTGGCATATTATTTTGAGCCAGTCGACAAACGTTCCGCATAATAGTCCTTTACTAGATCGTGATCAACATCATTGTAATAAAAAGTAAAATATCATCATCATCATCATTATCATCATCATCATCATCAACAACAGCAGCATTGTTTTCATCATCATTATAGTTATCGTCATTTGCTTGGATGTTCTTAAAATCCCTTGCTTTTTTTTATTATTCTACATAAAAGTCACTCTGGGTCCAATACTACTTCTCCAACCACCAACGTTTTAACTTACTGATATTTCTATTCTCAATGAAATATCATCAGTATTATGTAAAAATCACTTAGATGAAAACCTGCGTTTTCAATAAAGTGTAGATAGACGTCAGCTATTTGCACGCTTGTGACCTTTTTGTCCGCTGAGCAGTTTATGTTCTCAACACTTTTCATCTATAGGAAGAAAATAGAAATACGTCGACTTTTGTCTCGATGCGGACAGAGTTCTTCATTGTCCTAAATTTTCTGCAGACAAAAGCGTTATGTTGACAAAATTTGACGTATTTCTAATTTTTTTCTGCGGACAAAATGCGTCAAGCGGAAGAAAAGCGCCTGCACACACGGCCGTTTTTTGTTTTTTTTTCTCCCCTCCAAAAATTTATGGAAGTAATGCACATGTATCTCAAACATCGATAGAAAATCGGTCACTGACCACAGGGACTTATATTCGAACACTTCTCTGTAAATCTAAAATATTAATTTAATTACAAAATGTTATTGTTTCGAAGGGACACATCGCAATTTTAACAAATTTTCACTTAAAGCAAATTCTAAATTTACTTAGGCCAACAAATATACCCATTTCTGGTTAGCCCCTGAAAAAAGTAGTGTAAACCACGTATGATTGTCACTCTCGAGGTACTAGTACAATGTTCAGAGCAAACCGACCATTGGTTGAAGTTGTATGTTAACCAAGTTATATTATTGAGATAGGTATATTAAAGATTCACTGTACTGTTCTGAATATCAATAATAACCATTTGTTCGGGGCAGTATTCTCTGTCTCTCTAGGTGGCCATGTTTGATATTATGCAGCACACACATTAGAATATACAAAATCCACATATTGTTAGGTATAATACAGTGTCTGTGTATCGGAAATGATTTAGATTAAAAAAAAATACCAATAAGAAAATAATGTTTTAGATTTTTTTGATTTGGGAAATAAAATAGGGTCAGCAGTAAATATTAAGGACGGTGAACCAACCGGAAACAATTTTGTTGGCCTTATCAAATATAAAATTAAATACCTCAGTTTAAAAAAAAAAACAAATCCAAAGATATATGATTTTATGTTTTTAAGCTTTTTACAGATACATTCAAAACTAACATGACTTCACTTGTTAAAATTACAATCTTCGAATCACCGGTGTAACATGGGTCATTTTTCAACGGATGAGTGATTCATTTTCAACATTGAAAACTGACCCCGATCGTTATTTTAATGACCCACCCACACGTGAAAAATTTACCCTCGTTAAAATCTGACCACCAACAGTTGGAAACCGACCCGGTGAATAATCGACCGAACCACATTTCAACATTGAAAACTGCTTTTATAAAATTGGATTTTCTCGTGGATATAAACGTCTCACACAACAATTAATTTTGTACTGTTCTACATATAGAGACATGCACTTCTGGAGCACTGGATACATTACCAATGGTTCTAAAAGTGCTTTATTCCCATAGATAGTCCTCTATTGGTCCAAATATGCAGAAAAAAAACATGGGGTTGACTAGGTATTTTTTCACAATTTCGATGGTTTGATGGCACCCCTTTAATTTTTGACAATTCTGCCCGTTTGTTGCAGTGTATCACTACGCATCTTTAAACTGTTATAGCATCATCAAACAGTTCCCAGGGTCACCCAAACTTTGCAGAAATCATGAAAATGTTCCAATGTTCCCATATGCACAAAGAAATACATGTATGACATTTTATGCATTTTTTAAAAAAAAATTACCCAACTGCTTTACACAGCTCTAATTTCTTGGGCGTAATAATCTTGCTACCGTCATGTAAGGGAGGTAATTGTTCAGTGAGACCTAAAGTGTGAATTATAACCGGAAAATGTTGGTATACGATATATATATATATAATAAATTTTCCTTTTAAAAGGAATGGCTTGCCTTTTTGAGTGACTTAGCGTTATCATAAATATTTTGTAGGTAAACGATACTTTAATGGGTGTAAGAGCAATTATTGGGGAATTATTTTCTTCCGTTTCAATCCTTTTACTGTGTATGTTGTGGAATATTTTGTACATAACTTATGAATAAAGTATGTTTAAACCAATTATTCGGAAGAGGCAACCTGAGGATAGTGTGTTGGAAGGGTGTCCCTCTCTCCTGCTGTTGGCGGTAACTCTACTCTACTCCCTCTATTGGGATACGGGGAACCGCTCCAAAAAATGTTTGATATATATTAAACACTTACTGCTGAATACTACACATTTCTTAGAAAATATGGATTTTATCTACGCCAATGCTGTTTTTTTTTTTTTTTTACTTTTATGCCTTATTATTTAAATGCACGCACGCATACACGCATACACACCACACTTAGATGTATTTAAAAGTGAGTATCAAACCCCAGTACACTCCGAGTCGAGACGTAGGGTATCAAAGCATGCAGTCTGGTGAGTTTTACGGGGGAGGTGGGTATGGTTATTATTTACTCCAATATTTTTATTTTTACTTTAAAACGTGTTTTATTGAAGAAACATACACACAAAATATATACTTATGACTAAACCATAATATGTATTAAAAGGTGAGCCTCGTTCGAGTGTCATTCCCAGTTCAACGAGCCGAGACGTAATGGAGAGTTCCCCCCCCCCCCCCCCCCCCCCAACCCCACCCACCGCTCCTGCAAACTTGAGTAGGTGGTGTGTGTGTATGGCAGAGACCTAGCTTGGTCGAAGTAAATCTGCAGGCCTAGATTTTTTTATTTTTTTAGCTATCGTATGTTTGCCCGCTTATTACCCCGTAATGGGTTTGTAGGGGTCGGGGTCATCCCACTGCAAACCGCACAATAATAACATGTATAAAATTTTAGCAACATTTTGCAGATCATATATTGTCATGTAATATTGAAATCACTAATACATTTATTTGTTGTTCGTTTTGACTTGCATAAGCGCAAAAATTAAACATACTTGACTGTTAGAACATCATAGCTCACACACAGGATAGTAATACGTTAATGTTCACTATATATATATATATTATAGAATATCGGCTCAGACAAAACGTACACGCTGATCCTTACCGATATACCAGGTCTAGAAACTTTGATGGGGGGCTCTGAGGTACTTCACTATATATTTGTTATAAAATGTAAATGACACCAATGGTGCATTAACAAGGGTTTTATGTGTATTTTTTCTATGTAAACATGTATAAATTACTAAGGGACTTTTATTTTTCTGGGAAAGCAGTGCATACTTTGAACTGCAGTGCCTACGTGTAGCTTCGTCGGTGTGTGTAGGAGGGGACATGTAATATGCGTCATGTACAGTGTTTTACGAATATTGCCGTAAAGTTTTTAAAATACATGTTGGGACAACGCATATGCTGACTCCGCTAACCTAACCCAACCTAAGCATTGTGGTAGGGGGTCATCCTGCCCCGGCTGCTACGCCTTTACTCTCATATGTACAGAAAAGAAAAAAAATAACGGTGTGACCCACTTACATCGAAGGTAAATCACAATTATAATGACTCATTCTAACATTATAATAATTATAACCTATATACTAAATATCCGGGTATCTTTTAAACGTGTTAGTCCAAATATATTAAATTATACCCTAAGACCAATTAATCCGTTACTAAGTAAATGGAATTGTGGTAACGGTATCCGACCTATATAAAATGGACTCACCATGCATTAATAATTATGAGACAATTTGGCAGTTTGGCGGGAAAATAACAAGACTAGTTTATAAAGGAAGGGGATATTTAAAATTATGATAAAATTGAAATAAACAACAAAAGTACCGTCGGCGCCTACAAATCAAACAAAAAAAAAACAACAGGTCATAACAAGTTTGCCTATATCTGTTTACATAAAAGATGTTTACATTTGCTGAACGATGATCATCACGGACACTTGCTTTTCTATAAGATAAACGTCCTCTTACGACTGTTCAAAAGCGCCAACTGATATTACTGTAATGTTTAGGAACAGTACAATGACCTATTTATAAAAACAAGTTTAATGATTTGATAAACCGAAGTAAACAGACCTTTAGGGAAATCAATCGTAGAAATTGAAGATTATACCGTATTGTAAAATAAAGCGTAGAATACAGAATGTATCCGATTTTGATGGTACCCTGCGCCATATTGCGTTATATTGACTTGTTTCACTTTGAACAGAGTACCCTACAGGAAATCAAATCCTATCTTAATACTAAGGCTGGCCTCCGTAGAGGCAAGTGTGTGTGTGTTTGTGTGTTTAAATACTAACGCTTAAAATTAAAAAAACAAAAACTTTAGTGTAGATGACAATCATATTTTCTAAGAAATGAGTAGAATGCAGCAGTTAGTCTGTAAACTATCAAACATTCATGTTTCGGAGCGGTTCGAAATATCCAAATAGCAGAAGTACGGTAGTAGTACCGCCACCAGCGTGAGAGGGACACCCTTCCCACACACTATCCCCAGGTTGCCACTTCCAAATAATTGAAGTACTCTTACTCCCATTAAAGTATTGATTACCTACACAATAGTTATGATTACGCTAAATTACTCAAAACGGCAATATTGACTGCGATAATTGATTTTTACGCAATAGCGCGTGCGATAGTATCACGCGTATATGCAAGCGGGTATCCTGAGAGTTACTAGACCAAATTAGTATTCCGCACTCATTGTTTTTCTGTGCGTATAATAATATAATGCGTACTGCGTTCGATATAGTTTTATTGCAGACATCAACATATTTAAAAAAAAAAAGAAAACCCCATAACGATACATAATATTAGTGAAGCCATAACTTTTATAATCTTGTTAACGAATCCCTTATCTAACTGTCATAACCCGCACACTACCACTGCAGTATTCATTTGTGTACTTCCGAACACTGGCGGAGGTATAGTCTGAAAGCAACCGAATCATTACGAAATTACAAACGTGTAAACAAAAGTTAAAAGCTCGGTCCGCTCGTCTAAGAAATACACATTTCGATCAAAGTTATTTTTAAAAACAGTCACTAAGGGGTGTACACTGTACAGGAATGGTTTTAGCAATAATATAAATACATTTAATTACATTAAATCATTTTTGTTATTATCAAAAGGTGTGCATTTCGGAAGTTTAGTGACGCTTTAAAAGGAAATTTATTAATTGAAATGAAAACAGTATCTGACATTTTTGTGTGTAATAAATGGATAATAGATGGGTTTTGTGTTTTTATTGTCGATTGAAAAGCTTCTAGTACTGATATTTCAATGTTACAGCATGCGACACCAGTCATGTGATGTTTTGCTTATATTTAACAAGTCGATCAAAATTTAACATTGATCAGTTTTCAACAACTGTTTTGATCATAATTTAATGTTGAAATGATTTATACGTATGTACTGCATTGCGTCTCATTGTCATTCGTCTCTCACTGCTGATTCCAAGCTAAAAAGTATCCGTTTCTTGCGGAGTTGATTGTGCTTGAGTATTGGTTAACCTTCTATGATCCCAGGAAATACTGGTTTGGTTTAACTGATCGTCTGTTAGCCCTCGATGGTACAAAATGGCGCTAATATTTAAATAAACAAACTAGTTTTATTAATATCTTCATATAGTTATACATTCATAGTGAAATTATTCGTTTGATACGGAAACGTAATTAAATGGATTTAAACATTGGTGCGAGTCTCTTAAAGAGCACAATACGTTTTAAGAAGAGTGATAGCGCAATTAAATGATTGTTGACCGCTTACTCCTCAAAAGGTCGCGGGTTTGATCGTCTTAGTGGCTATACAGATTACCAGTCTTCGTCTGATCATTCATCATCAAAAGAGTCAATGAGCCTTACAACTGCATTTCTATTATATTTCATTTAAATATTGAATTTAACTTTGATATAACTTAATGTTTTGGACAGGAACAAATCTGCTAAAAAGTGATTTGACCAAAACCGCTTAGGAGTGTATTTAATCGGAATTAGGAACAGCTGACCACGTGATCCCACTTGTGTGTTTCTGCAAATGAAACATTTTAACAAACAATAGTAATGTTATTTAATGGGACTGGGTAGAAGGGTGCTCCACCGTACGTTCAATAACGATATACCTGGATCGTGACTTTTCACTACTAATCATAGTGGGTATTGTTTCAAGCTCATGAATGTGTAACAGTTTGCTCCGAACTTCAGAGAAGCCAGACATGTTGTTCTGATAATTGACAACCATTATTTCACTAGCAGTCGTTGAGGTAGTCAGAAATGAGAATATTGTTTTGGAATTTGTAAATGAACAAAAGATAACGGTTTTGTAAGTATAATAAACAGACACGCTAATATAAATGCTATAGACAAAGTAGTTGCCATTAAACAGCAATAAAAAATACATATATATACACACTCAAACTTGGTCAATTATTGGGACCCATATATATATTCATATTATTTCAAATATTAAATTACTGGGTCCAACCCAACAGTTCGTGATCACAATGATATGTTCATTTTACACCTAATTATTGGGTCTCGCCCCTGCACTACTAAATAATTTTGAACTGTTGGGTCTAGACCCAACAATCGACTTTTGGACCCAACAATCGACTGTGGACCCAACAGTACGGTCACACATTTAAAAAATACCCAACTGTCCACCAAGTTTAAAGAATATATATATATATATATATATTTATTACATGTGTTACTTTATATAGTAACAAAATAAGCTTGTTTTTGCATGATATAGTTTTATCCTACCGGGCATATTAAATGTCACGTGTCATGACAGGACCAAAAATCCATATGCGAGTGCCAAAAATGACTATTAATGTCTGTCTGTGCTATAGTGTTTATGTATAAATTCTTAGCTAATTATGAATGGAATTTATGCCAAACCCGTCTATTCGCGTACTCACGCGCGCTTCCAACGACGACATCCATTAGCAACAGTGAAAATGGCAGGAGTCATCGCCTCTATGTCTTACACACTTTTGGAGTTAGCACAGAATAGAAGTAATGATTTTTACGCAATAGCACGTGCGATAGCATCACGCGTATATGCAAGGGGGTATCCTGAGCAAGAGTTACTAGATTGTCATTTTTTCTAAAAAACCTCACAATATATTGTATAAAATCATATAACATTACGCTCTGGGTTTTTTTGTTGGCAATTTTGAATTGAAGCCGATTTTTCGAAAAAATAGTTCCCGTTCTTTGCTAGTATTTTGAGAATTTGGCGTTCTTCGTAATTTTTGCATTTTTAAATTCATACATCCGTTAAATGTGTACGTGGTGATACATAATTCGATTCTGGAAATTAGGTAAAAATCAACTGAAGTCGAAAAATACGTGATTTTGCTGCTATAAATTGGGACGTCAAAAAGGCTGATCATGGCCATGTATATGACGTCACATATAAATATTTGTTATATTTACAGCTGAAAAAATACATATTTCCATTGGAAATTACTTTTAGTTTCATAATTTACTAGTTTTACCACTGATTTCGAAAATAATTCAAATAATATTATATTCCTCCTTAAATGTAGTGTTTTTCATCGTGATCAATACTTGCATACAAATATTTTGTCACGAATGGCCTTAATTAATGTCGTTAGAATTTGTAGCCCGGTCCTGTTGCTAATTTGTAATATATAAAGCAATAAAATATGTTTAGACACGATTAAACGTTTGGATTTGTGGTAGTAAGCGAAGTTTGTTGGAATTTTTTTTCCGAATATTGGTTTACAAAAATAACCATCACGAATAAAAAAAATTAAGATGGTCTCTTCAAACACAAATTTTCAGAAAATAACACGAGTTCCTGCAAATATCGCGCTGATTTCTTCAAATAGCATTCTGTTCTCTTATACTGCATACACATGGGTCATATAAATTGAATAAGAATATGAATAAATGTATTAACATATTATGTTTACTATGTTGTGACGTGATTATACGAAAATAAATTATCCAGTAATTCTGTATGACTTCATTAATTTTAGCTAAACTTGTCTTTTCAGTAAGTAAAACAAACAGTTTCGACTGTAGTGTGTGGTCCAGTCGTAGAGCACCGAACCAATGATCCGAGGGTCGTGGGTTCGATCCTCCGCCACGGCTATATGTGGTGTCCTTGAACAAGACACCTTTTTCGCATATGCTTAGTACTGGCTCAACACAGGAAGACTTCGAGCATGATTTGTCTAAGTTGTAAGAATTTGTTTCACAATCGGAGTGAAATAAATAAGTTTAAACAAAATTAAACAAACCGTTTCATTTGATGCTTGCTTTCATTTTAGACTGTCTTCCGGATAACATGCACCAGACCATCTCATTGTCAGGTTACCTGTCGTATTATCAAAACTTCACAGGACGCCGGTGGCTGACATCTATTTTAGAAAGAGAATATGCAACTATAGATAGTTCAAAACATACAATAATTATTGCAGAAATGGGTTATGGAAAAACAGCCATCATGGCTCAATTGATATGTGCAAAGAAGGGTGAAACTGGATATGGTATAAGGCGATACCTTGTCGCGTACCACCTCTGCAAACATAAAGTTATCCAAACTCAACACGTTGATACATTTATCCGTAGAATAATTGCAATGCTATCGAGACGGCTACCCGAATTCAGGCATATTGTTGAAACGTATTCGTCATGCAATTTGTATCTAGATGAACGTTTATGTGAAGACGATCCGATCGGATGTTTAGATCAGTGTTTACTTTTCCCATTAAAACGAATAACTTATACAGAAAATAAACCTCTTGTTATAATCGTCGATGCATTAGATGAATGTGAGGATGATTTGAGTGGTAAGAATCGAATTCTGGAGTTATTAAAACAAAGAACACATACATTACCTGGATGGCCAGTCTGGGTGAAATTTCTCTTAACATCAAGAAACATCTACAAAACCATCGATCTCGAAAAACATTTCAAAGTACTCGAGCTAAGTAGTAAAGATAAACATAACATAGAAGATGTCAATATATTTTTGTCTGAACACATTAAAAACTCAAACGATATCATTTCAAATACAATGCTTAATATTGCCAATGTATCGACATTTCAAGAAGTTTCCATTCTTACAAAAAATGACATATCCAAAATAAATTTATCCAAAATAAATTTGAAGACATTGAATGGAATCTTTGATGTTGCCTATGATATCGAGTTCATGCGAGTTTTTGGGGAAAGCTTCCAAGAAGCAAAGTTAGTTTTAGAGGTTTTATGTGCATCTTTTGAACCATTAACAGAGTCTGCAACATGGGCCATAGTTTCAAATGCACCAAACAAGCATATAACAGATATGAAAGTGTTCAAATCGACCTTACAAAAGTTGTATCACTTTGTGAAAGATATAAATGGAGAGTTACATATAATTCATCTTTCTGTAAAGGAATGGCTTACAATGAGCGGAAACACACGTTTCGGAATAAGTATAGAAAATGGCCATTACATTAATGCACAGTTCCTGTTCAAAAGTCTTAAATCAAATGGTAGCAATGTCGATATCGTTGACCTTGCAATACATACTCGGAAAGCTATCAACTCTGACAGTTTAGTACGACAGTTCAAGTCACTGACATGGTCGCAACTAGAAGAAATGGAACATCAACAATTGGAACAAGACTCCCCATTACATAGAATGGCAAGGCGAATTGATGACTTTGATATAGCTAAACTCTTACTGCATCATTTTAGAGATGTTGATAAAAGAAACAAACAAAGTATGACAGCCAGTTTTCTAGCAGCAAATTTCGGACATGCAAAAACTTTATCGTGCTTGCTCAATTTTGGTGCAAACGTCAATTTCAGAGTACCAAATATTCCAATATCGATCCACTTCTGTATAGATATTCAACTTCAACAGCAATGTGGCTACTTGGGTTATGGGATTATCGATATAGCGGTTAAAAACGGCCATGTTAGTATTATAGAAAACTTAATAAATACGCTTTGGAATAAATCGAAATATTTATTTACTCAGAAAAATGATTTAAATCTATTACCAATCCACATGGCTTGTAAATATGGACAATATGAAATAGTTATCTTATTAAGTAAGACATTTGCAGGTATGCTTGACAGTTTGTGCTTATATTATGGGTCAGAAATAGGAAACATAGAAATAGTGAAACTTGTTATCAGTCATGGAGTTATAGATAACTGCAGATATTGCCCTGGTCACTTGTATTGGATCCCAGTTAATAAAACAAGAGTACAATGTCCCAGAAGTGCTGACAATGAAGCTATCCCATTTCTATATCACATATTCGATTATATTACAAAGATTATAACAGAGAACAGATCGTATAGTTTATTTGAACGACTGGAATTTTATTGTTTGTGAAACTGCTTTGCACGTTGCAGTAAGGCGTGGTCACTATGACGTTGTCAAAGTATTACTTTCACAAACACAAAATGCTATACAATGCCGTGATAGGGGTGGAAGAACACCACTCGTTGCTGCTCTGCAATATAATCGTGAGGATATCACTAAGCATGTGATTCGTCAATATGGATACAATAGCAAAGAGGTGTGTAAAGACATGACAGATATAAATGATACGAGTTATCTGAACAAAAAAGAAATTAAAGAGCTTCAGACATATTATTGTGTGCCTGGTCACAATCTAGCCCACATAGCAGTCACCTATGACAGGCAATGGTTCGTGTCGCTTTTAAAGACGACAATAAATGCTATTGATTGGTATGTAAGAGACAAGGATGGGTGTTACCCGGCTCATCTAGCGGCATGTCATGGCAGCATCAATATATTGAATTATTTGATGAATTCGATAGATATGGATTTAAACAAATACACATGTTTCAATGGGACATCTCCGTTACAAACAGCCATTAATTGTGGATCTGTTAAAAGCGTACAGCTGTTGTTAAATAAACATGAATCATTTAATAAAAAATCTGTTGATGCTATGAACGCAGTTTTGTTGAACATGGAAGATGAATTCGCCATTACGACCGAGCACCGTCAGGTGAAATCATTGCAAATAGCGAAACTGTTGATAATCAATGAATCCCAATTACGTTTTCAAGATGCACATGGTAGAAATATGTTTCATATCGGAATTGTCAATGGTCATTACAAAGTGATTTCCTATATTTTTACCAGGTTTAAATCAGTTTCAAAAAAATATCTTCAACAAAAGGATGCATTTGGAAAAACGCCATTGGCTCATGCCGCAGAATACCTAGATAAAACACAAACTGTGAGATGTACCATCCCTTATATAATTGGAGACTCTTTTGATGATAAGTATTATCTTCAAGTGATGTCACCAAAAGAATACTCGATATTTCAAACAATGATATTTTTAAAAGAACACTTGAATAGTAATCAGCTGTTATCAAATGAGTTACTAAACGTGTTATTTGAAAAGAAAAACGCCCATCTCGTATCGGTTTATTTTGAAAAAATTCGTCCTACGAATTGTAGAGTAAAATTAGCGAAACGGTTTGCTGAGGTCTTTAAATATGACGAAACTGGTGTTATGGCAGCACGACTGTGGTTCAGACATGTTAAATATATGACACATAAAGCATCAGGACATACAGAGATTTATCCATCACTTAGAATAGAAACAATAAATGATGAGCTAAAGTGTGGATTACAGCTGACCCGTTCCCTTTTTCATCTAATGACTCTCCATCACAACAGAGTAAATCCGTTTAAATACCTGAATATGAATCTGTATGATAAAGGCGTAAATGATTTTATAAACTACATTAATTTTTTTTATAAAAAGAAATGGTCGTATTGCTACGATAAAGACGGCTACAACATTTTGGAAAGATCAATCCAAGGCGGAAATTATTTGCTAATCAAATATCTCTTACGTATAGGAGTGACAAGCAATCGGAGCATTGAAGAGTTGCTGGAGATGGCAACCATGAATCTAAAATACAAGAAACCCTTTACATTCAGCATTAAAGCCGATAAACCGTTCAATAACGTAGACTTTATCGATTTAAAAGTACAATACAAAGTAAAACAAGAATTACCTTGCTTGGACATAATTCGTTCTTATATTTCGAATGACAATGATGAAGTAGCTTCTATTTTACTGGAATCGTACCACGATCGAATAGATAAAGCGTATATTTGCTCTGAAAACACTCGCAACTATTCTTTTGTTCATATTGCAGCCATGGTGGGCATGTTTAAATCATTAAAACTGATGACAGAATACTGGGGAAAACGTATTTTACATTGTTTAAATCGAGATAATTTTACACCGCTGTATATGGCTTATGCCTTCGGCAATGTTAGAACTATATCGTTTATAGAGTCAGAAAATATACCTGTAATATATCCCGGTGAACTGCCAGAGCTGCACTTTTACTTTAAACTACTTTCGAATTTTTATTTAAACCGAAGGAGTTTTTCAAAACTGGCATGTTTATTCAAATTAAAACCTGCATCATCATGGAGTAGCATACATGTACAAGCTAGCTTACAATGTGTTGAAAATGCCATCAGAATCATTAATAGCACAACACTACCAACGTTGAGTTGGACTCCGAGTGCAAATGTGACAAACAAGGAATTAGATTCTATTATATCATTACTTCGCTTGGATATAGTTGGGTCAAGGCTATTATATTATTATTCTCACTATGATTTACTTACCGATACATTAACTATTGAAAAGTTGAAAGCTGGAGAATGGCTGCAATACCATCCCAGGTACAAATATATGAACATCATTGCATATATCCAAAGGTTTTATGATGTATATGAATATGACATTGAAGAAGTGCTAAAACGTTATAGACATAAGTTGGAATATTTGGAACGGAAAATAATGGACTTAATTTAAAAACGAAAATAATCAACGAAAACTGGTCTAGGATTAAGGGCAATTAAACTCACAAACAATAACAGCACCGATGGAGAGATAAAGTTTATGTTATACTCAGTAAAACTGTATTATGATTTACATGCAATAACGTCATCGTAATACATGCTTATTATATATTTTACTGATGTGCAATTAGTGTATTTAATAAATAAAATGTATAAATTCTTAAAAAAAAAATGTGGTATTATAATTTTTCAACTAAAATATTGTTAAAAGTAGTTTTTTTATTTGATAAAAAAAACATTTGGTTTTCAATAAAATATATATGACGGTGTTTATATAATCAGTCACGCTACATGTTTGTAGTGTTAATAGGTTTACTTATATTTTGAAATGCCTTTGTTATTCATTCACGCTACATGTTTGTAGTGTAAATGTAATATTCAGAAATTAATGCCTTTGTTATTTAATATTCGCTTCTTGTTTGTAGTGTTAATAGGTTTACCTATATTCTGAAATGCCTTTGTTATTCAATCACGCTACATGTGTGTAGTATTAATATGTTTACTTATAATATTCTGAAATGTCTTTGTTATTCAATCTTCGCTACATGTTTGTGGTATGAATAGGTTTACTTCACTACACAGTTATGCTCCTTATTGCCACGGTTCTTGCGCTTAACAAAAGTTCCATGTAATTTGGATTTGAAATATTTTCAAAATCGTTCAAAGTGGTTGTGCTTTCTTGTTGCAGATAAGTAAAGCAAAAGCTGGTATAGCTAACAGAGCAAATAAAGAATATACATATATATATATATATATATGTATACTGCCATATGACATCACTGTGGATTTTTCAAGGATTTCAACATATGAGCATTTTAGGAGTTTTTTTTCTTTTTAAATCTTAGGATGTCACTGCACTCTCTTTATAAAACAAGCTTGTCAACCTACCAGTTATTGTGCATTTTTATGTGGGTATAATTCCTGCTATGAAAAAAAGTACTTCAATGTTGAATTATTTTTAACGTGGAAATCCTAGACCGTATTTTATATAAAGTAAAGAACAAAATTCAACAGTGTAGTGAGACCTTCTAATAATCTGAAAAGCCTTTGTTATACAATCCTCGCTATGAGTGTGTGGTGTTAATAGGTTGACTTATAATACATGTATTATGAGATGTTTTTGTTTACTTATACTCGTATTCTGAAAAGCCTTTGTTATTCAATCCTCATTACGTGTGTGGTGTGTTAATAAATTGACTTATAATACATGTATTATGAGAGGTCTTTGTTTACTTATACTCGTATTCTGAAATGCCGTTGTTATACAATCCTCGCTATGGGTGTGTGGTGTTAATAGGTTTACTTATAATTCAAGTAAAATGAAATGTCTTTGTTTACTTATACTCATATTCTGAAATGCCGTTGTTATTCAATCTTCGTTACGTGTGTGTGGTGTTAATAGGTTGACTTATAATACATGTATTATGAGATGTCTTTGTTTACTTATACTCGTATTCTGAAATGCCGTTGTTATTCAATTTTCGCTACATGTGTATGTGGTATTAATAGGCTGACTTATAATACATGTATTATGAAATGTCTTAGTTTACTTATACTTGTATTCTGAAATGCCGTTGTTATTCAATCTGCGCTACGTGTGTGTGGTGTTAATAGGTTGACTTATAATACATGTAATATGATATATCTTTGTTAACGTATACTTGTATTCTGAAATGCCGTTGTTATTCAAACTTTGCTACGTGTGTGTGGTTTTAATAGGTTGACTTATAATACATGTATTATGATATGTCTTTGTTAACTTATACTTGTATTCTGAAATGCCGTTGTTATTCAAACTTTGCTAGGTGTGTGTGGTGTTGATAGGTTGACTTATAACATGTGGGACTATTTCAGACATCCCACGGGCTTATCGAAGCAGTTATCTTCCTTGATATCGGCGGTTTTTATTACTTACCTTGCTAAACCATCATATTTGGTTTACATAGAAACATATAGGAGAAATTTAATTTTATCGTTATAACGTTTTCATTATTAAATTTGTTAGCCTATTACAACGTCTAACCATTAAGTTAAAATTATAACCTTAATTATGATAAAATAAATATTAAAATAGGTTTACGTTTTCTTGCTTCCTTTTTTAATTTTATAACAGCATATATGCTCCTTATATATTCTATATGAAAATTACTCAAAACACGTTTTCGGCCACTTTTAATGTCTTATAAACCTGACGATGATATTAAGATATAGAAAATATAATTGTTGCTTCTTGCTTCCATTTTGATTTGAAAATAAGACAAAATGTAATTCTGATTTATTTTCTGTATGTTCAATAGAACGTACTATTGTACCCAATGCAGCATATCATTGTACCCATTTAAATACAGCATGTATGTCGCTATATCAGTCGGCAGATGTTGGTCAGCCCCGACATGTTTATATACACATGGTGATATTGCAAGTTATGTGTAGTTTTAAAGTGTTGTTTTTATTTATATTTCTTTTGTAATCCAAAACATTATTTAATGGTTTATTTCTTTAGCACAAATTTATGTTTAAATGTCTTTGTTATGAAATAATTCAGTGGACATCGATTAAAGAATATGTATAGTTTGGATAATCAATTTATATCAATAAAGGCCAAAACCAGTAATTGAAAAACAACAATACTTTACGCGAGGCATATTATTTGAACAAAGAGATTTGATAATGTAATTGGTTGATAATTATGTTAATACAGCATATTTAGCATATCATTGTTTTGAACTTACTCAATTTAATGATCTTTATAAGATATTTTTAAAAATGTGCAATAGTGCTCTTTTTCTTCTTCAGCTTTTAATTCAAAACTTGGTTAATTGCAGATTGTAGTATAAAGATTAGCAATATTTTACATAGAGCTTTATCATGTAAAATAATTGTGCTTTACATTAATGTGCATGAAGAATGAATAAATCAATCAATCAATCCTATATTTACTTCATTAAGTTTAATAATCTGTTCTGAAATAGATATTCTAACTGCAAACATGTTTCATTTTGTGTATTTTTATGTTAGTGTTATAGTCATCGCATTGATACCGTGTAATTAACTCAATACAAGTTAGTTATGATAAACCAATATCAAATGTTTATAAATATTACAATATATTGAATTTAAACGTTTTCCTAAGATCAGTAAAGTAATATGTAAATCTAATAATCCTTGTACAAAAAAAAAACAGAGCCCCTCGCCTGTCTGTTTTTCAAATCTCAAACAATGGAATAAGCCTGTGTTTATTTATGACCGTAATTTACAACTACCCCTGCCCGGAGGCAAAACTTGTTATTTTAATTGGGGTAATAATATAATTTGCTAGGATGTATTGTGTAATTATATTTCAACACAAGTGTGGTATTTTTTTTTTTAAATTAGCTATTTGATTTAACATAGATATTCAGATAAATTGATAACAAATTTTATAAACAGATAATAGAACGGGAGGAAAAATGATAGCGGTTTTCAAACTTGTGTATTTCTAAATTATGCAATGGCTTTATTAATTAAATGTATTAGTGATAATTCTTTAAACTTAATTTTTTTTTAACTTACGTGCAGTTTTAAGTTTAATTTTTCAAAAATAGATCCTCTCGTATATTGAAGTGGTATGCGAGAAATATTAATCTGTTGTAACAACATAATCTTATGATATTATAATGGAACCTGGAAAATCCGTCCCCATTCCTAAACGCCCATGGAGAATCCGGCCCCTGGAGAATCCGGCCCCGTTAAGCATGATCCATCCGGCCCCACATTTTTTTCATTTTTTATAGCAATATAAGGGTTATTTATCGTAAACAATACATACATAATACGTATATGCTTACATTAAGATATTTATGAAATACACATAAACAAGGTAAACTTGATAATTTGTATCGCACATTGTACAAACATATCAACAGTTTGTTCATACATCACAATTATTGAAACTGTGGAAATGTAACATTGGAACGCAATTTGCTTTTGATTTAGTAAGATATTAAATATCCATCATTTTCAACATACTATAGATGATTGCAGGTCAAAACTTTTTTAATAATGCATGTGCAAATAAAGAATAGTTTTATTAATCTACGTTGATAATGAATACAGTAATATATTTGCCTTTAAGAAAAACACACATCATTTGAACATAAAACTACATTTTCGACATGAGATATTACATACAAAGTCTAAATACGAAGTTTAGATACACTCTCTAAACTGCACACCTTTGAAATACTCGTATCAAATATGATTTATTCTGTTCTTTGTGTCCACGATCATCTCATCTTATCAAATAGCTAGTTATTAACATCACATTTTGAATTACTTTTTCAACGTACAACACTTATTGAATAACGTATGATCACACACTACAAATATGTGCACAGTAAGGTTAAGATGTGTCTCATGGCATTTTGAATCGTTAACATTACATACCCAACTGCTGAATATTGAACTGAATGTCCACTGAACTTTGAACAGAGAGCTATTATGATACTACACGATATGGATAAATACCCGATATTTTTTTTTATCATATTGACAGAAAGACAAAATTCAAATACGATTGACAATTTTGTCTCAGATTAACACAAATATACACAATAGAATGCACTTAAATCATATAAAAATATCTTTCAAAACTAATAACGCATTTAATGGTTTGCATTAATACATGCTATTTTACAAACCAACCTAACTCAAGATGACACACTCAATAGATATCAACAGGGTACAGTGGGGACATTATTTACAATTACAATACAATTGTATTAAATGAACGCAAAATCCTTTATATCAGGAATATTTGGTCAAGTTAAGATGTTGACGTTGCTATTCACTAAAATTAATTGCATACTACCGTCTTAGTTTCCTGAAGATATGCGATCCATTTTTTTCTTGTCTTCTTTCAAGAAATTGAAATGATTAATGACAAGCTTATAACCGATATGAGAGAGAGAGAGAGAGAGAGCGAGAGAGAGATGTATATATGTTTATTAATTTATATATAGTTTTTGTGTTGCTTTTTTCCTGTATATATCTTTTTTAAAAATATCGTCTTGAGAGATAGAACGAGGGAGAGAGATGTATATAATTATATTCACTGTTTATGGTTATATTAATTAATTAATTATTAAATTGAGTTATAAATCATACATGTTTAATTCCCAAAAATAGCTTCTTTTCATTAACAGTCATTGGTTATTGTATGCACTAATGCACTATATAATTCCTATTATGATTAATATTTCAATAACAATCCCACAGTAATTAATATGTGCGTTTCAAATTATCTAATAACATTCCAATATTTCATTAGAAATACCAAGTAATAAATGATATTATTTTTAAAATTAATGTGGGGCCGGATTTCCATGCTAAATCGGGCCGGATATTCCAAAAACGTTTCATCCAGGGGCCGGATTAGTAACGGGGTCGGATTTACATGGGGCCGGATATTCCATAACTCATTATAACACGAGGTTCTTAAAAGAAGTTGTTAAAAAAGAATTATGTTCAAATACCGTTTTTGGCTTTATTGAAAACATCCGCTAATATACAGATGTCTGTTTCAAACAAAATTTTATATAATTAATTATTAATTATATAACCGTAATAATCTGACTATCAACCCTCGGGTCGTGAATTCGAATCCCGGCAAGGCACTGATCTCTGTGATTAGTGGAGCGCGTAGTTCAGTTATAGAGCACCGAACCCATGATCGGAGGGTCGTGGATTCGATCCTCAGCTACGGCTATGTGTGGTGTCCTTGAGCAAGACACCTTTTTCGCATATGCTTAGTACTGGTCATACCCACGAAGACTTCGAACGTGATTTGCCTAAGTTGTAAGAAATTGTTTCACAATCGAAGAAAAATAAATAAGTTTAAAAATAAAGAGTCTCTGTGATGATTGATTTACGACATTATATCTCATTGTCATTCTGTCTCTTTCATATATAAGTTTATATAATCAACTAACCGTAATAATTTTATTCATTTATTTATAGTAACACAAAATAATCAGTCTGTATCTGTTGATTGATAATAAAATAAACTATATCAAAGTATTTTGAAATTTGTAATTAAATTCATTAAACTATGTTATATTTTTACACATTAAATTAAATCAAAAGATTTTAGCGTTTAAGTCAAATTCAATAATTTCTTTTTATACTACACATCAAAATCACCAAAAAACGTGCTTATCAAAACAACAACATGTATATCGTATTCATTCATGTGTTACAAATTGTATCTACAATCATGTTAGAATGTCCGTGATCGTACACTACTTCCCCGTGCATTAATTCTCACGTCCAATAGTCAGTTAGATTATGTTAATTGTTTTAAAATTACGCAAGTAATAATAAGTCAGTAATAACCATTGTATACGGCTAGAGGTATACATTACAATTTTATTTCTTGGTATAATGTACATATGCATATTATCTGTTCTAAACAAATACTGTAAATAAGTGTAGAAAAATGATATTTTACATGAAATATATTAAATGTAAAATATATAGTCAAATATCTGTACCAAACACTGTATTCACAGGATTAACATCTTTTGACAGTGTCATTTGGCTAGTCTTATCAAGGACTTGCTACACCTGTAAGAGTATTCTCCCATAGATTTTCTGCTATTATTGACCTTTATACTAACACATAATATATATATCTATGTGTGTATGTGTATGCATACGTATGTGTGTATATGCATATATGTGTATGTGGAAGTATAAATAATATTTATGTGTATATGTGCATGTATCTATGTGTATGTATGTGGATATATGTATGTACATATGTTTGTATATTTATGCATGTGTGAGTATATGTGTGTTCAAACATGTACATATGTATAAGTTTATACATGTGCATTTGTATTTGTGTATGTATGTGTAAATTTGCGGATATTTGTGGATATATGTATGTACATATGTTTGTATTTTTATACATATGTGAGTATATGTGTGTTCATACATGTATATATATTTAAGTTTATACATGTGCATTTGTAATTGTGTATGTATGTGTAAATTTGCGGATATTTGTGAATATATGTATGTACATATGTTTGTATAGTTATACATATGTGAGTATGTGTGGATATATGTGTGTTCATACATGTATATATGTATGAGTTCATACATGTGCATTTGTATTTATGTGTGTAAGTGTAAATTTGCGGATATTTGTATGGACACATGTATATAATATGTGTGTTACTGTATGTGTATTCACATGTAGCTTTTTGTTGTTGTTTTTGAATTTGTATGATAATAATAGTGTAGAGGAGCACTTGCCAAATGTAATCTACAACCACTATGTTTTACACCTTTGTTCCAAAATATATGCATTCAAATTAGTATTGGTATCCAGCATAATTATGTACTATCAATTTACTATAAACTCAGAACGATTATCTGTGAGAATTCTAGTTTGTTTGTTTTTTTTCTTTGAGAATTCTAGTTTTATTTACATTCTTTTTTTTATTTTAATAGACATTATTTAGTGTATACTTTCAGACAAAATCCATTGACTTTCTTATTCTGATTAAAATTATATTCACCCTATCTAGGAATTGTTTTTTCCATTATCTAATTTTGTAATTATGTTTTCACTGAGCATTTCATTATACTCATTTATGTTGTTATTTAATTTTTTTTCAGTTAGTCTCCTGCTTCCAAAGGAATTCCTTTTCTGCCGATACCCAGATAGTCTCCCCATTATATTAAAATGTGAAGCTCTTTGTTCTCTCTCCATATTTATTGACTTAAAACTATAGGTTTGACATAGCTTCATGGAGAGTGTCAATAGGGCTTTACTACAACGGTAGACAGAGATTATCAAAATCTTACTGTTTTGTTACATATCCACTGTTAACTGTGATAAATGATCTTATACGTATGAGAAATGAACTGTTCAAACATGCTACAAAATGTAAATGTCATATACCGTACATTATCCGTATCATTCAGTTTGTTTTATTGTCAGTTATTTTACTATGTTATTTCTCCAAATTACCTGTCAGAAATTACCCAAAAAATGAAATCATGAATCTTCAAGTGTCACATAACGTAGACAACAAAGTAATATTGTTAGATTCATTTTGTAATATCTTTTTAACTATATTAATCTTGTTATCAGGTGATATTGAGATTAATCCAGGCCCTACTAATTATACGGATCATTGCCTTTCAATAGTACACCAAAATATCCGCAGTATTAGAAATAAGATGAATTACATTAAGGAAAATTTTACGGATTTTGACATTTTATGCTTGGCTGAAACCCACTTATCAATAGAAGTAAACAACAGCTTTTTATCTCTGGATGGTTTTGATAATGTTTTCAGGAAAGACAATACTGCACATTCAGGTGGATTTCTTGTATATGCTTTATCTCATTTAAGACCCCAAATATTATTAGATTTAGAAAACCTTCTCCCAGAAACACTATGGATTGAAATCAAAGATAAAAAATAAACCTTTTTTAATATGTACAGTATATAGGCCACCTCACTTTACTGTAGACTTTTGGGCAAAATTAAACATATGCATTGAAAAAGCTTCAGAGAAAATACAAAACATCATATTAGTCGGAGATATAAATGAAGACCAGCTGAATCCGCTTAATAGATAATTTTGGGATATTCTTAGTCTGAACAACATGACTAATGTTATAACAGTTCCAACCAGTGTTAGTGACCATTCAAGTACTTTAATTGATCCCATTGCAATTTCAAACAGCATTTTAACATATGAATATATACGACTTATAAGTGATCATAATGCCACATATGCACATATTAAAATTGATTTTAAATGTAAAGCTTCTTATATTAAGCGTCACGTTTGGAACTACAAAAATGTAGATTTTAATAAGCTAAATGTCATTATACAATCAGCAGACTGACTGGTCTTTTCGTCTCAATAACTCAGTTGATGTAGCTTGTAATTCATTCAT
Organism: Panopea generosa; assembly: GCA_029582155.1. Lineage (NCBI taxonomy): Eukaryota > Metazoa > Mollusca > Bivalvia > Adapedonta > Hiatellidae > Panopea > Panopea generosa. The sequence goes on from CM055896.1 coordinate 57,447,334, forward strand.
TAGTAAATTTCTCGAAATGGCAAAATCCTGTATCCCAACCTACTTTGTAACAGTACGCCCTAGTGATAAGCCATGGTATAATTCAGAAATACGCAGTACATCCAGAAAAAGCGACAGATTAATCCAATAGGCTATTCAATCAAAAAAATGTTGGACTGGAACAACTATAAGCGAATAAGAAACAAAGTAAATAACATGAAAAAACATGCCCAAGAAATATTTTTCAATAATATTGAATATTCATTACAAGATTTAAATACTATACAACCCTCACAGTACTGGAAGCTGGTAAAAATGCTTATAAAAGAAAATACAACAAAATGTGATAAAATACCACCACTAATAAATGAAAACAATAATATTTCAATTTCTGATGAAGAAATAGCCAATATCTTAAACAATTACTTTGTTTCTATCTCTACAATTATTGATGATACTGACTCTGAACTTCCAAATTTTGTTTTGAAAACTGATGCCACAATTCATAATATCAATATCACAGAACAAGAAATTTCTGATGTTCTCTCCAAATTAGTTGTCAAAAAAGCTAGTGGCCCAGACGAAATAAGCCATCATATGTTAAAAGAAACAGCTAAAACACTATGCCGACAACTTTGCATCATTTTTAATAGATCTTTACAAGAAAGCATATACCCAAATTGTTTAAAATTAGCAAATGTAATGCCATTATTTAAAAAAGGTGCTAAAGATATTCCATCAAACTATAGACCTACTTCATTAATTAGCTGTATTGGTAAGGTCAAGGAAAGAGTAATATTCAAGCATTTATACAATTATTTACATTTAAACCACCTGATTTATAAAAATCAGTCAGGGTTTCCCCTGGTCATTCAACAATTTATCAGTTAATTGACATATACCACCAAATTAGTAAGGCATTTGATGAAAAGAAAACCACCAGTATAGTTTTTTGTGATATATCAAAAGCATTTGACAGAGTCTGGCATTCAGGTCTCATACATAAACTGCGCCAGTACGGAGTTACAGGTTAACTTAACAGATGGATTGAAAATTATCTAAATAATAGGAAGCAAAGAGTATTTATTGGCTCTTTCTTTTCAGAAACCAAATATTTAAATGCCAGTGTTCCTCAAGGCTCAGTGCTTGGCTCTCTTTTATTTTTAATTTATGTCAATGATATAGCTGAATCCTTAGTAAGTAGTACCAGACTCTTTGCTGATGACAGCTCTCTTGCAGTATCATCATTCAACACAAAAATAATTGAAACAACTCTTAATTGTGATTTACAAATGATTTCTGCTTGGTCTATATATGGCTCGTAAACTTTAATCCATTAAAAACACAAGTCGTGACTGTTTCGTTAGCTTACAAAGAACCTCCAAAATTAATCTGATCTAGTTTCTGTTCAGCACCATAAGCATCTTGGTGTCACTTTAAGTAAAGACGGTTCATGGCATGAACACATATCAAAAATCTCTTCTTCAGCCGCAAAAGTGATAGGTTCAATGCAAATGTTAAAATTCAAATTAAAACGCTCAACACTCAATCAAATTTACATTTCTTATCTTAGACCTATTTTAGAATATGCATCAGTTGTTTGGGATAGCTGCACCATTATTGAAAAAGAAGCATTAGAAAAAATACAATATGAAGCTGCAAGAATAGTAACTGGTCCAACACGCTGTCTTAATAAATAGATTATTAATTGAAATTGGCTGGGTATCTCTTTCAGACAGACAGAAAATGCAAAACTGATTTTAGTATATAAAGAAAAACAAGGTTTTTTACCTACATATCTCTCTGAATTGTTTCATCAAACTGTTGATGAAGCTAATCCGTATAATTTGAGAAACAACTTGAACTTTTCAACCGTTCAGAGAAGAACAGAAATTTTTTCTAAATCTGTGATCCCCTCTTCTGTTAAACTATGGAACGAACTTGACGAAAATATCCGTGAAGCACCAACTCTTTCAAATTTTAAAACAAAACTTAAGGTTCAGTTTAAACCACCTATTGTCCCAAAATATTATTTAAGTGGTGTAAGAATTTCATCAATTTACCATGCTCAAATAAGAAATCAATGCAGTAATTTAAATTCTGATTTGTTTATAAATCACTTGAGATAAAACTCTACATGTGACTGTGGTAGTGACATTGAAGATGCAGAGCACTTTTTTAAGTGTAAACGCTATGGTTTACAAAGAGACAACATGTTTTTGACTACTAGAATTTTCCATCCATTGAGCACAAACAAACTATTGTTCGGGAATAATCTTCTTACAGATGCTGAAAAACGAATTAATTTTCAAAGAAACACAAAAATTTATTATGCACACCGAACGTTTCAAATAGTTCAAATGTCTACTAAATGCCAAAAAATATATCATGTTTACAACACAATAGCTTGGCATTAACTTAATCGGTGTATTAAACGATATAATTAAGTAAAGAATTATATACTTATAATGTCACACAAAGCAATATGTAGTTATATTGAAGTACAAACATCCCACAGAAATAAAATTGTCACTTTTCGTTAATTTCACTGAATACAAATCATGGCATGTCAGACGATTCCTCGACTTTTAACTAATAAATATCAGTCGCGAATCATTCGTCATCATACATGCGTTGTAAATACCAGCAGCAATACTTACACATTTTATTATTATCAGTACAGCTAGCAAACAACACTGACAAAAAACGTTGTTAAACTAGTTAGTGTGTGACAATTCTATAGGAAATATTCCATGTGAGAATTCTGTAAACATCTGGACGACAAAGACTTCCGGTTGATAGGTCAAATAACCGCGCTGCTAAAATTCTTATTGATTAATGTTGTCGTCACATCGAGCTGTACCTGGTAAACCTATTAGACACAGATCTCAGTTCCTTTTGTAATGCTTTTGTTATTTATTAATGGATAAACAATTGTAATTATCTAAAAAAAAATCAAGGAAAATGAAATAAGTAAGCCGACTTACCAAACGTTCATTAAACATGTTATTTACTCCCAATCTCTGTCACTGCTTTTACAAAACTATGACGGTTAGTATATGGGATATGTATCTATATATATAACTATTTTTTTCTGTTTTAAAGTCATGTTTAAATAAGCTATAGTACTGTAGTCTAGATGAGTTGTTTATTTCTGAGTACCAGGTTTGTTTATATGTATTTAAGATGCGCTGTTTTATGATGGGAAAATGTATATCTAAATTGAATAGCTGTAACCATATATCACTAAATCCATGGTTTTTGAGAATAGTTTTTATTTTATATGCCCAGTTTGTGTTTTGGTTATTTGGTAAATTATCGGCATCATGTTTTAGCATTGAATAAATATTTTTAACTATGGAGTTTTCGTCTAGTTTGAGGATTTTCATCCAGTATTTTATCATATTAATTTTTCTGACAACTTGTAGTGGAACTCTTCCTAGTTCTCCATAAAATGCATTTAAATTTGTAGATTTTTTAGCACACAATATTCGTTTAAAAAATTTGGTATGTATTCGTTCGATATCGGTGGCTTTATATTCACCCCATATTCCAGAGCCAAAGTTTAAAATTTATCCTTCTAAGCAATCAAACATTTTGCATTTATCTTTTATAGGTAATTCAATGTTTTGAAATATCTTAAATATATTGTATAATACAAAACTTCCGTGTTGTGCTAGATGTTTTTGAGTTTGGTTCCAATTACCTTTTTTAAATAATTGTATTCCTAAGTACTTAAATGATGTGACTGTTTCTATTGGATTGTTATATATGTAGAAATCTTGGTGTGTATGGCGTCCTTTTTCAAATATGACAGTTTTAGTCTTGGTTGTGTTTATATTTAGACACCATTGGTTACAATATCGTTCAATATCATTTAAAATTGATTGCAAGACAAACGGTGATTTTGCAAATACAACTTGGTCATCGACATATATAATTAAGAAAAACTTTAGTTCGTTGTAGTTAAAAATATCTTGTTAGTTACTATTGATGTTGTCTTTAATATCATTAAGGAAAAGCATGAAAAGCAGGCTTGAGCTTGGATCCCCTTGCTTTACTCCCTTGTGTGAGTCGATAAAATCCGAATATTCGGAGTTATACCTGACGCATGCTTTTACGACATTGTACATTGATTTGATCGCTTCATCTACTTTACAACTTATGTTCTCATTTAGTAGTTTTTGCCACAGAAACTGCCTATCGATGCTGTCGTAGGCTTTTTCAAAATCTATGAAAACACAGTAGAGCTTTTCTCTCAAGTTAAGAACTTTTGTAATTATGGAATGTAATAAGAATATGCAGTCTTCAATAGATTTACCTTTTTGGTAAGCAAATCGGTTGTTGATAATTTTGTCATATTTTTGTGACCATTTCGATAATCTGTTCAGTAAAAGCTGCGAATATATTTTTCCTAATATGTTTACGAGTGTAATAGCTTTTTATTTTTTTTGTTTCGTTTATATCACCTTTTTTGTAGATTGGTACAATTATGCCACGGTCCCATGTCTCTGGATATTCACTGTTGTTGAACATTCTGTTGTATAGTTTTAATAGAAATGGTGAGATTATATCGAAAGATGATTTAAATAGTTCGCTAAAAAGTTCATCTAAACCACAACTTTTATTACTTTTTTGCGCAAATGTTGCGGTTTGTAGTTCTTGTAAACTTGTATCTGCATCTAAAATGGGATCGTTAAATATTATGTTATCATTTTCATTATTTATTGAGTTGTCTCTTAAATTGTTTTCGTTTAAACACAGTTTTAAAACGATCGTAAAAAAATCAGTTGCGTTTAATGTTTCAGTATTTTTATGTTTATTTTTATATGTGCTTTTTATTTTCTTCCAAAATTGTCTTGGGTGTGTTTTCGCTAAATTACTTATGCGCTTCCTTTCTTTGAATTTAAATGTTCTCATTGACGTTTGTTTTATTTTGTTATATTTTGTGCGTGCTTTGGAAAATTTAATTCTGTTTTCATTGTTTCTATTACTGTTGAACATGTTTCTTGTTTTTTTGAATTCTTGTTTTGCTTTATTGCAGTTTTCATCAAACCAAAGCTTATTTATTATGTGTGCACGTGGTTTCACTGTGTTCTTATTTTGCAAGCTGCGTGACTTACCGAATATATCGGACGCGTTATCATGCATGAACTCTGTGAATGTTGAAACCACGTGGTTTAGCGGGACAGTGGAGATACTATCAGTTAGTTGTTGTAGCGTAGTATTTTTGTTTGACAGGTGTGACCTGAATTGGTCAGTTTTTGTTTCGTCCCATATTTTTTTGTTGACAGGTTGACTGTCCGCTCGTGCGTTACTTGAGTTGTGTTTGTATAAACTGAATCAGCTATTTTGAAACTACGTCATTCTATTTTTAGATGGAACCTTCCGTATTAGGGGTGTTTGTAGTATGATAGCATATTTATATGTTACATAAGCTATAAAATAAACTAGATATCAATACTAAGTGCTGTGTACTACTATATGTTATGATAGCAAAGTGCTAACGGTTTGAACTGTCAATCCAAATGTCGCGAGTTCGAGCCTTGTTTATGTTGATTTTTTTTTTCAATTAATTTTCCATAAAAGTATCTTAGTGTACTGTTTCAATTTAGTTTGTAAGTGTTGGTAGCAACCTGTTCTCTATATGCATTGCCTGTATACAGGTCTCACTTAAGAATTACCTCCCCCCCCCCCCCCCCCCCCCCCCCCGAAATAAGAGCTGTGTAAAGCGGTTTGGCATTTTTTTTTTGTTAAAATACATAAAACGTCATTTCTTTGTGCATATGGGAACATTGGAACATTTTCATTATTTCTGCCAAGTTTGGATGACATTGGGAACTGTTTGGTAAAACCATCGAAATTGTGTAAAAGCAAACTGGTCAACCTCAAGTTTTTTCCCCGCATAATTAACCCAACAGAGGACTATCTATCGGAACAATGCACTTTTAGAACCATTGGTTATGTATCCAGTGTTCAAGAAGATCATGTCTCTATATGTAGAACAGTAAAAAATTAATTGTTGTATGATACGTATAGCGTTTCACCACACCAAGTCAAAATCATCTAAAACAATTCTGTCTGATCGTGGCTTCCGAGGAGCCTTTTATGTCGGTGCCGACTTGCTGCTGCTGATAACAGCTGACGTAATATGTACGTGTGCATATGAATAAAACGTTGTAAGTAAATTTTCTCAGCGAACGTTGATTTTAACAAAAAATCGTTGCATTTTATTAATTGTGCAGTTGTTTTAAAGCAACACATCCACGTTTAAACTTTTTAAAAAAGGTTTTCAATTGAGTTGTGAGCACATTTCCCATACATAAATATATGGTCAGTGAGCTGTATATGTGCTAACAAACACCATCCAGAACGTTTTAGAATTATAAAAAAAGATGTCCAAACTATAAAGCGTGACAAACGCTTTATAAATTATTTTTAAATTGCCGAGGATTCAAACTTGGCTTCAAATTGAATTATGCGAGTCGTATTAAAAAACTTCACGTTTTAGTGCGTAGTGTACTTTACCTACCTTGAAAGTCATTTTGACTTTTTTTTTTTGAAAAATCATTGTCTGAAAGTTTATTTGATAAACCTTGAACATTCCACAAAAGAAATTTAAGCTGCTTCTCAGCATCATCCTATCAGGTGAGTTACACGCTTGTTTTATAAAGTGTTAGTCACGCATTATAATTTGGGCATCATTTTGTTCGGGATTGTGTTTATATGCTCATATACAGCTAATTGATCATATGTTTGTATGGGAAATGTGCTCATAACTCAATTAATTTTTTTTTTTAAAGTTCAAACGTGGATGTGTTGCTTTAACGGACAATAGTATAACACAGTTATTATTATATATCAAGGCACTCTGATATTATTATGGCAAATAAAAATGCAAATAAAAAATCAACATAGATACGGCTCGAACTCGTGACATTTGGGTTGTCAGTTAAAACCGTTACCACTACGCTATCGGAACAGGAAGTAGTATAACAATCTAGTTTATGTTATAGTTTATGTAACAGATAAATCTTCTATCATACTATTAACATCCCTAATATGGTAGGTTCTATCTAAAAATAGAATGACGTAGTTCCAAAATAACTGATTCGATTTATATGCTGTTTTATTAAAACAAAATAAAATTGGTGAGTGATCAGAAAATTCATTTGGTTCTAGTATTTGGAAGTTATACAGGGTTGTAAAATCATGAACATTTCATAACAAATAATCGACTGTGCTATTTCCTAGTTGTGATTGATACGTATATTCGCCTACAGTGTCATTGTATAGCCTGCCATTTGCTATGAGAAGTCCTGTGGACTGACACATATTAAGCAGACGACGCCCATTTGAGTCGATCACGTGGTATTTGTTAGTGCGTAATGGTATGTCGTGTGAGTCTTCAGTGTATGAATGGGTATTTAGATACTTGTCATGAACAGAACAGAACAGAACATATATTTTATTAGGATTTGTACAAAGTACATCATCATACTATATACAATATACAATCAATATAAACATATAGTCACTTAACAGCAATGATTAAATTCATTAGAGTATATAACAAAATATTTAATGAATGTTAATAAATGAAATGAGGATGAACACTATGCTTAAACAGTTAGCACTGTTTTTCTAATTTCTAATGCCTCTTTTATATATCTTGAAATATTATATAATATGGTTTTATTATGTGAATTAAGTAACTCTAAAAATTTGAACACAGAAGGTCTTTGATAGTAATACTTTTTCAAATACTGTTTTCGTAAATTATTAAAACAGGGACATATACATAAGAAATGAAACTCATCTTCTATATCCCTTGAATTGCAACATAAACAATATCTTTCATTTTTTGGAATTCTATTTCTGTCATATCGTCCAGTTTGTATTCTAAGAGGATTAACAGATAGTCTTAATCTTGTGTAAAATAATCTAAGATTACAGGGCAATATATCGAGATAATTCTCGTACTTAAATTGATGTTTGACAAGTTTATAAAATTCGAGCACTGGACTTTTTTCTACTGATCCAAACCATTGTTGAATGAAATTGTCGATAACCTTTTGTTTAAAAATATTTGGAAATACTTTGGGATTAACAAAACGATTATTCTCAAACATATAGGTGAATCCTGGGTGATAAAGTCTTGCATTTTAGCGGTTCTACGAGATATAAGATCCTGTCAAATTGTACCAGAGGGCATATATAACACGTTACGCCTACTTAGTTTTAGTGTCAGAGCGGAACGATACCTGTATGTTTTATCGCGGTCTAGGGGAAGTAATTGGATTCACCCCAATATCATTAAACTTCGCAGGGGCAATTATCGGATAACTTTTGGGAATTGTCTGAAATAGTCCAGTATATTACATGTAATATGAGATGTCTTTGTTTACTTATATCGTATTCTGAAATGCCTTTGTTATTCAATCTTCGCTACGTGTGTGTGGTGTTAATAGGTTGACTTATAATACATGTAATATGAGATGTCTTTGTTTGCTTATACTTGTATTCTGAAATGCCGCTGTTAATCAATCTCCGCTACGCGTGTGTGGTGTTAATAGGTTGACTTATAATACATGTATTATGAAATGTCTTTGTTTACTTATACTTGATTTCTGAAATGCCTTTGTTATTCAATCTTTGCTACGTGTGTGTGGTGTTTTTAATTACAATATTGTTCAATACAATTAGTCAGTTCAAGTACACGAGTCAATTGCATTTTCTTTTTGGTTTTGCCTTTAATGCTGTTAAAAAATCTTTAAATATAGATTTAGCTGACCCGTTATTTTAACATTTTATATATAATCCAATTTTCTATTTGTGTTTAAATACAGCATCATAAAATAAACGAGAACTGAAAATTATTCATTTTAACAAATCTGCCTTCCATGATGTGTGTATATTGCGCCATGTGTTGGCTGCACATTTTGATAGCTCTCATGTTTTGTGCTTTTACTCTGGAATTACTGAATGGACATGCCTGAAAATTAGCATACGTGATCATAAACTCAAAAGGATTATTTTTGTGCAAATATTTATGGAATATTTTGCTAGTTTTAGAGTTAATTTGATATGTTTTTTTTATGCATTTGTGAAAAAATATTTCCGGTTGACTTGTTTAATGTGTAAATTTCTGAGTGAGAACAAATCACCCAATGGCTATACATTGTGAAGCAATCAAAACGTACAACTGCCATGATTTAATCAATATTCGAAAACAACCCCAAGGGAAACACTAACTGGATTTAATTACTGTTAACAGATTAAAACAGTTAAGAATTTTCAGGACTCACATCACTATTATCTACCTTGAGTACTCCAGACCTACAGATGAAGGAGGTAGAAATAAAACTTTAGTTCTCTTTTTCATCTTTTTTCCAGGGCTTTGTACTGCAATATTTTATTTTTTTTGGCAAGCATGAGTTAAATGGTCAGTATTTTAGAAATCACTACTGAAAATTTAATGCTGATACCAGCTTTCTGGACTATTCTGTGTCATTTCAGAATTGGTTGGTTCGAACCACATCTAGGGCGAATAGTTGACATATTATTACTCTGGAAATTGATAGGTCTCACAAAAGCATTGAATTAAAAAAAAAACCTGGTCAAGGTATACTTTTTTTCTTTATAATTGCATATCTTGAACCAGTGAAGAATTTGAGCCCAGATACATGCTGCAAAATTTAATTTTTCACTCTGTTTTGGATATAAATGTTACAATGGAGCCCTATGGGAAATGTTATAGTGGTGTGAGACGTTAAGCACAGAGGGACAAGAGGTGGTCAAAATATACTCAATCACAAAAGTACAGTCATCGTGGTGTAAATTTCGACAATTTAAGGACTCTGCCTGAGGCTATTGTATCAATCTTTCAACATAGAAATATTATAAAGCAACTTTGTATAAGACCATGGGTTGACTTGAACAATATTATCAAGGTTAAATGTAAATCTCAAAAAACTATTGTTTAAACACAAGATCAGTTAAAACAAAACCGTTTCCATCTGTGATTACATAAGATCAAGCAACATTGATGTATTAGCATTAACTGAAACATGGCTTGGTAGTACTGTAGACAAAATATGTATAAATGAACTTATACCTGATGGCAATACTATCAAGCATGAGACACGGAATGGCGTGAGACGAGGTGAAGGTGTAGCTCTCATATTAAAAAATGAAATAACAGTTACTATTTTCAAATCTAGCAAAGACAAAAAAATCATAAATTTTGAACATATAGGTTGTAAGCTAGAGATAAATGGGTTCAATCTCCAACTAGCCATAGTATACAGACCACCACTGTCAAAGGAAAATGGCTTAAAGACTAATATATTCTAAGACGAAGAATGGCCAGCATTCTTAGCTGGATATGCTACCATTGATAGAGAAATAATTATCGTTGGTGACATAAACTTACATCTTGATAAACCTTCTGAACGTGATACTAAGAAATTCAATAGTATACTACAGTCTTGTGGCATGTAGCAACATGTGAATGAGCCTACTCATATCCGAGGTCACACCTTGGACGTTGTTATTTCCAGAGATACAAGTAACATCGTATCCAACATCTGTATCACTGTGATCACCTCGGCAACATGACGTGCGACCATTTTGCAATAACGTTCAGTGTCTGTGCCTTGAAACCACATCCCATTAGGAAGACAGTAACCTTCAGAAAACTCAGATCTATTGACGTTAATTCATTTAAGAATGACTTAGCCTTGTGTGATTTGATGACTATCCAAAGCGGAAATGTTGACAATCTGGTATCTGCATACTCGGATGGTTTAATTGAAAAACACGCACCCATGCGTTCAAAAACAATTACTCTTCGACCAAACTGCCCGTGGTATACCGAGGATCTCCATGATGCAAAATAACTAAGGCGTAAACCTAAACACAAATGGCGAAAATCTATACTTAACATTGACCATCAAATATATCGCAATCAGTGTGCTTTAGTAAATGCATTACTCAGAAAAGCGAGGACAGATTATTACATGGATCAGATCGAGTCTTGTGGTCGTGACTCCAAAAGTCTATTTAAGATCACCAAACGTCTACTCGGTTGCAATACAGACAGTTCATTCTATCTATCCAGTTCTTCTCCAAAGGATCTTGCCAAAATTTTAGTGACTTTTTCACAGATAAAATCGAAACAATAAGACACGATATCAACCATATTGTATAATGATCTTATATACCTGAATAAATTTGATTTGAATTGAATTGAAAGTACGCAATCAAAACCTGTTGTGTGTAGGACGAATGAATCTGAGACTACCATTGAGCATCAACTTTTTGATTTGACTTCTGTTACTGAACATGAAGTAAAATCCATTATATTTAAGGCGCCAAATAAATCATGTGAGCTTGACCCAGTTCCTACATGGTTATTAAAGTTATGCCTAGATGAACTTGTGCCACCTATCACCAATATCATAAACGCATCCCTAGATTCAGCGTACATTCCGAAAGACTTTAAATCTGCAAAAATAAGACCTCTCCTGAAAACATCTGGCATGGACCAAATATGCTTAAACTATCGACCAGTGTCAAATCTTCCATTTATATCTAAAATTCTTGAGAAGGTTGTTGATTCACGGCTTGAACAACACATGACTGAGAACAAACTCCATGAGATTCATCAGTCAGCATACAGGAAATTTCATTCCACTGAATCAGCACTTCTGAAAGTACACAATGACATTCTTCAATCGCTTGACCAGAACTTCGTGACTGTACTTATACTGTTAGACCTGTTGGCTGCGTTCGATACAATTGACCACTGTACACTATTACGTCGTTCGGAACACGAATTTGGAATCTTAGACAAGTCACTTGCATGGATCTCATCATATTTAAGTGGTCGGTTTCAGACTGTATGTGTTGAAGGTGAATCATCGAAGTCTGTGCTAATGAAATATAGTGTACCTCAGGGATCGGTATTGGGACCTAAATATTTCATCATGTGCACTAAACCAGTTGGTGATATTTGCAGAAGTCACGGACTACTTCATCACTTCTATGCAGACGATTCTCAAATCTATATTTCTTTCAAACCAATTTTTGCTATCAATAGTAGTGAAGCATCACATCGAATCGAGTGCCTGGCAGATATTGTTTCAAGGATGAGCGATAACATGCTTAAACTTAATACGGATAAAACTGAAGTTATGTTGTTCACATCTAAACACAACGCCAAATTCGCTGATAGTGTCTGGGTGAGGGTTGGTGAATCACTGATACAATCATCTGACTGTGTGAGAAATCTAGGTGCATTGATTACCCCAAGCATGGACATGGAGCAGCATATAAATTTGGTGTGCAGGTCTGCATATGCCCAACTTCGAAACATTGGTCGTATTAGACGATTTCTCACAATCGACGCAACAAAATCTCTGGTGAGCTGTTTAATAACCTCACGTTTGGATTACTGTAATTCCCTCCTCTTTGGTGTTTCGAATACTGTGTTAAATAAAATTCAAAGGGTAAAGAACACTGCTGTCCTGCATCATCACCAGAACATCTCGCTACGAGCATATCACTACACTGTTTTAAAGGAACTTCACTGTGTCATACTGGATCCAATACAAACTATTGACTCATACGGATAAAGTTCTTCATGATCAGTCTCCACAGTACATATCCGACATAATTCAAGTGTATAAGCCTAGTAGAGAATTAAGATCTCAAAATTCACTTACTTTAAATTAGTCTATGCAAAGTCTCGCACTATGTATGGACAAAGAAGCTTCATGTGTGCCGTGCCTACTCTATGGAATGCCTTACCCAGCAGCATTCGGGAAGCTACGACATTGTCTTCTTTCAAGAAACTTTTAAAAACATATTTTATCGTACAGAATTATACCGACTAAATTTTACTGAATTTAAATGTTTCTACAAATAACGCACAGCTATATCTATTTTAAAACATGAACAGTATTATTTTATCTGTGTTTATATGTAACAAAATGTCAAGACGATTTAACTGCATGTATTACTCTTATTTGCCACTTTTTAACACTTATGCCTGTATTTGTTTTATTCAGCTTGTCTTTTTAGATTGTTATGTTTTTTTATTGAATATTTTGTATGTATGCTATTTGTAAATGTAAAGCACTTTTGAACGCATTTATACATGTATATAAAAAAAGTGGTATATAATAATGATGCCCTCAATCATATATTGTACATATTATTAATAATTTAAAATATATAAGGTTTGTATTTTGTATTTGTCAATTAGCTCATGTAAATTAACAATGTTAATATGATAACAACAGCTGTATATTTTCTTAACAACACAGGGACTTACTGTGCAGGCACATTTGTGATTCATGACAATATAAAAGAGACAAAGTATCAAGTGGTACCAATTTATTGATAATATCAAGTGATATACCATTAAACATGTAAATAAATCATATCACAATTATAGCATAAGCTAACAATAGCATAAGCTAACAATAGCATAAGCTAACAATGTACAACTGAACAGGTTTTAAATTATAATAAATATACACGTACGATTACTTATACGCATGGCTTCAAGTAAATATTTTTTTCAAAATATTGAAAAAGACAAAACAAATCAAAAACAAAAATAAAATAAAATTAAATATCAAAATTATTGTGAACAAAATACTGACAATGGCTAAGCACACAGTATGTACCCATGCAGTCATACCCATGAACAGGTCCAATTCAAAATACCTAGTATGACATATGATAAGAGCTGTTGGAGGACAATGCGCTCATCTTTTTCAAAGTTCGTCTCAAACCAATAGGTATTGGAAGATTAAACAGGACAATAATATGTTAATAATACCTTGAAAAATGATATAATTCTGACAAAATGCATGTAAAGGTTATGGCACTTGTCCCGTTAAATTTTTACTTTAATCTACATATACCAATCAGTTTTCAATAAAACACCAGTAGTATTTATGATATACGACCTTTCTTAAACACTTTAATCAAATTATCAATAATAAAAGGGGTAATAATTCAGCTTGACACAGGTTATCCTACTTGGACTCCTAAAGCCAGTGGAGACAATTTAACCAAATATTAAGCATAAAAGGGGTTATACTATTACCTAAAGTCGAAATTAAGTTATTCAACAATTTGTTCCCATAAGCCATTTTAACGGTAGTAAATGTCATTTGTGAAGTTTCTTTGGTATATGACAAGTAGCTACTGAGATTTGAGCTTGCTATAAAACTTTAACTAAAGTTTCTAAGCGCTGAACTGTCTTCTTGAATCAATCACCAACAAGAAGTGTCCATCATGAATACTTTGAATTAAAATTCAACGGTAGAGCATCAAACCCATGATCAGAGGGTCGTGGATTGGATCCTTCACCACGGTTATGTGTGGTGTCCTTGAGCAAGACACTTTATATGCATATTCTTAGTACTGGTTCTACGCAGGAAGAACTCGAGCATTATTTATCTAAGTTGTAAGAACTTGTTTCACATCAAAGTAAAATAAATAAGTTTTAATTAAAAGGTTTTACAGCTGATCTACACAAAATGTTATTCATTGTATAATACCAACAGACTGGAAGATTCCAGGCTTACCCTTTCCATCTCCAAGGATAGGTCAATGAAAATACAAGATGAAATATGGGTCCAAATATTTTCTTTATACAGACTGCCTTCTGAAAACTAAAAACATTGAAATATGTACATGTACCTACACAAACTAGAGTTTAGACAAATGCTCTATGCTTCATACAATCTGGCTCCTGTCAACAGACAAGAGCCACATTGTTGCTGTTATAAATCTCTCATAAAAAGCAAAGAACAGGGATGGAATCTGAATTACAATAACGAACATGACTGAACATGCCTCTCATTTCACCCCATTGGTGCAAAAAGGTACCAAGTGCCTTCATAGTTCATATACACTTGATACCTTGTTGTTCTAATGGGATGATTTGTGGAAATTTAACCATATAAAGTTTTAACCAAGAAACATTTACAGTCAAACCTCTGTAAGTGGTCACCTCTATTGAGCAGCCACTTATCTTAAGGAGCCACATTTGCTATTTCCAATGTCTGTGCTTTAACAGCAACTTAACCTGTATTAAGCAATAACCTGTCTTAAACCTGTCTTAAAAGGACACTTTTTCTCCTTCCCTTGACTGGCTGCTTAAAATGGTTTGACTGTATGTTAAGAGCAGGATATACTAAACTTCCAGCTTTCAAATTATTGATTTTAACTGACAATATATTTTGATGTAAAAACAAAAAACAGACAGAATACAGTAATGAAAGAATAGCACCTTCAATACAAAATTAAACTGGAAATGTGTCTGTTACACAAGTACCTCCGCAGTTGATTGGAAATCAAGTTTATACAGAAAATTAAGTTGAAAAAGTGACCACAACTACTGTGCAATTTGACATGTATTTCATAATTATACAGACCCACGCCAAATATTTATTGAATTTTTTTTTTATCTCAGATGGACAAACACACAGTGGTCACACTCAATACCCATTCAGCATAAAAAACAAAACAAAACAATATAACAAATGACAATTATCAAATATATGACATTATTTCATTTTCAACAAAAATGCAATTGTTCCTATATAACCAGGTTCACAATGCAATTGTTCCCATAAAAAAGGTTAAAAATACAGTAATTATTGTTCCCATTTAACCAAACTACCTACATGTAATACATATACCACCTTGTATTGTCTAAAACTGATACATAATTTAAATGTTAGCAATACTTCTAATAGTGCATCTAACTTTAACAACATATCTAAGACAAAGTTGTATACAGTAAATGACATTTCTTTTTCAACCAAAATGTAAATATGAGCATTATTAAGGTGAACAATGGGCCTAGAATATGGGACTGTAACAATAGTGTTGCAGACATGAGTATATCGGCATGGCAGACATAAGAACAAATCTATAATGCAAATAGTTATACAGCATGTTGAGCAATGAACCACTGTCTGGTCTACATAATTATGTTATCAACATAGTGCTCTGTCTCAGAGTATATTTCAGTAGTGAATGAATGACCTTTGAAAGATTTATTGTGACCTTGACCTTTCTATACAGTTCTAGCCAACAAGTGAACAAAGTTTATATAAATTTCTCAAAGTATTTTAAAATCTCAAAGTATTTTAAAAAGTGACTGAAGGATTTTTTACATGAAAAAATATCAACACAAAAGAATTGCCAATAAGTTCCCTTATTCCCACCTCTCTTGTACAGAATAATGTACCCTCCAGATGGGGGATATTGGGAACAGAAAATGTACCCCACCTCCATAGGAAAGGGGCGATATTATGTACAGAAAATGTACTTCCACTCCAACCGAGAGAGAAGCTAATAACAATAGTAAATGAAATATGTAACATCTTGTTTACAACTTACATTAAGCATAGGATGAAAACACAAGACACAGTTGCAAACGAGATTGTTAATAATATCAATTTTCTTGAACTCCCCTTGTGTACATATAATCATATTATTCCCCACTCCACTCCACTCCCCTTGCATATAACTATTCCCCACTCCCCTTGAGACATATAAAGATGTGTGTAAAGATACAATTATGATTGTACTATCATTTCAAATATTAAAAAAAACAATTAAGATATATAAGCCATCCATATTTCTTTAGTTTAAATGGACAATCTCTTTAAGAACTACTGTAACATCTTTTAATCCTATTACAGTCACCTGTGTAAGTGGCTACCTCTATTAAGCAGCCACTTGTCTTAAGCAGCCAAATTTTCTATTTCCCATTTCTATGTTTTCAGAGCCAATTAACCTGTATTAAGCAACCACCTGTCTTAAAAGGTCTGGCTGCTTAAGACTTTGACTGTATATGTAAATACTAATGCTATTTTTTCTGAAACTATCACTGGTGATGTATTAAACTGATATAAGGAGGTAAATTATATCATTTTAATTGAGCAGGTAATTTCTTGTAACTGCTGCTAAATTAACTGCACTCATTTTCGTCTCAAACCCAGTCTTCCAGTTGGAGACTCGTATGTACTTACAACCAGAAAACTGATCAGAAAAAGCTATTTTTAAAGCAATTAAAGTAGGACTTGAAAATTAGAAATTAGAATTAAGTCAACAACCAGTTAACTATGTCCGAGGTAATAAGGCTTTGTTTCATGTTCAAAACAAGAGTTCATGCTCAACTAAAAAACTAAATATACTCGTTATAACAAAATAGATGTTGGGTCCAACTAGTGTATACTTTTCTATCTGAAATCAGCATTAACACTTTAAAATTGGAGACTGGGTCAGTTGTTTACATTTTAATTTTTGTTTTTATACCTATATCCTTGAAAATGTGTATGAGTAGGAATTAAGGTTGAGCATGAAAGAAGTTTTTAAACTTCTGGACCAGATTCCAGAAAAAAACCAGAATTTCTAGCCGTAAGCTACAGGACTAAAAAAGAGCCAGGCAATATGACAACAATGACATTAGTGATGTTTAAAGGAACAATAATGCTCTATTTCACTCGCCTGTCACATTGCAAATAACTCGCCTATATAAATAGCAGTGGTAGAAAGTAGTGGGGGAATTTCTAAAGTCTCCCTGAATACCATACTTTCGGTACTCACATTGGAGGTAATGAAGACACTGGTTGTGATGTTAAAAAAATATTGAACCATTAAGCTTTTGCTTATTACATTTCCCCCCCATCAAATTTATCTGAGATCTTATGATTATAATTATACTTGTAGCTGCTGTGTGAAATTGTGTAAGACCTGATGGGAATTGTGTAAGATCTGATGGTACCTGGTAAGTGTAAAATCTGATGGGAATTGTGTAAGATCTGATGGGAATTGTGAAAGATCTGATGGGAATTGTGTAAGATCTGATGGGAATTGTGTAAGACCTGATGGGAATTTTGTAAGATCTGATGGAAATCATGTAAGATCTGATGGGAATTGCATAAGATCTTATTGGAATTTTGTTAGATCTGATGGGAATTGTGTAAGGTCTGATGGGAACTGTGTAAGATATGATGGGAATTGTGTAAGATAAAGACTGTAGTGTACCAAGATAACAAGACATTTTTGTGCAACCATTGATTTTTTATGGAGAATTATTAGGCCATTTCATCAACCATTCGATATCACAAGATGACAAGGTGCTTGTGTGTACATGAGGTACAGTTCAAGAATTTATAACTGAACTAGGGCAGAGGGGGGCAAATACAGCATACCAAACGCTAACAAGTTATATGACAGCAATAAGAAGCAAAATTCAAGGCTCACCCTCCAAGTTAAAGGTATATCTAATAACCAGAAAGATCATGGACAAAAGGTATTTCACAAAAGCTCAGTTCAGGTCAGCATTAATTATAGGTTCATTTACTATGTAGATGTGCATATTCTAGGAAGTATTTATAAATGCATTTGTTAGTTATTTTTGTTTGAATATTTAGCATCGTTTTTATGCCATCAAGAGCTAACAGATGAACAGTTATTCTAACCACTGTTTCCTGAGATCCTGCAAGGTTAATCAGTTCTTGAGCACACCAATCTCTGCAGGTAACTACATGTAATACCTTTTCCACTTAAATCAGTGATGAAAGACAAATGACAATGAGACACAATGTTGTATATTAATTACTATGGAGACTGTGACTGAACAGGGATTCAAACTCACATCTCATATAGTGAATGTTTGATTCCCTGCTTGGGCGCACATGTACCAAAGATTTGTTTAAAATAATTAGAACTTCTCTTCTAGGTTCTTAGCATTTAGGGAATAGATCTAAGATTGCTAGACTGGGCATCAGTGTAATCTGACTTAGTTTCTGCTGGAGACATTGTGAGTTTGAGAATACTGTCTCACGCGGACATTGTTGTGAAATGCTGAAAAAAATTGCCAAGAACATCTCTCACCACCAAACAAATATACAAATACAAGTATCTGAACTTCTCTGTAGTAATATATACTGAAAACAAAGCTTACATTGTAACAAAATGATTAAAAACATTGTAATATCAATATAAATAACAATTAATAACAATTAAAGAAATATATTAATGAAATAATTTGTTAAAATATTGACGCATAAATATGTATATTAACTTTGTTCCCAGATGTTTCAATATATGAAACATTGAAATAATATAGCACTTCACAAAATGAAAAGCAAGTAGCTTAATAAACACGAACACTAACGGTAACAGAAACAATACAGCAGTGACAAATGGTGTAAACATACATATATGGTCAAAAACAATATAAGTTACACTATCACATTTACATGTGACACAGCAATGGAGGCTATCTTATTTAACAGTCGTTGCACAATGAAATCGAAAAAAATGATAAAAAAAACAAATACTTAGCTGGTTGGTGTCTATTTCACCAATTTTTTTATTACAAAACAAAAACAAAAAGTACATTAATTACTACAAAACTGAATTTCATCTGGTCTTTTATTAATTCTTTAATAAATAATAATTATGCAGTTCTTCTGGAGCCAGTTTAAAATCACAATTTAACAGTCTAGACATTTTTTGTACATTTGAGATTTTAGGATGTTAAGAACATATTTTAATATGTTGGTGAAACAGAAGCTCACATAGTCTTAAGTATATGCACTATGTCAACCACTAATTTAGTCTTACAAATATTCACCCAGCCAACCAGCTAGCATAGATTTAATATTCACTATGTCAACCAGCCAGCATAGAGTTAATATTTACTATGTCAACCAGCTAGCATAGACTTAATATTCACTATGTCAACCAGCTAGCATAGTTTTGACAACAGCCACATAGTCGACCAGCTAGCATAGACTTAATATTCACTATGTCAACCAGCTAGCATAGTTTTGACAACAGTCACATAGTCAACCAGCTACCAGTTTTGACAACAGTCACATAGTCGACCAGTTAGCATATTTTTGGCAACAGTTACATAGTCAACCAGCTAGCATAGTTTTGACAAGTCACATAGTAGACCAGCTAGCATAGTTTTGACAATAGTCACATAGTCAACCAGCTAGCATAGTTTTGACAATAGTCATATAGTCAACCAGCTAGCATAGTTTTGACAATAGTGATATATTCGACCAGCTAGCATAGATTTGATAATAGTCACATAGTCAACCAGCTAGCAGCTAGACAGTTGCGGGGTGGGATTTGAACTCACGACCCCAGATGTTAAGAGATTCATGATTTGTTTACCTGATGCAGAAATGACTGATTTTGTGCTGTTTCTATTGAACTAATAATTTTACATACATGAAGACAGTGTTGGAGAAACTGTCATAACTCAAGACAGTAGTTATCTAAAATTGACAGATGGCTTATCCACAATCTTGTGGTTAGAAAAAAGGTTTAATGCCATTTTCAACACATAACAGGTTACCTATGGGATAATCAGTTTTATTGGAGCAGGAAGACCTGGCTAATCTGAGTAGAACCACCATCCTGGCAAACTTTCCAGCAAAAAGTTTTATTACCAAGCTGGGCTCGAACTAAGAAAAGAAGTGGTGTTTAGAGGCAGTACCTTAGACCATTTAGCCATAGGGGACACTTAGAAATAGATATATAAGGTATGTAGCTACATGTACTAATTAAGTTTGGTCAAAACATTTTGAAGCTATAATGTGCACAACCTATAGACAAAATTGTTAGGCAGACAGTCAAGCATACACGTACATCAAACATAGGAGATCAGATCATCTTGTGACTTAAGTGAGTCCATTAGATGTGGATGAGGTAAAAAGAAGTGGTCAGTGATAAACTGACCAGAGCACATAAACATATAACTTTGCCGCTATCATCCATTTGTAACAGAATTACACGCAGAATTGCATGTATTTGAGTAAAAAAGAATGGAACAAATATTACACAGTCTTTGCAATTCATTTCATAACTATGTTGTTAATTAGTACATGTAATATGATTGCTTCCTGAGCAAAAACATTGTTGCCGACTAGAATATTGACCAATTTCATTAACCAAGTTTATTTCAGGTTAGAACATAATTATTATAAGACCATGTGTTTTGCCAATCAGAACATTAACTTCTATCTTCGCCAAACTTTCACTTCAGGTTAGAGCAAACATGTGTATTGCCAACCAGTACTTTGACTAAGTTTCAATTCAGATTAGAGTACATTATGTGTATTGCCTACCATAACACTGACTACTTTCTTTCAGTAAGTTTCATTTCAGATTTAAAAAAACGTGAAAATACTCTTAAAAATGTGAAACAGACACCCTTCTACATGTTTGTAAATCTTATCAAAAAACATTATTTCACCAAAAATTAGGTTGAAAAGGGGTTGTAACTCCAGTCCAATGTTGTTGGACAGCTACACGCAAAATATTAATTAAATACAGAGAGACATTTACAATCAGGAAACAAATTTGACTTTAGATAAACGAACGGTCAACGGTAGTAATATTTAATACCTTTTCATCATACTTCAAACGGTGGGGGGCATAAAAATTACATGATCATGTTTCAAGTTTCATCAACACAGGCTTTAGATCTACAGTGAAACTGCATTAACTCCAGCATCATAAACTTGAGCATGTAAGCCAACTCTGGGAAACTGAATGGTACTGTAGTATATAAACTTTACTGTGACAACTACAACATCAGAATCTTGAAAACTTGAGTAAAGGCGATGATCCCTTTCTTAAAAATTCTATTTTATTCAAAAGGACACCGATGTTTGAAAAAGTTCACAGATTTTCCAAAATGTTCGTTTTACCCTTCCTTTTTTTTTAACACTGTGATTCAAACATTTGTTTAAATTTTGATTGAAAATTATCGGACATTTATCCTATATTCAGAGCTGGACTTGGTTTGATTGCACTTATTTGAAAAGAACATCCTATAATCAAAAATAATTCACAGTGATCAATACTGAATAAAAGTGAATAATTAATTAAAGACAATCATTTTAAAAACAAATATATCTAGTGACGTATTATTAAAAGAATAATATAAAAAAAGGTCGTTTTTCATAAAAACATTTTTTGAAAACACCCGAGACTCAAAACATTATGTAACTCCAGCATTTAAATGGCCCCCGAGTTGACGTTGAGTTATCAAAGTTTCATTGTATTTGAACTATGCTGTTGGTAATGGGTAAACATATACACTACATAGTCCCAATGGTGCACACCCACTGTTCCATAAGCACAGAACAATGTTAGCACTGACAATGTAACAATAACCAATTTATAATACTATTGTTTGTATTTCAAGGTATCCAAACAATGCCATTTATGATTTGTTCATAGTTATTACATGCCATTTTGTGACAAAAAATCAAGATATCGCATACTGTAAATGATGCTTTGTTCAGTTTCAACTCTGTTCCCACGAGAACAATGTCTATTATATTTCAGGTATCCGACAATGTTATTTATGCTTTGTTCAGAATTATGACTCCTGCTTTGTAACAACAAAATGTATTTTACATCCAGGTATCGCATACTGTAAATGATGGTTTGTTCAGAGTTAGGACTCCCGCTATGTAACAACAAAATGTATACATCTAGGTATCGCATACTGTAAATGATGCTTTGTTCAGAGTTTCGACACTGCTTCTGTGAGAACAAAATCTATTATTCTGAGGTATCTGACACTAAACAATTTCTTGTTCAGAGCTCTGACTCAGCTTCTGTCACAACAAAATGTATTCCCGTGTCATCGGTGCCGCCATTGTCAACATCTTCCTTCATGCTCTGTAACCGTTTGTATGCCTCCTCTTGATCTGAAATTAAGATTGACTGATTGAATATTTAGCATCATTTTTATGCCATCAAGGGCTAACAGACGATCATTTAACTTAACCACTGTTTCCTGGGATCCTGAAAGATTAACCAGTACTCGAGCACTACCCATTTACGCAAGTAACTGATAACTTTCCCACTTGAATCAGTGGTGAGAGATGAATGATAATGAGACACATGTCGTATATCAACCATCATGGGGACTGTTGCCTGGTGGGGATTCGAACTCACGAACCAACTGAGCTTACCGGGCCTGACTGAAATTAAGAAATTATTAACTTTACACATGCATTTACTACAAAACATTACTTACTGGCGTATACACAGCATACAAGGCTCATCCAAAAGGCAGTGAGAATTAAAACTTAACAATCAAATCTTGCATATGATATGGTTCCATATTGGTAATGTCATGTGTAAAATATATTTACATCATTTTAAATTATGCCATTCAAGCTGACATCACTTATAACCCAATTAAGTTAAACACTTTTTTTTACTTTGATTGTGAGACATGTTATCACATTTTCTACAAATCTTGCTTGAAGTCTTCCAGGGCCGAACCAGTATAAGCATATGTGGAAAACGTGCCATGCTCTAAGTCACCACACATAGACGTGGCGGAGGATTAAACCCACAACTCTCTAATCATGAATTTGATGTTTTACCACTGGACACCACACACCACTTATAACCCAATGGCCATGTTAAAAAGAAAGCGTATATAAAATTAAGTTTTATAGAGGAATGTCTGCTGCAGATATCCACCAAGCATTAAAAAACATACGTGGTGATCAAGTTGTTTCTAGAGCAACAGCATAATTGTTTAATACTTTTAAAATCGAACATGACGACATTAAAGAGCACCATGGGTGGTTAATAAACTAGACTTTGATATTATGCCAATATACCAACTTTGGTAAAGAATGGATTTAATTATTTGAGTATGCACCCAGATCAGGGGCATAAACAGGAAAATATATTGGGAGGATCTTATCTTGTTGGTGCGATGATTGTCATGGTGTCATGTGTCACACGACATTTGTCGTAAAATGGTAAAATAGGATGGTAGTTTTATCTAAAATAGTAACATCAATATAAATATTAAAAGTACAGTATTGAATTTTCATTGGGTGATGAAAAACATGGGTGTACTTTAATGTTGCTGAGAAGGCTATTAAAGCCCCTAAAGTAGCCTAATGTTTTTCATCACTTGACTAATACTCAAAAATGTGCTTTTAATCGTAAATAAATAATTTTGTGCATACCGAGACAGTGCTGTAGACCAGCACAGTAGTGAACCATCATCATCATCAGGGCTTCCATCTTATCATCACATTTCTCCAGTTGTTGTGATATAGCACGTTTGTGTTCCTGGTCCGCTGTATCGCCATGGTTACGCATCAACTCTGATTTATATTCCGACTCTTTGTCTATTGTATTCTGTAACTTAGTTACCTGGAATGTACATGGTTTGTGTCATTTGTCATTGAATAACATTTTATCAACATTATGTGAAAAAACGTAGATTTTATCATGAGAAAAAAAGTTTTTACTCCACGTTTATTTTCTGTTAATGTAATATGTTTTGCAGATAGTATGCAAGATAAAACCAATGTATCACTAGTTAATTTCTGCTTGAACATTATAATCAACGCCTGAAAATCATATGTGTGTCAAAATCATACTACAAAATTTTATTGAAAACTAAAAATGTATGAGTTGACACTAATGCTCCTGCTATTAATTAGAAACAAGTTTTTATAAAAAAAAATTAAGTGAAAAAAAAAGGCCACAACTACAAAATTTTACTAATAATGATAAATATCAAACTCAACGAAATGGATGTTTAAGTGGGTTCTGTGTGCTTAATTTTAGCCACACAAAACATATTTTATACTTAAATATCTTTGTGGTTGTGCGGACCAAGGATCGAATGGAGGGGCTGGTGTAAAACAAAATATCCCTTTGCCATTCTTCGAATGGAAGGGGCATAGAGACAAATGTCAGTAACAATCAAATTACAAAATTATTTGATAACAACTAAACAAATACTTATGTCACAATCAGAAATCTTTATACTCTTATACACTACCAACTCATTTACATTTTGTGATATCTAACAAAAATGTGAAATACCATTTCATCCAATGTCTTTTTACGCTCTGGTAGTGAGAGATCTGCAAAGAGTTCCTTCCCCTTCTCTTTAGCTTCTATGACAACGGTATCATCAAGGCTATACCCAGGTAGTCGACTCTTTTGTATAAACAATTCTTCATCAGAGTCATCATCCTGCTACAAGAGAAAATAAATAATCTTTGTTCACACGCGTATAAATGTTTATTTGTTTGTTTGAATATTTAGTGTCACATTTTGTGCCATTTAGGGCGACATGTAACAGATGAACATAACCTAACCACTCTTTCCTGTGATCTGTACTCAAGCACATCCATTTCTGCAAGAAACAGCCAACTTTCCAACTTTATTCAGTGATGAGCTACAAATGACAATGAGACACCATGTCATATATTAATCATCACAGAGACTGTGGCTGGGCGGGAATCGAAATCCGACCCCTTGAATAATATTCAGATTCGTTTCAGACTGAGTTAACCAGACCTGGCTTACACATGTTACCCTTTACTTCATATAGACGCCTTTGGACACCTAATATAGAAGGCTTTTGAATTATTGGGTGAATTATGTTTATATTAACTGACAGAGTGGAAAACACGAGCAATCTGAACTCTTCCTGCACTGTTTTCAAAGGCCTTCTGTGAATGATAATGCGTATCTATGGAGTAAAGGGTTAAAAGAGTAAGATTTAATGCTTACTTTCAACACATTGTAAGTTACATTGTACATGTTATAATCATTTTCATCCACATATCAATGAATCTTATTTGAGTAACTGGTAAGCATCTCACAATCTTTAGATTGTGCTGAGCTTAAGCCCAAGAGCTCAACAAAGAAAGATAATTGATACTGTGATGGCCCCATTGGCCTCTTGTCCACAAAGAATTTAACCCTTCACTCACTAGATACGCGTATTCCCGCACCAATCACAGAAGGCCTTTGAAAACAGTGCAGGAAGAGTTCAGATTGCTCGTAACCAGCAATGTGAACACTTCCTGCACTGATTTCCACTCTGTCAGTTACTATAAACATAATTCACCCATTGCTGGTACATGTACGTGGTGAATTAATGCTTTCAATTTGGAAGAGTCCAAGAAAATGCTTATGGAGCAAAGGGTTAAGCAATTAAATTCAGACAAATATTCAGTGTTGTTAAATTAAAAGTTGGGGTTCACCACAGCCTAGTGATCTAAGGCACGTTGTCTAATGACAACTTTTCTCTCACGGCTTAGGTCGTGAGTTTGAGCCCTGCTCTGTTAATAAACTTTGTCAGAAAGTTTGTCATTTCTTACATAAGGAGGCTGGTTCATCTAAAATTCATTCTGAGGTCTTCCTCGATTAATATAAATGGACATGCCATATGTTATATGTTGAAAATAATAAACCCATTCAAAGGAATATTAATATAATTTATTTTGAATAACAATGAATCCAATTCAAGAGCCATTGAATACATTACATTCCTGTTACCAATGGACCTATCACACCCAAAAGCAATCTAGACCATATTTAAAAATTATATGTTATCTGTTGCCCGACTGATCCACCAAACAGCCTCTACTCAAATGTCTTTTTTTGTTGTTTCTGCCATGTTTTTAACATAAACAAACAAAATATTGTTATATACATGCATCTATTATTCAATATAAAATAATAAAAAAACACTACTACCTACTCAAATAGAGTGCCTGGGTCTGGCAACTGGACATCTCATAGTCAGTGACAAAGATCCAATCTGACCTATATTTGATAATTTTACAGCCACACACCAAATATGGATTACATACACACACCCTTTCAGCAGATACCAGTTTGGCAGACAGACATACAGAAGAACAGACAGGGCTAACACTTAATACCTCTTTATTATTCTCTGAATGGCAGGAGCAAGAAGTGATATAGAGAATAATATTTTATGGGGAATAAATAATCAATTCTTAAGATACATTTAAATGTCGAACATCCTATTTATTATAATAAAAAAAATTTGACCTAGAAGCAGCTTCAAATACATAACACAATCATGTGTTATATGTTTTGGGTATAAAATGGTAGTTTAATATTGTTACAGATATGTAATAATTTAACAAACCATAGACTGCCATCTGCTGTATTAGACATTTTAATGTTTATACATGTACATTTTATGTTACAGACTACATGTAGTCTCAATCATCCGCTTTCTAACAGCAAACAATTGAGACAATCACAATTGGTTCAACTACAGTATTTGAGAACATTTATATGTAACAGATGGATTAATTAGATGTTCCCTTTAGATGTATATGCTTCAAGCATACACCGGCTGGCCTCAGTTACATTAAACATCTCAGCTTGATATTTTCTCAACTCAAATTTCTGAAATGATCTAACTTCATTAGCATTCATCATTTTGCATGTTATCCTGAAATAATTAAAGATTGGTTATGATTTCTATTCTGTGTGTTCCTTTAATGCACAATCAATCAAATGTATCATTTACAGAAATTGAGACTTTGAAGTTGAGAAAATCCTCTGATCGAGAAGTGCAGTATTACTGGTCCCAGGATTTTAGCCAGAAGGCAATTTCGAAAAACATAAAAATAATACTTATCCAAATGGGTTGGGAGTTCACAATACTGTGAATATTATTAAAAAATTAGTTATTGCAACAACCTACCCTATTAACAGAAGAGTTGGAATAATTCCTTCTCATTCCTGCCAGGCCTAGATGTCCATCACCCATTTCTGCACCATGGGCTGCAAATGGGCTTGGTGATCTCATTGGGCTTCTGTTTGGGCTAACAGCCGGAGATATCAAAGTTTGACTGGACTCTGAGAATAAATCATACAACTTTAGACTTGCATGCATTTTTTCACTTTTATACACTCATTATTCTGATCAAAGTTATTATGCTTTTTTCTTTGATATATATATAGACATTAATATAGTCAAGTGATTTTATTTTCAAAAATAACTTTCCTTTCAGCACAAGTCCCGTTCGGTCTGAAAATTTTATTTGAGAAAGTTTGTGAGTTATTATGCTTTTTTCTTTGATATATATATAGACATTAATATATTCAAGTGTTTTTATTTTCAAAAATAACTTTCCTTTCAGCACAAGTCCCGTTCGGTCTGAAAATTTTATTTGAGAAAGTTTGTGAGTTACTTGAGGAACGCCAGTGGTTCTACTCATATTCATTCTGAAGTCTTCTTCCACCAATAAAATTGAATATGCCAAATAAAACCTGCAGTTTGTTGGTATGTGTTAAACCCATTAAAAACAAAAATTAATATATAGCCAGTATCATATTTTACCATTACGAATGGTTTTAAGACATTTAAAAATTAAAATACAGTAAGTAAAATGTTACAACTGTCAAAATATCTCATCTGCCATCAGATAAAACTATTCCTCCAATAACACATACAATTCCATTTTTTCAATAATAATGTTTTAGTAAATGAATAGTTTAAACCTTAAATGACATACACATGTTTCGATTACACATGCAATATAACCAATAGCATACTGAAATCAGCCTAAATCTGACTTTTTATACATGTTTTTGTTTGTGCCATTAGTAGCCTTCATTTGTTGGATAGCTGTTTGCATGTTGTAGACAAGGTCTGTGATCACTTATCTCTCACCGTTGGGGTTTTGGGTTCAAGCCCAACTCGGATCAATGACCCCTGGATTTACAGTCGGACGCTCTACCAAATGAGCTAATCCACTCGGATCAAAGCCGTTATGTGAGAAAGTTTGTCAGTTACTTGTGGAAGGACGGTAGTTAAACTCAAATTCACTAAGAGGCTTCTCTCCGTCACCTGGATATGTCATTTATAACTTGTCATATGTTGATAATGGCGTTAAACTCAAATTCACTAGGAGGCTTTTCTCCACCACCTGGATATGCCATATATAACCTGTCATTTGTTGACAATGGCATTGAACTCAAATTAACTTGGAGACTTTTCTCCACCACCTGGATATGCCATATACATGTATAACCTGTCATATGTTGACAATGGCGTTAAACTCAAATTAACTCGGAGACTTTTCTCCACCACCTGGATATGCCATATATAACCTGTCATATGCTGACAATGGCGTTAAACTCAAATTTACTCAAATTCACTAGGAGGCTTTTCTCCACCACCTGGATATGCCATATATAACTTGTCATATGTTGACAATGGCGTTAAACTCAAATTCACTAGGAGGCTTTTCTCCGCCACCTGGATATGCCATATATAACTTGTCATATGTTGACAATGGCGTTAAACTCAAATTCACTAGGAGGCTTTTCTCCACCACCTGGATATGCCATATATAACTTGTCATATGTTGACAATGGCCTAAACTCAAATTCACTAGGAGACTTTTCTCCACCACCTGGATATGCCATATATAACTTGTCATATGTTGACAATGGCGTTAAACTCAAATTCACTAGGAGGCTTTTCTCCATCACCTGGATATGCCATATATAACCTGTCATATGTTGACAATGGCGTTAAACTCAAATTCACTAGGAGGCTTTTCTCCACCACCTGGATATGCCATATATAACCTGTCATATGCTGACAATGGCGTTAAACTCAAATTCACTAGGAGGCTTTTCTCCACCACCTGGATATGCCATATATAACCTGTCATATGTTGACAATGGCGTTAAACTCAAATTCACTAGGAGACTTTTCTCCACCACCTGGATATGTCATATATAACTTGTCATATGTTGACAATGGCGTTAAACTCAAATTCACTCAAATTAACTCGGAGACTTTTCTCCACCACCTGGATATGCCATATATAACCTGTCATATGTTGACAATGGCGTTAAACTCAACTACAGTCAATAAATTATTTTCACTAATTATCAGTTTTCCATCATAAGTTGCTGTATGGTGGTTAGTATCACTTTCAACAATTTTTCAGTCATATCACAACGGTGTCTACTTGAGACAGTATTCTGAGCGCTGTCACACTGGAGTATCATGCCGCAGACACATGGTATGATACCCCACCCAGTCACATTATACTGACACCGGGCCGACCAGACCTAGAACTCTCCTCTAAATGCTGAGCGTCAAGCGAGGAAGCTTCTAGTTCCATTTTTAAAGTCTTTGGTATGACCCGGCCGGGGATCGAACCCACGACCTTCGACATGCGAGGCGGACGCTTTACCACTAGACCACGCTGTGGTCTTTCCATCATAAAAACCTATATATCAATTAAGCTTTGTTCAAATGTTTAGCATCATGTTCATGCCATCCAGGGCTATAGATGATCAGTATACCAAACCACTCTTTCCAAACATCCTGGAAGGTTAACTTATGTTTCAGCACACTCATCTGATAAATTTCCCACTTGAATCAGAGGTGAAAGACGAATGACAATGAGATGCATGTAGTATATCAATCAACATGAGAATGTGATCGGGTGGGGATTCCAACTTACAACCTCTTGATTGATAGTCAGACATCCTACAGACTGAGATAACCTGGAACAAAATCAGTCAATGGATAAAAATAAGAATTTAAAATTTAAATCAATTATGAGATCCCAGACTTACTGCTTGGAATATTTAGTGGTAGAGTTTGCTGGTCTTTGTTTCTCAGTTTCCTAAATATGCCACCTGTCCCCGTAGTTTTCACCTCCTTATCTTCCTTGTCTGCATCCCCACCCCGTACAGGGGGTACCCACAGTTCACTGGGCCGCCTTGCTACCTTCGGTCCATCCCTATAAAAATTAAAATTTCATTAATTATGATAATGAGAAGATTGATTGATTGTTTGGTGTTTAGCAGTGCTTTCAATAATGCTTGAGTCAAATCTCTAGGGTGTCTAATTGAAAAGTATTCTAAGCACTGTCACGCTGGCATATCATGCTGAGACATATGGTATGATACCCCATCCAGTCATAATATACGAACACCAGAACTGAGCAGTCCCAGAACTTTCAAATAAATGCTGAGCATCAAGTGAGAAAGCTACTAGCATTATTTTTCAAGGTTTTTGGTAAGATCCAGCCTGGTATAAAACACACACATGCATGACAGACACTTTACCACTAGACCACCACTGACTTAATGAAAAAGAAAATAAGAAGTGTCAGAATACCAAACATGGCAATTAAAGGGAAAATTAATAATCTGCATTTTTTTTCTGGTAAAATTGTTCAAGCTGATGAATGCGGGTTTAACCCCCAACACGACAGGCTGGCCTGTTAATTAGTATAAGCTGTGTATCTGATTTTTTATCTATACCAAGTTAAGAAGTTCTCCATAAGCTGTGTATCTGATTATTTATCTATACCAAGTTAAGAAGTTCTCCATAAGCTGTGTATCTGATTATTTATCTATTCCAAGTTAAGAAGTTCTCCATAAGCTGTGTATCTGATTATTTATCTATACCAAGTTAAGCAGTTCTCCATAAGCTGTGTATCTGATTATTTATCTATACCAAGTTAAGCAGTTCTCCATAAGCTGTGTATCTGATTATTTCTTTATCTATACCAAGTTAAGCAGTTCTCCATTAAAAGCTATGTATCTGATTATTTATTTATACCAAGTTAAGCAGTCCCCATCAGCCGTCTCCCTACAGAGCTGTGCTCAAGGCCAGATAGTTCACAAGGCTGAAGGGGGATGGTAGTGTAGTTGATAAAGCGTTGACCGCTTTCAACAAAGGTCGAAGGTTCAATCCAAGGAACAGAGCTTCTATTTGAATTCTGAGGTCATCGTCACACAATAAAACTGGATGGTATAATTGTATATGATTATTTAAACCTATTATGCATTGAAAGTTGGTTTAAAATCCTGGTCCCTCCCTTCCATTAAAAAGTAAGACATTGTAACTTACCTTGAACACAATGTTTGAGCCTGGCATTTTTCCACACATTTTTTGTGACAAACCATATTGCACACTCCACAGTGGAGAGCTCCCTTGAACCAGATCTGAAATATAAGGGTACATGTATATATGTGAATAAAGATGCTACATGATCATGGATTCTCCATATTTAACATTATTGCCAAACTATTTTGAAATCAGACAATGCACTGTAGCAGATTTACAGCAAAGATACAAACTTGACTTTTGACCGTGACATGACCTTGGCCAATGGCTGGTAACAAGAATTTATATACAGCAGAGTAACAAAAAATAATAGATTGTAAAACAAACATAGGTGCATAAGTGTATAAGCATATCACTAAAATAAACAACATAACCCCATACGCTTTTTTACCAGATTCTACAGTATATCAAAAATTATGATTTTAACAAAATATAGGGACGGTCAAACATAGTTACTATTAATCCATTCCATGTGTTCAATAAAATAAAAGGAATACCATATATCCCAGAATAAACACCCCCAACTACTTTTATGGAATATAAAATGACTTTACAAACCAGAAGTTGGTCTTTAATACAGATAAGTTCATGTATATAAATATTGAAATCTAGTTTAAATAGTTTAAAGTTGATGAAATGTCTCATTACTCACAGTGTATTTTATGACATTTTAAACAAATTTCCTACAAAACTTTCCTACAAAAAAGTTCTTTACCCCAAAGAAATGTTGTTCTTTT
Organism: Panopea generosa; assembly: GCA_029582155.1. Classification (NCBI taxonomy): domain Eukaryota; kingdom Metazoa; phylum Mollusca; class Bivalvia; order Adapedonta; family Hiatellidae; genus Panopea; species Panopea generosa. The sequence continues at coordinate 57,479,830 of CM055896.1, forward strand.
GCAAAATGCATCGCCCCTTTGGACTTTATTCAAGGGGCATACGATATACTCATTATTACATAATTATACACTTGTATTGTGGTCACCTTATAATAGCAAACTCATTATTACATAATTATACACTTATATTGTGGTCACCTTATAATAGCAAACTCATTGTTACATAATTATACACTTATATTGTGGTCACCTTATAATAGCAAACTCATTATTACATAATTATACACTTATATTGTGGTCACCTTATAATAGCAAACTCATTGTTACATAATTATACACTTATATTGTGGTCACCTTATAATAGCAAACTCATTATTACATAATTATACACTTATATGTGGTCAACTTATAAAAGCGAACTCATTATGACATAATTATACACTTATATGTGGTCACCTTATAATAGCAAACTCATTATTACATAATTATACACTTATATGTGGTCACCTTATAATAGCAAACTCATTATAACATAATCATACACTCATATGTGGTTACCTTATAATAGCAAACTCATTAATCATACACTTATATGTGGTCACCTTATAATAGCAAACTCATTATTACATAATTATACACTATATGTGGTCACCTTATAATAGCAAACTCATTAATCATACACTTATATGTGGTCACCTTATAATAGCAAACTCATTTTTACATAATCATACACTTATATGTGGTCACCTTATAATAGCAACCTCATTAATCATACACTTGTATGTGGTCACCTTATAATAGCAAACTCATTAATCATACACTTGTATGTGGTCACCTTATAACAGCAAACTCATTAATCATACACTTGTATGTGGTCACCTTATAACAGCAAACTCATTAATCATACACTTATATGTGGTCACCTTATAACAGCAAACTCATTAATCATACACTTGTATGTGGTCACCTTATAACAGCAAACTCATTAATCATACACTTATATGTGGTCACCTTATAACAGCAAACTCATTAATCATACACTTGTATGTGGTCACCTTATAACAGCAAACTCATTAATCATACACTTGTATGTGGTCACCTTATAACAGCAAACTCATTAATCATACACTTATATGTGGTCACCTTATAACAGCAAACTCATTATTCATACACTTGTATGTGGTCACCTTATAATAGCAAACTCATTAATCATACACTTGTATGTGGTCACCTTATAACAGCAAACTCATTAATCATACACTTGTATGTGGTCACTTTATAATAGCAAACTCATTAATCATACACTTATATGTGGTCACCTTATTATAGCAAACTCATTAATCATACACTTATATGTGGTCACCTTATAATAGCAAACTCATTATTACATAATCATACACTTATATGTGGTCACCTTATAATAGCAAACTCATTAATCATACACTCATATGTGGTCACCTTATAACAGCAAACTCATTAATCATACACTTATATGTGGTCACCTTATAATAGCAACCTCATTAATCATACACTTGTATGTGGTCACCTTATAACAGCAAACTCATTAATCATACACTTATATGTGGTCACCTTATAATAGCAAACTCATTATTACATAATCATACACTTATATGTGGTCACCTTATAATAGCATACCTTTTTCCCACAGAAGCGGCAGTGAGTTCCGGACGGAAACTGCGACGGTACAAGGTTATGTCTGCCATCTACAGATCTACAACAGCAGAGACAGGTTATAGCAGGATGTAGCAAGATGACAACACTAGTTTGTTACATTCTGGTAAATCTAGATACAAAAATCATCTCTAAACTAAGCGTATTGTTTTATGTTACTAGCTGCTTGCTTCATCTAAGTGCATCATTGTCAGGGCTAACAGAAGATCAGTTAACCTAACCACTATTTCCTGGGATCCTGGAAGGTTAATCAGTATTTAAGCACACCTATCTCTTCAAGTAACTGGTAGCTTCCCACTTGAATCAGCGGAGAGAGACGAATGACAATGAGATGCAATGTAGTATATCAATCATTATTGAGACTGTGGCTGGACAGGTATTCAAACTCTTGACCCCTGGATTGATAGTCAGATGCGCTACAGACTAAGCTAATTGGGCCCAGCATCTTCTTTTGCAAAGGTAGCCTTTTTCTGCTTCTTCAGGTATTATTAGCTCAGTTGGTAGCGTGTCTGACTATCAATCCAAGGGACGTTAGTTCAAATCCCCGCCTGGCCACAGTCTCTATGATGATTGATATACAACATTGTGTCTCATTATCATATGTCTCTCACTGCTAATTCAAGTGGGAATGTTATCAGTGACTTGTAGAGATTAGGTCTGCAAGAGAACTGGTTAACCTTCCAGGATCCCAGGAAACAGTGTTTAGGTTAACTGATCATCTGTTAGCCCCCGATGGCATAAAAATGACGCTAAATATTCAAACAGAAAGCTTCTACATTTGTATACTGATAAACGATTCCTAATCCACTATTACTAAATAAACAAGAAACAAGAGAGATGACCCTAAACCATTGACCTGTAGCAGAAGAGACAAGGCTAAATATAGCAATTTTTTATTATTTAAGGGCAACAACTCTGGCAAACATTCAATATTAAATTAAGACTGTTAAAAAATGTCATGTGGTGTGTAACTTTCGTGTAGTCTGGTAAAGCACCAATGATAAAAGCTGATCCTATAATATACACAGCCTAAACATTAAAAGAAACAAAGATGAATGATGGACAGCAAACTATGACCATGAAGATCAGAACAGCTGACCACAAACTTTATTCTGTTGATCCAAAAAAGCTCTTTCAGTCTGAGAAGATTTGAGCAGCATTTGGTCTAGCAGATTCAAGACTGTAATCTGGACATGAAACATGCAAAAAATCTCTTGTACCATGATCTCTGTTTGTTTGAATATTTAGCATCATTTTGTGCGACTGAGGGCTAAAAGATGATCAGTTAACCAAACTTCTCCTTCCTTGGATCCTGAAAGGTATTCAATACATGTTCTCAAGAACATACCTCTCTTCACCAGTAACTGATACATTGAATCAGCGGTGAGAGACTAATGCTAATTAGACACAATATAGTATATCAATCATCATTAAGACTGTGACAGGGCAAGGATTTCAACTCACGACCCCTGGATTGATAGCCATACATGCTACTATCTGAGCTAACCTGGGCCAACCAATAATCTCTGAATATAATTATATATATATCCAGGGAGCACAACTGTGTAGCAAGACACTGTCTCTTTTGTATATCCAGGCATTTAATGAGTGTGAACAACAACATTTACCTCTCTGTGCCAATTAATTATTTAATATTAAATCATGTGAATGTGATAAAACTGATTTTATTCTGTAAGCTTTAAATCAAGATAAACTGAACATACTTTTATTCTGTAAGCTTTAAATCAAGATAAACTGAACATACTTTTATTCTGTAAGCTTTAAATCAAGATAAACTGAATATACTAAGTCTTTTATTCTGTAAGCTTTAAATCAAGATAAACTGAACATACTTTTATTCTGTAAGCTTTAAATCAAGATATTACACTGCAAAATTGTACCGAGTACATTTATTCACTTGCATTAACCACATAGTGTATAGCTTACATGAACATATTTGATGAAATGAAATATGTGAAGCTAAAAGCTCAAACTAAGCATATAAAAATTGCCACCTTTGGATTAAATGTATTACTCCACAAAACTTACCTAAAAAATAGCTACCATTGATATTACAGTAAAGCAAATTGTTTAACCCTTTACTCCATAGATACGCGTTTTCCCGTACCAATCACAGAAGGCCTTTGAAAACAGTGCAGGAAGAGTTCAGATTGCTCGTAACGAGCAATCTGAACAGTTCCTGCACTGTTTTCCACACTGTCAGTTAATATAAACATAATTCACCCAATAATTCAAAAGCCTTCTATATTAGGTGTCCAAAGGTGTCTGTATTAGAGGTGTCCAAAGGCGTCTATATTAGAGGTTTCCAAATATGTCTATATGAAGTAAAGAGTTAATTCTTGTATATGGTCTGTACAAGTACTTACTCCTTCACTTCTGGATGGTAGCTGAGTGTAGGAGCTGGTGGGTTGAGTATTTCATTGATGATTTCCTTACGCTCTTTATTCTCCACTTTCTTGAAGGGAACATGATTAAATGACAGAGAAATGTCACCATGACAGATGTTCTTGTCAAACCCTGGAAGACCAGCAAACAGGAACTTTGAACGACTGAAAGAAAACATAAGTATGCAGAAAGTTTATCTAAATACAGCAAAACTCAAAGACACATTTATTTATAGGTGATGAGCAACCTCGTATTTTAACTAAACTGTTTAAAGCACAACTCAACTTGTATTGAGCAGACCATCTTTGTTTTTCTCACTAAATTTTACAATGAATTTTTGTTTGAATATGGGGCATTATGTTTATGCTATTGAGGGCTTACATGCTATCAGTTAACCTCAAAACTCTGGATGGTTAACCAGAACCTGAGCTCACTCATCTCCGCAAGTAATTTATAACTTTACCAGTTGAATCAGAAGTGAGAGATAAATGCCAATGAGACACAATGTGTTATATATCAATCTGCACAACACTGTGGATCTGACAATGACACAAATAGCAGTTAGTGTAGGAACAAGCAACAGACACTAATAAGATACTGAGAAAGGAAAGATGTTAATGGCAGTGAGGTAAAATCTACAGTTAATGAAAGACATAGAGGAAATATTTAAAGACACAGATGAGAAAATAGTGAGACAAAAAATACAGACATAGAAATGAGAAAGTTTGATACAATATAGAAAGATTAGCCCTTGAAAGATTCAGGCAATAAGCAGTAACACAGATGAAAAACAGTAGTTTGAAGGTTTGATACACTAAAAGACAGATCAGCCCATGAATGACACTGGCAAGAAAAAAACATTACCTAGCAGTGATATAACCTAGCAGTGACATTACCTAGCAGTGATATTACCTAGCAGTGATATTACCTAGTAGTGACATTACCTAGCAGTAACATTATCTGGCAGTGACATTACCTAGCAGTGATATTACCTAGTAGTGACATTACCTAGCAGTGACATTATCTGGCAGTGGGATTACCTAGCAGTGATAATACATAGTAGTGATACTACCTAGCAGTGATATTTCTTAGCAGTTATATTACCAAGCAGTGGTATTACCTAGCAGCAATATTACCTAGCAGCAGTGATATTACCTAGCAGTGATATTACCTAGTAGTGACATAACAGTGACATTACCTATCAGCAATACTACCTAGTAGTAATATTACCTAGCAGTGACATTATCTAGCAGCAATATTACCTAGAAGTGATATTACCTAGCAATGACATAACCTAGCAGCAATATTATCTAGCAGTGATATTACCTAGTAGTGACATAACAGTGACATTACCTAGCAGTGATATTACCTAGTAGTGATATTACCTAGTAGTGACATAACAGTGACATTACCTAGCAGTGATATTACCTAGTAGTGATATTACCTAGCAGTGACATTACCTAGCAGTGATATTACCTAGCAGCAGCCATATTTCCTAGCAGTGATATTATCTAGTAGTGACATTACCTAGCAGTGATATGACATAGCAGCAATATTACCTAGTAATGATATTACATAGTAGATATTGTCTAGCAGTGATATTACCTAGCAGTGATATTACCTAACAGAGATATTACCAAGCAGCAATATTACCCAGTAGTGATATTACATAGTAGATATATTGCCTAGCAGTGATATACCCTAGCAGTGACATTACCTAGCAGTGATATTACCTAGTAGTGATATATCAAAGAAGAGATATTGCCTAGCAGTGGCATTACCTAGCAATGACATTATCTAGCAGTGATATTACCTAGTAGTGATATTACATAGTAGAGATATTGCCTAGCAGTGATATTACCTAGCAGTGATATAACCTAGCAGTGACATTACCTAGCAGTGATATTACCTAGTGTGATATTACATAGTAGAGATGTGATATTACCTAGCAGTGATATAACCTAGCAGTGACATTACCTAGCAGTGATATTACCTAGCAGTGACATTACCTAGCAGTGATATTACCTAGCAGTGGTATTACCTAGCAGCAATATTACCTAGCAGCAGTGATATTACCTAGTAGTCACATAACAGTGACATTACCTAGCAGTGATATAACCTAGCAGTGATATTACCTAGCAGTGGTATTCTCCTCCGGTGGGTGAAGATATAAGGTATACTGTGTATCCCCCTGCACAGTCAATAGACAGCCAGCTGTAATGTCTGCCAGTGGTATACTAACCTGGAAATAAATAAGAGGTTAAAATATTCCTGATGAATATTATAGACAATTGCTTTATTTTTTTTCAAAGACTTTTCCTATGAAAAGATTTTTAAGAAACTTCCAAATTTTAAAGACCAATATATTTTCATTTGATATCAATAATAATAAAAAAGATTTCTGTCAAAGTACCATTTTGTTTTATATTGGTCCACTGACAACATACCTGCTCTATATTTATCTTTGGTTGTAAACCATTTTTTTTTAGTTTTTCATTGCAGTTTAGGTCATTATAAATTAATTGCTAGATTATCATCCAAATTTTTCTTAAAAATAGGGAGGGTGGGAGGATTTTATTTTTTATTTTAATTTTTAAATTTTTTTATGTTTTTTTTAATAATTTTTTTTTAATGAAAATAAAAAAGGTCAGGCGGCATAAAAAATAGGGGGGGGGGGGGGATGATAATCTAACAATTAACTTAGTATGGCCTTACATTCTGTGTAACAAGATTGCAAAAACTGGCAGTGTCAAAGGAGTTGTTACCTTTGTATGTGCAAATTGGTGAGCTTTAAAACGCAGCAATCCTCTTGAAGTATCTACATCTCTATCTATTTATTGGTCTTTACAACAAAATAAATGAAACAATTATAAATTGTTCTTTGATTTGCATATCATAATATTGTAACTTAGTAATAAGTGTGGTGTATTTGTTATAATGTATAAATTATGTTCATGCATTGTTCAAAATAAAAAAATCCAATATTAATATATTTCATTTTGATACTATCACTCTAAAATAATTTTCCACTTAAAAATAAAACCTTCAACAATATTACAAGACTAAATACCTGTGGTCATCAGTGTTTCCAAAAGAAAAACATTTCTTGCATTGACACTGTTACTCATGCTCCTTTTGATTGCTTGGTTTACCTTCAGTATTCTGTACCTTCTCCCTGTGTACTGCTTGGTTTACCTACAGTATTCTGTACCTTCTCCCTGTGTACTACTTGGTTTACCTTCAGTATTCTGTACCTTCTCCCTGTGTACTGCTTGGTTTACTTTCAGTATTCTGTACCTACTCCCTGTGTACTGCTTGGTTTACCTACAGTATTCTGTACCTTCTCCCTGTGTACTGCTTGGTTTACCTACAGTATTCTGTACCTTCTCCCTGTGTACTGCTTGGTTTACTTTCAGTATTCTGTACCTTCTCCCTGTGTACTGATTGGTTTACCTACAGTATTCTGTACCTTCTCCCTGTGTACTGCTTGGTTTACCTACAGTATTCTGTACCTTCTCCCTGTGTACTGCTTGGTTTACTTTCAGTATTCTGTACCTTCTCCCTGTGTACTGCTTGGTTTACCTACAGTATTCTGTACCTGCTCCCTGTGTACTGCTTGGTTTACCTTCAGTATTATGTACCTACTCCCTGTGTACTGCTTGGTTTACCTACAGTATTCTGTACCTACTCCCTGTGTACTGCTTGGTTTACTTTCAGTATTCTGTACCTGGTCCCTGTGTACTGCTTGGTTTACCTTCAGTATTCTGTACCTTCTCCCTGTGTACTGCTTGGTTTACCTACAGTATTCTGTACCTGCTCCCTGTGTACTGCTTGGTTTACTTTCAGTATTCTGTACCTACTCCCTGTGTACTGCTTGGTTTACTTTCAGTATTCTGTACCTGCTCCCTGTGTACTGCTTGGTTTACCTTCAGTATTCTGTACCTACTCCCTGTGTACTGTTTGGTTTACTTTCAGTATTCTGTACCTGCTCCCTGTGTACTGCTTGGTTTACCTTCAGTATTCTCTACCTTCTCCCTGTGTACTGCTTGGTTTACCTACAGTATTCTGTACCTTCTCTCTATGTACTGCTTGGTTTACTTTCAGTATTCTGTACCTTCTCCCTGTGTACTGCTTGGTTTACCTACAGTATTCTGTACCTTCTCACTGTGTACTGCTTGGTTTACCTACAGTATTCTGTACCTTCTCCCTGTGTACTGCTTGGTTTACCTACAGTATTCTGTACCTGCTCCCTGTGTACTGCTTGGTTTACCTTCAGTATTCTGTACCTACTCCCTGTGTACTGTTTGGTTTACTTTCAGTATTCTGTACCTGCTCCCTGTGTACTGCTTGGTTTACCTACAGTATTCTGTACCTGCTCCCTGTGTACTGCTTGGTTTACTTTCAGTATTCTGTACCTACTCCCTGTGTACTGCTTGGTTTACCTTCAGTATTCTGTACCTGCTCCCTGTGTACTGCTTGGTTTACTTTCAGTATTCTGTACCTGCTCCCTGTGTACTGCTTGGTTTACTTTCAGTATTCTGTACCTTCTCCCTGTGTACTGCTTGGTTTACTTTCAGTATTCTGTACCTGCTCCCTGTGTACTGCTTGGTTTACCTTCAGTATTCTGTACCTTCTCCCTGTGTACTGCTTGGTTTACCTTCAGTATTCTGTACCTTCTCCCTGTGTACTGCTTGGTTTACCTACAGTATTCTGTACCTGCTCCCTGTGTACTGCTTGGTTTACCTACAGTATTCTGTACCTGCTCCCTGTGTACTGCTTGGTTTACCTTCAGTATTCTGTACCTTCTCCCTGTGTACTGCTTGGTTTACCTTCAGTATTCTGTACCTGCTCCCTGTGTACTGCTTGGTTTACCTACAGTATTCTGTACCTTCTCCCTGTGTACTGCTTGGTTTACTTTCAGTATTCTGTACCTGCTCCCTGTGTACTGCTTGGTTTACCTTCAGTATTCTGTACCTACTCCCTGTGTACTGCTTGGTTTACTTTCAGTATTCTGTACCTTCTCCCTGTGTACTGCTTGGTTTACCTACAGTATTCTGTACCTGCTCCCTGTGTACTGCTTGGTTTACTTTCAGTATTCTGTACCTGCTCCCTGTGTACTGCTTGGTTTACCTTCAGTATTCTGTACCTGCTCCCTGTGTACTGCTTGGTTTACTTTCAGTATTCTGTACCTACTCCCTGTGTACTGCTTGGTTTACCTACAGTATTCTGTACCTGCTCCCTGTGTACTGCTTGGTTTACCTTCAGTATTCTGTACCTACTCCCTGTGTACTGCTTGGTTTACTTTCAGTATTCTGTACCTGCTCCCTGTGTACTGCTTGGTTTACCTACAGTATTCTGTACCTACTCCCTGTTTACTGCTTGGTTTACCTTCAGTATTCTGTACCTTCTCCCTGTGTACTGCTTGGTTTACCTACAGTATTCTGTACCTGCTCCCTTTGTACTGCTTGGTTTACCTACAGTATTCTGTACCTGCTCCCTGTGTACTGCTTGGTTTACCTTCAGTATTCTGTACCTACTCCCTGTGTACTGCTTGGTTTACTTTCAGTATTCTGTACCTGCTCCCTGTGTACTGCTTGGTTTACCTTCAGTATTCTGTACCTGCTCTCTGTGTACTGCTTGGTTTACCTACAGTATTCTGTACCTGCTCCCTGTGTACTGCTTGGTTTACCTTCAGTATTCTGTACCTGCTTCCTGTGTACTGCTTGGTTTACCTACAGTATTCTGTACCTGCTCCCTGTGTACTGCTTGGTTTACCTTCAGTATTCTGTACCTACTCCCTGTGTACTGCTTGGTTTACTTTCAGTATTCTGTACCTGCTCCCTGTGTACTGCTTGGTTTACCTTCAGTATTCTGTACCTACTCCCTGTGTACTGCTTGGTTTACTTTCAGTATTCTGTACCTGCTCCCTGTGTACTGCTTGGTTTACCTACAGTATTCTGTACCTGCTCCCTGTGTACTGCTTGGTTTACCTTCAGTATTCTGTACCTACTCCCTGTGTACTGCTTGGTTTACTTTCAGTATTCTGTACCTGCTCCCTGTGTACTGCTTGGTTTACCTTCAGTATTCTGTACCTACTCCCTGTGTACTGCTTGGTTTACTTTCAGTATTCTGTACCTTCTCCCTGTGTACTGCTTGGTTTACCTACAGTATTCTGTACCTGCTCCCTGTGTACTGCTTGGTTTACCTACAGTATTCTGTACCTGCTCCCTGTGTACTGCTTGGTTTACCTACAGTATTCTGTACCTGCTCCCTGTGTACTGCTTGGTTTACCTACAGTATTCTGTACCTGCTCCCTGTGTACTGCTTGGTTTACCTACAGTATTCTGTACATGCTCCCTGTGTACTGCTTGGTTTACTTTCAGTATTCTGTACCTTCTCCCTGTGTACTGCTTGGTTTACCTACAGTATTCTGTACCTGCTCCCTGTGTACTGCTTGGTTTACCTACAGTATTCTGTACCTGCTCCCTGTGTACTGCTTGGTTTACCTTCAGTATTCTGTACCTACTCCCTGTGTACTGCTTGGTTTACTTTCAGTATTCTGTACCTGCTCCCTGTGTACTGCTTGGTTTACCTTCAGTATTCTGTACCTACTCCCTGTGTACTGCTTGGTTTACTTTCAGTATTCTGTACCTTCTCCCTGTGTACTGCTTGGTTTACCTACAGTATTCTGTACCTGCTCCCTGTGTACTGCTTGGTTTACCTACAGTATTCTGTACCTGCTCCCTGTGTACTGCTTGGTTTACCTTCAGTATTCTGTACCTACTCCCTGTGTACTGCTTGGTTTACTTTCAGTATTCTGTACCTGCTCCCTGTGTACTGCTTGGTTTACCTACAGTATTCTGTACCTGCTCCCTGTGTACTGCTTGGTTTACCTTCAGTATTCTGTACCTACTCCCTGTGTACTGCTTGGTTTACTTTCAGTATTCTGTACCTGCTCCCTGTGTACTGCTTGGTTTACCTTCAGTATTCTGTACCTACTCCCTGTGTACTGCTTGGTTTACTTTCAGTATTCTGGACCTTCTCCCTGTGTACTGCTTGGTTTACCTACAGTATTCTGTACCTGCTCCCTGTGTACTGCTTGGTTTACCTTCAGTATTCTGTACCTTCCCCCTGCGTACTGCTTGGTTTACCTTCAGTATTCTGTACCTTCTCCCTGTGTACTGCTTGGTTTACCTTCAGTATTCTGTACCTTCTCCCTGTGTACTGCTTGGTTTACTTTCAGTATTCTGTACCTTCTCCCTGTGTACTGCTTGGTTTACCTTCAGTATTTTATACCTTCTCCCTGTGTACTGCTTGGTTTACCTTCAGTATTCTGTACCTTCTCCCTGTGTACTGATTGGTTTACCTTCAGTATTCTGTACCTTCTCCCTGTGTACTGCTTGGTTTACTTTCAGTATTCTGTACCTGCTCCCTGTGTACTGCTTGGTTTACCTACAGTATTCTGTACCTTCTCCCTGTGTACTGCTTGGTTTACCTTCAGTATTCTGTACCTTCTCCCTGTGTACTGCTTGGTTTACCTACAGTATTCTGTACCTGCTCCCTGTGTACTGCTTTTAGTACCTATTCTGGACACATCCTTGCATACCATTTGCAAAACTACTCATGTATCTATCTAGAACATCATTTGCATAACCAAAACAATTCTGCCTTTGTCGGTCACTTTCATTATTCAATTAACATACCAATATTCACCCCCACCCCAGTTCATATTTAACACAGAATCCCTGAATCTGCCCCTGTTTAAGACTTACATATCCTATTTTGGTGGAGATATCACTGTACTGTGGTAAACTGTTGGTGGGCAGGGAACCCTTGTGCTGGGTATCACCTTTCCCACTGGCTGAGATCTGTTTGGAGGTCCTTTCATTGCGTGCCATTTTACACATTACACATACATTCACAAACTGGTCATCATCTGTACAGTCAAATTCAAACTCTTCATTCCATTCCGGTTCCTAAAATAATTATATATACATGAATGATCATTTTGGAGCTTACCCTATTTCAGTGCTCTATAAATAGCTCATGATCACTTATTTACATCTTGTCAATGGAGTTGTAGGTTTAAGCCTCAATTTTGACTAAAACCATAAATAGACAACTTGCCAGCTACAGTACATGCAGAAGGATGTTGCTTCTACTCAACCATATGTACCAGTCTATAACAGTAAAATAAGCATTGGATATTGACAACTTCAGTGTTGTTGGTTTATTTTTAATAGAATTTTGATTAAAAGTTTTTCTAATACCATTAACATTTTCAAAATAAGAATTGCATATGCATTTAACATTCGAAGAAAAGTTTATCTGGGGCACTAATATAACTTCACTGTAAGTTCTCACTCATAGAAGTGTCTTATAAGTTGTCTGGAGATAACTAAAATCATGCATTGAGAGTTGTTGGTTCAATTCTCAGCTCATCCTAAAGATTTTAATAGCAGGTACCAAGCCAGCTAGGTGGTTATACCCAGATCTAGGTACTAGTGTCATATTTTTAACTACAAAATAAAAATTACTAAAAAGACTCACCACAGAAAATGGTACTTCTTGTGTTGTTGTTTCTTGTCCCGACTTTCTTTCATTTAATTGGTAACCATAGTAACCAATATCCCCAGGAAGACTGTTGCATTCTGGTTCAGTTGCCTGGTCAGTAGTATGAAGTTATATAAAATGATTAGACATGTTAAATATGTTTATAAACGCCAATGTTGCTCAACTGAATGCTCCATAAACCGAAAAATATTGGATTACATTGGCGCTGTACATCAATTTCATGTGATTAACCCTTTACTTCATAGATATGCGTTTTCCCGCACCAATCACAGAAGGCTTTTGAAAACAGTGCAGGAAGAGTTCAGATTGCTCGCCTTCCTACACTGTTTTCCACTCTGTCAGTTAATATAAACATAATTTATCCAATAATTCAAAAGCCTTCTATATTAGAGGTGTCCAAAGGCGTCTATATTAGGTGTCCAAAGGCGTCGATATTAGATGTCCAAAGGCGTCTTTATGAAGTAAAGGGTTAAACACAAGCAAACAACTTTCAAATGTGTTTGCTTGTGATAGTTAATGTTTACAGTGAACATGATGTTCAGTTGACTTGTGTTATCAAACATTAGCACACAATGTATAATCAACTGAACACAATACAGACAAATGACATCAACATATACTTCTATGTCATCTTTTTACCACAGTAAAAGATTATCTTACACGCTCATGTTATCCCTGTCGGGTAGTTGAAAAAGAAATACCCATCAGTTGTAAAGATCAGACATCCTTATCCAGTTTGTGAGAATAATGGAATAATTTTAATTTTTAATAAGATTTTATAGTATACTGTATTTTAAGAGTATTTGGATTAATGGTTTTTAGCAACACTGTCTTTGACTTATTTCGTATTGCAAAACAGTAAAAGCACTTTCAAATATCAAAAGCCATCTAAGCCACAAGGTACATATCGCCCCATTGATGCAAAAAGATACCACATACCTTCTTATTTTATATACACATGGTACCTTATTGCTCCAATGGGAAAAATTATGCATCAAAATAAGTACATGTACATGTATGTATAAATGAAAATTGAGCCATATATGGTAATTTTGTGTCCATAATAAATATCTGAATGATTACAGAGTTCTCCACAAGTTGGAATTCAAGCGCTGGGCTAAGAACGCACACATTTAAGGGTCGACCCCAAAACATTTTGAAGCGATGTGTGGAGCACTCACTAAAATAGATTTAAAATTAGTATAAATCAGTAAAAGTCATTAAATTTAGTATGTTTCATTTTATGCATTAAAATAAAAAAAGATACGCAAAGGAAAATGAAGATTTACAGGAATATAAGCTTTTGAAAGACATTGTTCAAGATTTCAAGTGCGTGGGGCATACCATTTTTGCCATTTAAGTGCTTGGGTGCCCCTGTGCTTAAATGGCTTGAGGAGAAGCCTGGATCATAGAACTAACAGATGTGGTGGATGATTTTGTGATTCAGCTAATTCAGCACATGTTGCGTCACATACTTAATGTATATATCACATACTTAACGTATATATCATATACTTAATGTATATATCAAATGACTTAACATTGAGCAGGTGACACGCCTATTCTTTTGACATACCAGTTCGGTTTCATGTATCACATGTACTGGAACAACTTTTACTTTAAACATATTTTATTGCTTTTTGCATACATGAAATAGCAAAGAGTTGGGCCACAAGTTATTCAACATTAAAATCAGCCATTCCCATCAACAAATTATTTACATATTTAACATTCAAGGTGGCAATGAAACATATTCATATAGGAAGAAGGAAGAAAATGAAATCTGGGACATTGTTTAAATATACGCACTGAAGTGACTACGGATAAACAGGACTTTTGGAATAGTTTCTTTCAGTAAATGCACAGGAGAGTTTTAAAGGTAATTAACATGAACACGATAAAAGAGTCAATTTTAACGAACATGTGTGCAGGATTAAGCAAAGAATGGCAGATCTGAAATATATCTGACTGAAGTTTTCCAAATGAATTATATAATTTCCACTGAAAAACAATTGGTTTGAAAACAACAACAGATGAAGTAATAATGACTCTTCATGCAATCCTCGTTAAAATTCTTTTTAAAAAAAGTAAGAAATAATTTAGTTTTAAAAGCACAAGTGCACTGAAAAAATGGTAGCACGGTACAATGTATATATTTAACATAGTTACTTAAATGTCTAAAAATATCATTCTTATCAAGTTATAAATACAAGTAAATGATTTGTTAAGGAGAATTAACAATGTAAATATCCTTTCACTAAAAATGTGCCCTTCAACATGAATACCAACATAAATTAATTGGACCAAACAGACTCAAAGTGTCATCAAACAAACTCAAAGTGTGACCTTGACCTTTGAGGTATGGGTTTGGGTTTCACGTGCGACACATCATCATGTCATCTTGATCAAATGAGCAAAGTTAAAGACCAACTTACAGACACGACACGAAATACCAAACAAATTGAAAGTGTGACCTTGACCTTTGAGTAAAGGTTCTGGGTCTTACACGTAATACTTCATCATGTCATGTTGATCAACTGAACCAAGTGTTTTGGAAATTTATTCATAGGTGACAAAGTTACAGACCGGACATGAAAGCTCAAATAGATTGAAAGTGTTGTCAAACCAAGTGTGACCTCAACTTTTAAAGTTGGAGTCTGGGTGTTACACGCGACACGTTGTCATGTTATGTTGATCAATTGCAGCAGGTATTTATAAAATCCATCTATGCATGACAAAGTTACAGGCCGGACACGAAACCTCATACAGACTCAAAATATTGTCAAACAAACTCAGTGTGACCTTGACCTTTGAGGTTCAGGTGTGGGTTTTACTCGCTACACGTTTTCAAGTTGTATTGATCATTTGTAGTAAGTATTAACAAAATCCATCTATGCATGACAAAGTTACAGGCCAGACACAAAATATCCGATGGAAGGTCAGACAGACAGATGGATGGACAGATGCAATTACTATATGCCACCTCAAAAATTGGGTTGGGGCATAAAGATACAATGGAAGTTCTTCAGTTTTTACCTTATTTAGGCTGGTATCACTATGAGCCCTCTGTCGTTTAATGTCTTTTAACTGTTTCTGTGGAGATGATTTAGCCGACTGACTTCTGTCCTTTAGTATACTTGCTGCTGATGGACCACTCTCTCCCATACTGACATTATCTTCCTCGTTTTGTATGGACTTCCTTCTTTCAATGGGAATAGGTTCTATTTCATCATTTGCATCTTTACCACCAAGTAACTTTTTTTTAAAAGGAGGTAAAATCACTTTGACCTTGTCTGAGAGTTTGACAGATTGAGATTCTCTGTTTGGTTTGGAACTGCTTGTTGCTACCAAGTCAGATGTTGGTCTAGTGTTATCTGCACTTACATGAACAAAGTCTTCATCAAACTCATCTCTATTGCTCTGGTCAAAGTCTCTTTCTTCCATCTTCAATTAGAAATAAAAAAGTTGCATTTATCAAAATGTTATTTTCGTTAAGTTTATACTGCCAGCAATTTGATTTTTCAATTGAGAAATAAGCCCAGAATTTAATAGTTATACATGTACTAGACCAGTCTCGGAGTTCGCTTCCTGGTTAGAACCAGTACTGAGTGTTGTTTTCTAAGAGGCCATTGGGCAAGCTGTAAATCTAACTTGCAACCTCTTGCAGAGAAGGTAACACTTTATCCATTGATTTACCACCCCACTTAATATTAGTTACAATGGCAGACTGGCAACCATGCAAAAAGTCATTTTATCACATGTTTTCTGGTCAACTTAAGCACATTATGTAGTTCTCCATAATTTATATATCTGAGATTTATTTCACCAAAATTTAAATAAAAATGCAGTTATCCTGATCAAGTATTTCAGAATATCAAATATACTCAAAAGAAATAGTCAGTAAAAATACAAAGGAAATCCCATAGGGGGAAGTTAATGCCCGATGTGTGCCTGAATGTGGACATACTATTTTAAAGACACAACCAGAAAATGAATTTGAGTCTGTAAAAAAAACTTCCAATTGAGCAATATTCATCAGTTGTTCTTATTTCAATGTAAAGGGAGGTAATTTAAAAGGGAATGCAGATACAGTAATGACATTTTACAGTTTATATTCAGTGGTATAATTTCTAGTCATTTACACATATTTAGTTGCTTAACTAAGCAAAAAGTGCTTTTATTTTTTACCAGAAAAAAGTGTCTACATAAAGGTGTCAATAACTTTCCAGCAAGCTGATAGAATGAATCCAAAGTTGAGTTTGAAGTTTCTCTACAGACCTCAACAAATATAATTAAATCTATAAAAACATAGAAATATTATTTCATTTATTTTGTATTATAGTTTTACTTGCATGAAAGTGGTGACTAAACATTTTTTAGTATAGTATCTTACCATCAATTATTTAAAAATAATTTATATCATTACTAGTAGGGTGTTACAAACCTCCATATTCCATGCTTGCTCCTCCTCTTGTGTACATCTGTTCTGATGCCTTCTCACTGTCAAGGTCACTCTGAAATGTGTGTGTATGTACATAATAAAGTATTGAGAATAAGTTTTAACTCACTAACAAGTTATATTCTTTAAAGAATGTTTAACACCATTTCCAAATACATTACAGATTATAAATAGCAGTTTTATTGGTGGAGGGTTGAATTGATTGATTGAATATTTAGCATCATTTTTATGCCATCAAGGATAATCAGTTAACCTAACCACTGCTTCCTGGAATCCTGGAAGGTTAACCAGTACTCGAGTATACCCCATCTCTGCAAGAAACTGATAACTTTCCCACTTGAATCAGCAGTGAGAGATGAATGATAAAAATAAGCAATGTCTCATGACCCTGGATTGATAGTCAGACATGCTACCGACTGAGCTAATTGGGCCGGGTTATTGGTGGAGAAAGACCTCAAACCGATTAACCATGGAAGACCCTGCCCGTGACATAAGGTACAAAATATAATGTTAAACTAAATAACTTCATATATTTACATATCAAAAGCATATTTTCATGGACATTTTCAAAGAATAATTGCCTGATTGAGCTGAATAAAGCACATGTAACTTATTTTATATCCAGTCATCATTTCATATGGAATTATCAAGATATGATGAACAAAAAGGTTTCTATATGTTGGGATGAAAGAACCAAAACTTTACAAAATTTATTCGCAATAAATCAAGCAGTAATAGTTTGATTTGGTCATATCGTGATTTTTTTTTCAACATATGTTATTTAATACAATGTCTACATAAACAAGATTAATTTTGTGAAAATTCATTTATATCCATATCAAAAATGTCTAAAATCTGATAGTATACCTTTCTCCACAGTGTTTAATCTGTTTGAAAGCATGTTTAGTTGTGTATACCCGTACATTTCCAATATACTCTACAATGTCTCCCTGAAACAAAGAATTCATATGCTGTTATAATGAATGAATTACACTCCCCAGTCTGCAGTGTAGGTCTACCGGTAATCACTGACAGGACTGAGTAAATCGAGGTGTGAAAGCAAAAAAGTGCTTTTTTATTTATGTGCACTTAGATCTTTTTTGCAATCAATCCTCAAAATGAGCATGGGTTTGAACTCTCAAAGATTTGCCATATCCTGTTTTTTGATGACTGTGAGACAAAAACAACATTGAATTAACGTCCAGAAACTGATTTTCTATAAATAGCCCTGTGACCATGACCTTTTCCCTGCTTACATTAAAATGAATAGGGGTCAGGGAGAATCACCCTGCAAAGATTGAGGACTGTAGGACCAAGCTGTATTTAGTTACTGTTCGAAAAGTTATTTTGTTTATGTGAAATTAACCTTTGACCTACTAACCCCTAGATGAAATAGAAAATATTTGTTTGTTTTGGTGTATGATCGAATTATATTTCATCAAGTGATCAGCAAAAGTCATATTCTCACGAGAAGCTTGCCATGAGTGAGAACATCATATTTGGTGATCACGAGATGAAATATCATTTGACCTTACACCAAAACAAACAAATATTCTTTTTATTACATGCATTTACATATTATTTTTGTTTATTTCTACCTCAATTCACCATTAAATATTGGATTAATAAAAAAAAATGAATTACTTTTTTCTTTAAATAATTTTTATTAAAATAATATGGATGGAAAAAAAACAATAAAAAAATATTCATAATTTCACTGTTTGAAACAGTAGATTACCATAAATAATCCACTATAATTCATCAAAGCATAAAATAAAGGCATTATATACTGACCAAGACAAACCAAAGTTTTGGCAAAGTTTGGGGATTATAGAGCTAGGCAGAATTGCGTCTAGCAACCAGGCATATTACAAACCTGTGCACCCCTGCTTCTCCAAGCTTAAAAGTGTATTGTGTTTTGTGAGGTATCAAATGATTTACATGTTTATCTTTCTATTTCAATCTGATCCTTCATATTGTTTACATATTGTTAAAACTTGACCATCTTGGAAAGAAACTTGAAACTTGGAAAGAGTGAGAAAATGGATTTAAGAGGATATGAAATTGCAAATAATTTATATCTTATTTATATATACACATGATAATGAGATGCTTCATATTCATTCTAACAACTGTTTTGATTTTTAAACAGCAGTAAATCAGGGTTTTTTATTCAAAATATTAGATTTAGCAAAATACATCTTTTCCGAGCATTCCCCGCTGAGCCAGTCTCCGTGATGATTGATATATGACAATGTGTCTGACTGCCATTCATTTCTCACCATTGATTGAAGTGGGAGCGTTATCAGTTACTTAGACAGACGTACAAATATACTCCGGTACTGGTCACACAATTTAAGGTGCAGGAGCGTAATAAAACCCTGATATATTTTTTACATCAATCTGGGGTATTTATTACTTGAAGTTTTCCGTATAACTCAGCTTTCGTATGTCAAATTCTGTCTATACACCACTAAGTTTGTGCTTCAAATGGAACTGGTAAAAATTAAACAATGACTGCTACAAACTGATATCTTTATTCCCGTAAATTATAGCATTCTTATTTTGATGTCATTGTACCAATTTGACACATTTTTCTAAACAATTAATGTTGTCTTTATTGAAAATAATGAAAATGCAAATTTTGGGCTCAAACCAATGCTAGCACCCTTCCATGAAATGCTATGCATCCAGGCATGTTTATTAGGAGAAATTCAGTACTTTAGGACTTACCTGAATACATCAATAAATCTATTTGTTTAGTTAAAATGACATTTTTTTATTAGATAACATCATTAGACAATTAACGGACACTAATGACCCCGATTTATTCTCTTTCCTTATAGAGGTGACCTGTTACATTAATGGCAAATTTACCATTTTCCCAAGTTATGTGTTACAAAGAATCTTACATTCATGCACATTTATCATTTAATATATCAAACTAGTCAGCAAAAATGATATAATGCTCAGCAGAGCCTCACATAACATATTTTAGTATATACTAAGTCATATTTATTTGATTGCAAAGTAAACTCAAAGTATATAATTATATGAACCCCTCTCGAGTCTGCTTCCTGGGTAAAATGAGTACTGAGTGCTGTTTCGGGGAGGCTAACAGATGAGCTCGGGATCAAACCCACAACCTCTAGCGTAAGCTGTCAACACTCTATCCACTTCCCCCTCTACCCCACTTTATATAATTTTATAATATATATTTGACAACTTGTTTAATAAATTCAATAATAGAATAGTATACAATTAACTGAGATCTTCTATTTAAATCAATTATTTTTCAAAGAAAATTCAAAGTATGTCCACAGGTAAAAATATATATTGTAATTGGGGCTTACCCTCTGTAGATCTACAAGACTAGCTTGGCCTCCAGGCTGTATCTTATCCACAATAACTCTCTTCTTCTCTGCCTTCTCACCAGAAAGTTGCTGGAAAAAAAATGTTACACTTATTGGAAGATAGTTGGTGATAGTTTATGGAAACAATCAGTTAAAATGGAGGAGATGATATACCATGTCTCATATTACAGAGTTGGCTTGAAATTTATACCTACAGTATATCATTTATGTATGCCTCTTGATGGAAGGTAATTCAATACACAGCTTATGAGCAAACTTTCTCAAAGGATGTTTTTGGACCTTAGGTTGTGCATAATTTTTTAAAACCACTAGCTCAGTGCCGAGAGGTAAGTGATCTTTGGACAGCACATTAGATGAGCAGGCCGTGTTGGACCCGGAGTGTGTATTGAACTGCATTGAACTAAACTAGCTCATTGTGTAGAGACCATTCCAGTTTCATTTCTAAGGGGTGTATAACAAAAATGTTGGTCCATAAAAAATCGAAATTTGTTTCAAATCAAGGTCAGGGGTGGAATTTCGTATTTTTTTATTTCATCAGATATTAAATGAAAGTGTCATATCAGGCAGGAAATGAAAGAAAATCATTAAAAGATCAAAGGTTTAAAATGCGGTGCAAATTAAGGTTCCCATCTACATAATTAAAAAAAAGACAAAATCTGCAATCTGGACAAGACAATAACATAATTATGCTGCTGCAGGGAAAAACAAGATGAAGGCAGGTAGGGATGAAAATCTAGAAATAAATTTTTTATCTCTTTATGTATAGAAAAAAAAGTAAACTGATGAAATTGTTAAGCTACAAGTTATACTACAACGCATGTCTACAAATTTTGAAAATGGTATGACATTGACTTAATAGTAAGCAAAGAGGTGAAACAATATAACTAGTCTTGTGTCATACAAGAGGCCAGTAATATATATGTTAATGTGGTCCTGCTTCTGTGAATAATGTGTTTATATTTTTCTATCACAAACAACAGAAAAATCATACTGTAGATTCATTATACCCAAGTTGAGTCTGTATAATATATGGGGTTATTCTCACCGCAATTGTGACCAACTGGCTGAGATCCAAACATAAAATTTAAAATGCAGTTAAATCAATATCTAATACAACGCATATTTATAAATAGCATTACTTGTATTTATAAATAGATCAGGGTTAAACCATATACAGTCCCATTCACAAATGTTAGGCACATCTATTTTTCAATTGTTTACAAGATAATCATACATATTACTATTAGTATTTTTTTCAGGAGGGCACTCATGGTTTTTACAATTTCTTTGTTACTTTAGAAATGGACTGTTTTTTATCAATTTAATTTTTTACTTCTTTTAATAAACATTTCAAATCCGACTTCATTTTTGATCAGTTTAATCCGTAATTAATTAAGTATCACTATTCTCATTTATCAAAATGCACAAATGTAAATGTGTGCAAATGTTCTGTAGCATAATTTGTTATAATTGACAAAAGACAAGAGCATGCACAAATTGGAATTATTACAGAAATTCTCAAATTCATGTCAATGAGCTTTTACCCATGCATGAAGATTTCACACTATAACTTATAATAACCTCAGCTCTACAACTAATATAGCTTGTGTTGATATCTCATGCAAATTTACCTCTACGTACACAATATAATATAAGAGAAGAGGGGTATTACAAATGTGCATTTCATTGACGAGGGCAATCATAAAGTAATAAAAAAGTGGAATAAACTTTTTGAACCTGACTATTTTTGTTCTTTGTTGTAAGTAATACACACCAGTTAAACCATGTGTAACATAACTGAGGTTAGTTTTAATTTTTAAAGAAAAGTATCCAAAATAATAATTAAATGATGAGCTATAAATCTAAAGTGTTGATTTTCTTATTACCTGTAATTTTTACAGTGTGTAATTTATCCAAAACATGTGCTGAATGTCCGGATTATTGCGAATATAGAGGAACTACAATGAACTGCACTGGAAACAGGACACCAAAAGTACTACCAGATCGCATCACAAAGGTTCTGTTAAACAATTTAGGGACTTTCTGGGTTGAGAGTTATTCTAATTTTAGCGACACCAGTTGGAGTAGAGTTACTGAACTTGAAATTTGTAATTTCTGTGTAAGTAACCTTGACAATTCATATTTAGATCTTTTGTCGGACTCACAGTTAATACCACAATCAGATAAAATCAACAAATTGAAAAATCTAGAGATTTTGAAAATATCTAATTCACATTTTATGCAGTTGGATGAAGATACATTGAAGGGATTAGAAAATCTCAAAGAAATACGTCTAATAAAACATGGCTACCTGAATTTAGAAGAAGTTGACAAAATCATCAAAGGAAGAGAGATTGCTCCAAAATTAGAAGTGCTTGTTCTGGACAGTCTTTATAATATAGACGACATCTCACCAATGAAGATTCCTGACAACTTCTTTAACATGTTAAAGGGAAAATATAGACTCCATACTCTTGAGTTAAAACATCTTCAACTAGTAGACCTTTCACTGCCACGGGATCTCATATGTGGACTTGAGTATCTATCATTTGAAGGGACGAAACTAAAGTCTTGGTACATTGAGGATTTGTATTTAGAAAATCTTGAGAATAATGTACAAATGGGACATGATCTTATTGAAAATGATTCCCTCAATAAACTACTGATGTTTGATACCAGACCATGTAACAGCCTTCGTCATTTTGACATAAGTCACAGTAAGACACCGTTTTTTGAATACGATATAAATAACCGAAAATTTAAATTTCCCCTTGTTGAGCTTGTTGAAAAATCAAATTACAAGGAAATACCGCTACCTAAGAAACTTACTGCCAATTATGCTTTCGGAGATAATGATACACAAATAAGGTTAAATGAAGAAAAGAAAATTATAATTTTTGCAAAGGACTGGAGTGATAAACCATTGTTTGGCAAAACATTAGAATGTAAGGGAAACAATCTGCAATTTCTAAACATTACATTGCAGTTTCAGTGCAATTATGGGTTAGAAAATGTTGACTTGTCTTCAAATGTTCTGGAATACATATCCCCAAACTTACTGGAGCCATCAACTGAACTTAAAAGACTTGTTCTTTCAGACAACATGTTATTTATGATGGAAAAAAAAAATATTCAACTGATTTTATATTTGTTTTCAAGAACTATACAAATCTACGCTACTTAGATATTTCAACAAATGGCTTAACTTTTATTCCACATGACATGTTTATTAGAAATAATAATCTTGAATACCTGGATATCTCTCACAATAGACTCACCACAATTAACTTTCAATTGTTGCATTTGACTCATTTAGAGTACATGGGAATGACAAATAATAGTTTTTCTACGTTGGAAAGTTACGAAATGGATAACCTTGACCAGCTCAACTCCTTGATTAGTGAAAAAACCTACACAACCTTGTCTCGTGGGATATGGACTTACGATACAACTGCTCTCATGTGTAAGGCAAACAGGTCATTAGGTGATGATTCATGCGGTACAGAACCATGTCTAACCCTTGATTTATTCAATAATCATTTCCAATGCTCGTGTTCAAATTTGAACTTTATTTCTTGGATTGCAAATTCAAACATTCTTTTGGATAACAGAAATGGGACCTTGGACTTCATCTGTGACTTAGAGGGAAAGATTCTGGACATGAAAACCAGTGCTTACATTGAAACAGTAAGATACTGCTACAGGCAAACTATGAGAAACATTTTAACTTTTTTTGTTTTGATAGCAATTCTTTGTCAAATTTTAGACTATTTTTGGACGCAATACGAGGCAGACATGAGCATTTCACAAAACAAGTATCAGCAAACATTATATGAACTGAAGGAAAATATATTCCCCAAGAAATTCTTAACATTCCTATCATATTCATCTTTTGACATGGATATAGTAACTTCTGTCATTTACCCTAAAATGAAGGAACAGTTTGAAAATATTACTGGCTCCGAACACGAGCGTGTCTGCATTGGCGATAATGAGTTTGATATGGGAAAAAGTATTGCAAAGGAGATTGAAAGATGTATTGATGAGTCAGCTGTAGTTGTGTTTATATTGTCAGAAGAGTTTACAAAAAGTGACTTTTGTAAAGCAGAAGTAGTTCAAGCCTGTTACCAGAACAAGCCTGTGGTTCTGATAATGATAGAGATTGTAGACAAAGACAAGATGATTTTCGATCTTAGGTCTCTGTTCCTCACTAAGACAAGGTTTAAATGCATGCCTTGTGAAAATGGTACATATGATGTTCAACCTACCTGGAAAAAGATATGTAAGGACATCATTAAACTGGCAGGGAGTCAACAATAGACATGATAAATCGTTATCTAAGACTAAGGACTGTTGTTAATTTAACTACACTGAGGGACTTTAAAAACGTAAAAGTCAGATTTCCTAAAAATTAACAAGATTTGTATTTATCAGTTTCAATCAAATTTGGCACCAATAAACATACATACATGTATAAGTCTAACAAACTGTATGAATTTTGTTGAAAAATATTATCAATTCCCTGAGAATTGATGTTTCAAACAGCGATGATACCCTAAATCACCAACTTTGCAATTAGTACCGGTAGTAACTATATCATTAACAGCAATGCAGGACACACATAGATCTGCCTCATTGAAAGCCAAGTATTTGCAATACAGTGTTGAGCAATGTTGATCTGCCCCTGACCCAAGGCAGGGGAAAGCTCATCAACGTTTCTCGGCGGTGGCCAACAAGCGTGTATGCGTCTACCCAACTCATCCCAGACAGACAAGCTCAATTGAAGTTTTGCTTTTTTAAATTCTCTCAGGGTGTATACAGTGCACTGTTTTTATAAAAATTTATCAGAATTCATGAATAACGAATCTTATTATGAAATGAATTTAGAATCATTTTAATTTCAGTGAGTTTGGATCCTGTCTATATACTGAATGGAGAGATGTGTGCTTCTTTTTTTATTACATGACCTTGACATTTATTGAGATAAATGAGACTATGATTTTTAAATTCTTGGTATTCTGGTGAAATTAGGAAGCCAGCTGCATATATCCACTTTATTTTATTATGAAATGAATCACAATTATAATGAAAAGACAAAAGATCAAATATTTTCACATAAATGGTATGCCATTTTGCATTTTGACACTACATAAATGTTTGTAAATTATGATATATATTTTTGGCTGGAGGCCTCTTTTTATGAAATAAAAGATTTGTATTGTATTGTATGGTATTATATGACCTAGAAATTTATTACATGACCTTGCCATCTATAATATGACCTTGACATGACCATGAAAACTAATCCTCAGATTTCAATTCCTCTAGTCAGATCACCTACAAAATTTGCATTACAAGATGAATATTCCTCATGGCAAACTCTTACATAACGCATTGCTGAAAGCCTTTTACTTTAATTTATAAACCACAGAACCTATAGAATTCAGAGATCAATGTGACTACTGATTGATCTTTAAAGCTGAGCGAGTGTTAAAGCATTTGCATTTTCCATGAAGCAGACATGCATTATACAGCCATTAAACAAACATATGGATGGAGGGACTGGGTGGGAAACAAAGAGACATTTTTTTTTCAATTGGCTTAAACCCCATTTTCAACATATGACAGGTTATATATTGCATATCCAGTTTTGGTGATGGTGGAAGACCTCAGAATGAACCTTCAGTAAAACCTCCATCCTTCCAAAAATAACTTTTTAAAATAAAGTTTTTAGACTAAGCTGGGCTTGAACCTACGACCTCAGCGGTGACAGTTAAGTGGTCATTAGACAACACCGCCTTGAACTATTCCATCATGGAGAAGAATGACACTCTGAGTCATATAATAATAAAGTCACGTTATAAAAAGACCAGAAGAGATATCTATTAACCCTTTACTTCATATAGACGCCTTTGGACACCTCTAATATAGAAGGCTTTGGAATTATTGGGTGAATTATGTTTATATTAACTGACAGAGTGGAAAACAGTGAAGGAAGTGTTCAGATTGCTCGTTACAAGCAATCTGAACTCTTCCTGCACTGTTTTCAAAGACCTTCTGTGATTGGTGCGGGAAAACGCGTCTATATGAAGGTAAAGGATTAAGTCTTAAAGGAAATTTATCAGAACTTTATCCAAACTTTTAAAATCCTGCTTATAATTGCAACATATTTTGTGACATATTAAATGAATTGCATGTTTTAAATTTGGTCCATTTACATGTCGTAAAAACAATTTCATCTAAGATAGAGTCTGAATGACGATGTAAAGGTCATCAAGCAGTAGTAAAGCTCTGTCTATATTTAGAATGGGGATTCCAGTTCACCACTGACAGTGAATCAATTTAAAGATTTATTTCGTCATATTTTGGTGGATTTGAGATACCAAACTATTCGGATTTTATTTATTAATGATAATGAGATGCTTCTTATCAATTTTACTATTTATTTATTTTTTAAGATACTATATTGCGTTTTATCCTGAAATACTCATAAAAGAATTAAGAAGTAGAATCTTAATTAATATAAAGAAACTGAATTAATCGATATTTTCGTCATTCTTCACATTAAATACATCGATGATTGTTTACACACATGCAAAGTTTCATCATATCCAATGCATGGTTACATAGATATCTTACTTGATAAAAAACATTAACCTGAAAAATTAATTAAAAAAAGGGCCATAACTCTGCCAAAATGCAATCCAGAGTTGTGGTTCTTGTCAGTGTGTGTTTCATTGATGATGGTGAACACAAATGCGAAGTTTCATTCATATCCAATGAGTGGTTGCATAGATATCTTAAACTTAAAAGCAACTAAATGCATAAGTTTAACCTGGGTGTCTACAGACAGAAATTAAGTCCAAAGGGCCATAACTGTGCCAAAATGCAACCCAGAGTTATGATTCTTGTCTCTGTGTGTTCCATTGATGTTGGTGAACACACATGCAAAGTTTCATTCACATCCAATAAGTGGTTGCTTAGGTATCTTAAATCTAAACGCAAAAGTTTAACCTGGGTGTCTGCAGAAGACGTCGACGACGACAGGGTCATGGCAATAGCTCTCTGTGGACTTCGTCACAGCGAGCTAAAAAGTGACTTAAAAGTAAAACATTTATTTGTACAAACTGTATATGGTAGACAATCAAGATAACATATCTTTATTCAATGTGTGTAACAGAATTCATAATTCTGATTTTGTTTTCATGTGACTTTCATTAAAAAAAAATATATAACTTTTACTTTTTCCTTCTGTCTTTTAGTCTCCCAAAAATGGAGTTGTACATGTACCTATATTTAACCCCTGTGGTTGTGCACGAGAATAATAGCAAAAACCACTCATGCGCGTATTGGGAGGTGACAATTGGGGTATTGTATGTAAGATGTACATGTACTACATAGAAATTACTACCACTCCATAGTTTTACAAATATCAAAGTTCTAGTTGAATGATGTATATTTATTTATTGATGTGATTTTTTATTATGTGCTATCTATATGTAAATATGTTTAATTTATACATGGAGGTTTAGCATGGAATGTTCCTTTATTAGGCCAAAATTTTGTGATGGTATGCTGTAAACAACACAACTCATGCATTCTGTATTTTATACCAAATAAACCATGCTTTTTAATTGTACAAATTAAAAAATATATATATACATCAATGACAGTGTCCTCTTTTTCCTTATTTCCATTTTCAGAAATCCTTATTGAGGCTGCCACATGTTGTTATGACCAGGCAAGCATGCACCTTTTTTCAGAAGTTCTCATCAATATTTTACATGTATGTACAAAGATAATAGTGTAATAGATGTACACCCATTTTAAATGTGTATGTATTATTTTTCTACTCTGAAATTTAAAGAGAGTGTCCTCTGTGGTTGGGTGGTCTAAGGTGCCATCTCAAGGTCAACAGAAATGTATATTTTTTCTGTTAGAAGTATTTATACAATGATTTATATGGACTATAAAAGCAGGTTCTATCTGTAAACATAGTTATTTGACACATATATGTAAATAAAATGTTATAAGTATAGAAATGGCTTTAAATGGTTTATACATTGTGTTAAAGAATTTTATTACATTTTTAATGATGAATTGCCTTATTGCTAGTATCCTGAAAAAACAATTCACTGACTTTTACAAAAAAAACAATTATTAAACTACTCCGTGTTTAATTCACCTTTATTTAAACACTCCTGTATCTATGCCAGCGCATATTTTAGAAACTTCTCTAGGCCAAATAAAACAAGATCAATCAGTGAAAGCAATTAATGCCCCTCACCCTGCCTTGATGGTGAGAGAAGGAGGGTTTTTTGTTTGTGGATGTATAAAAATTTGTATCACACATATCTACACTCAATGTCCACAAGGAGAACAAAGTTTCAAGTCAATCACCTAAAAACTGTGGAAGAAGTTCACTCCACAAGAATTGCCACGTGGTAAATACAGCAGTTTTGTTATATGCAAGGATGATAACTCGGCATGGAATGGTCTCTACACTTGATAAAGGCTACAAAGTCTCAAGTTAATCGCATGGAAACTGTGGAGCTCGCTGAACAAGAATTACAATATTATCAATACAATAATTCCACCAAATGAAAGGGCAATAACTCTGCATGGAATTAGATGAAAATGGGCCTTATAACATTTGACCTACATTGACAAATATCGAACTTGGCCTGTACGTTATACTTG
Source organism: Panopea generosa (assembly GCA_029582155.1). Taxonomy (NCBI): domain Eukaryota; kingdom Metazoa; phylum Mollusca; class Bivalvia; order Adapedonta; family Hiatellidae; genus Panopea; species Panopea generosa. Next base: position 57,508,975 of record CM055896.1, read on the forward strand.
TTTATATAACTAAACACCGAATATTTCTTAAATACATGGACCCTTTTAGTTTCAAAACAAATTGATTGTACACTATTATTTTACAAAAACAATGATTTTGACCAATATTGATTGATTGATTGAATATTTAATGTCATTTTTATGTCATCGAGTACTAACAGACAATCAGTTAGCCTAACCACTGTTTCCTGGGATCCTGGAAGGTTAACCACACCTCTCCGCAAGTAACTGATAACTTTCTCACTTGAATCAGTGGTGAAAGACGTATGATAACGAGACACAATGTCGTATATCAATCATCACTGAGACTGTTGCCCGGCAGGAATTTCAACTCGCGACCACTGGACTGATAGTCAGACGTGTTACGACTAAACTAATTGGGCCCAGTGACCACTATGGAACTTTAACTTGCATGTTATAATTATACACAAGAAATATAACATAACTTTTTTTTACACAAACTGTTTGAAAGGACATAAACTGAAAAGAACAGGGCCATAACTCTGTAAAATATGACTTACTTTTACAAATACTGAACTTAATCTGTATTGTTAAATTATACAGCTATACATCAAATATCAAATAAATACATAGAACCTTTCATAAGAATAAGATCGAAAACCAATTTAAGGAATGCATGCACAGACAAAAATGCAAAATAACAGGAGTAATAATTAATGTCCCTTTGTCATTCTTTGATGACGAGGGCATAAAAGTTCAAAGCAGCATTTGCAATAACTACATAACCAAATTCCCCAGTATGCACTTTTCCATGTGAATGGAGCCCTAAATAATTTTTACATTCATTAAAAAAATACACCTTACCTAGCTTGGATATCAATCCTACTTTATAACAAAAAAATTCCACATCCTGATTTCTCTGTTATAAGCAAAAAACAAATAAGGAATTCCACTCCCAACAAAAATAAGTTTTTAGGTAAAATTCCTACATGTGTATGTCAGGTTGTAGTTTTGTTTTAAACATTTTAGGTGCAACTGACACAAGATATCTGACACCAGTGCACATAGGTTAAATATAGAATATACTACAAGATATTAGATGGTTATATAGCCTTATATAATAACTATACAATATAATTATGTGATACCTAATACATCCCTTCTACATGTAGCTATCGCCAAATGCAATAAAAACATAAAAAGAGGAATTAAAATATTAACATTGCCACATATGCATAAAACGTAAGAATCATACAAGGTGTGTCGATGCAAGATTAGAAGAATTTTGGACTACATGTGTAGATGAAGTAATGATGGTGAATTTAAATTTTGAATTTGGTTAGTCGAAAATAGTGACCCAATGCAGGATGTCAGTATTGATATCATTGTCACAATAAGATGGCAGACGCTTATAAACATTGCCAATTCAAGTCATGTGACTTGAGAAATGATTGCAATGAGAGTAAAATTTCAAACAAAATATGTCACTCTCAGATTAACAGAATAAAGTTACATGTACTGAACAAGTATCCAGGGGTCACCGAGGTTAGGTTTATACCAATCTATTTTAGCTTGATTGCCAATTAAGCTCAGAGCTTATATAAACTGCGATCATGTCTGTTTCCTGGGTAGAACCAGTACTAATTGTGTTTTTGAGAAGGTAACTGGTCACTTGAGGATCAAACCCTCAACCTCTAGCATGAGTGGCTAACACTCCATCCACTGCACTACCACCCTGCTTTGAGGTTTGGTCTTGTGTTATTTGCTATTTATAATGTTTAAAAAGAAAATTTCAAAATTATGTAAGTTTTAGGCAAACAAAGATGCTGAAGATTACAATGATGATGACTAAAGATGAGAGATGATGATTATGTTGTGATGATGACATCAATGACGATGACAACTATGATAAATTATGACAGTTGAGATGATAATACAGATGATTATGACACTAATTTCATGTATAATAGCCTATTTTACTAATTAACTTTTACAAAGCTGTTGTTTTAAAATGATGAGGAAACTTACATCTTTCAGCTCAAGACCAAGTGTTGAGCTAGGCGGAACTCTGATCTCGATGACAAATGTAGACCAACTCTGTCTCCACACCTCTTCCATTTCTTCCTTGTCTACAAATATATAGATAACAAATAAGCCAGTCTCAACTGTGTACATCAGATATTTTACATATAAACAATGTTGACCTAGATCAGCCCATGAGTAGCTCATAGCTGGATCAGACTTTTCATTGTTTGGATCTCACAAAATTTACGATTTGTAAATTATGCAAGAGGGTCCCCGTTGATCAAGTGATCCAAGGTGCCGTCATCCAATGACAACTTACCTTTCACCTCTGAGGTCATGGGTCAGAGCCCAGCTTGGCCCAAAAACTTTATGTGAGAAAGTTTGTCAGTAATTTGTGGAATGATGGTGGTTCATTCGCAGGTCTACCACCACCAATGAAATTGGATATACTAAATATAGCCTGTCATGTGTTCAAAGTGGAGTTAAACCCCATGTATAGAAAAAAACATTGAGACTGCTACATATATATATATATATAATGTTTATTAACCTCCAATACTGAAGAGTTACAAAAAACACATGAAAAAAGCAACATACAATTATATAAAACAAAATATACAGTACATTACAATACAATATATCAATAAAGCAACACACATTTTCACGCCTGAGTGTCTTAGTTACATAGCTTCTTAGTGACATAGCTTCCAAGTGACATAGCTTCTAAATCACATAGATTCCAAGTGACATAGCTTCTAAATCACATAGATTCTAAGTGACATAGCTTCTAAGTGACTTAGATTCTAAATGACATAACTTCTAAGTGACATAGCTTCTAAATGACATAGTTTCTAATTGACATACCATCTAAGTGAAATAGTTTTAAAGTGAAAATGTATTTAAGTGACATAGCTGTAATATCACAAGCTGTCGTAAAGTATAGGTTACAATGCAACCCAAGTTTGAATTTAAGTAATTTTTGTTGAATGGGATTTAACCCTTTACTCCATAGAAACGCGTTTTCCCGCACCAATCACAGAAGGCCTTTGAAAACAGTGCAGGAAGAGTTCAGATTGCTCGTAACGAGCAATCTTAACACTTCCTGCACTGTTTTCCACTCTGTCAATTAATATAAACATAATTTACTCAATAATTCAAAAGCCTTCTATATTAGGTGTCCAAGGCATCTATATTAAAGGTGTCCAAAGGTGTCTATATGAAGTAAAGGGTTAATGCCATTTTCAACACACTGCATGTTATATATGGGATATCTAGTTAAATTGGAGGAAGAAGACCCCAGCATGGATCTGAGTAGAACCACCGTCCTCCCACAAGTAACTTACAAGCTTTCTCATTTAAAGTTTTAGACCTTGAATCCATGACCTCACCAGTGAGATGTCATCTTAGTCCACGAATGGAATAAATAACCTGCCATGTGGTATGTTATTGAAAGAAAAGTTAAAAACTTAATATATATACATATTATATATCATATTTAAATGTTTGAATTGATAAATAAAATCCAGAGTAACAATTTAATGAATACTTACCAACAGAAATGGTACAATATAGCTTGCTGTCTGGGGGTAATCTCTGTAGTCGACTACATTTCATCACTTTGACCGAGAGCTTCCCACGGCCTAGTTTGTTGCCACGGAAACAGATTTCAGGATTAACAAAAACCTCTTCTGCCTTCAGAAACAATGGCTTGTACCTCATTTTATAGGCTGGTAATATGTGCTTCTTGCGAATGGTCCGTTTTATCTAAAACAGTGAATACTTTATAAATTCCAGGTAAGGATACTCAAACAACAAAAAAACAATTTGATAAACTTATAAAATTGCTAACTCAGTTTGAGCTAATCTATAAACAAGAATGCCTTTATCTAAAACTGAAATATAGTGGAAGCCATTGCTTCAGTAACTCTGGGAAGACAATATGTGCTTTTGTATTGATTTTTCACAGATTTATAACTTAAATAAAAAAAACACTTTATATTGAGTTTGTGTTTAACCTCATTTTCTTTTCAATCAATTGCACTGATATTTACAAATACAAATATTTTGTATTTCCTTGATGAAACACGGCTTATGTTGGCTTTCCATTTTAGCAAGCACTACCAGTAATTATTCAGAGTTCTGGACAGAGTTGTTAGGTGAAATCTTGGATATTCAGTATCTTTAAAATTCGAGGTTTTAATATCAGGTGCAGGGTTATAGGAATAAAATTAATTTTTGTTAATGGGGCTTATCACCATTTTTTTTTCAGGTTATATATGGCATGTCCAGTTTTATTAGTGGAGGAAGACCTGAGAATGAATCCGAATAGAACCACCATCCTTCAGCAAGTAACTGTAGAATGACAGTTTGATACAATCATCAGTAACTTGTTACCGTGAATGTATTATATATCTGAACACCATGGTTAGAATATTAATCTTAACACTCCATTAAGCTAAAAGCCCTTTGAACAACCGGTTGTTACTAAGTCATGGATGTAGAAAGGTGGGCTAGACATCACACCAGATATCACATGACCAACAAGTAACTAAGTCATGGATGCTGAAATCACACCAGATATCACATGACCAACAAGTAACTAAGTCACAGATGCTGAAAGCTGGGCTAAACATCACACCAGATATCACATGACAGACATGTTACTAAGTTATAGATGCTGAAAGGTGGGCTAGACATCACATCAGATATCACATAACAGACAAGTAACTAAGTCACGGATGCTGAAAGGTGGGCTAGACATCATACCAGATATCACATGACAAATAAGTAACTAAGTAACGGATGCTGAAAGGTGGGCTAGACATCACACAAGATATCGCATGACAAGTACATGTAACTATGTTAACACATCATTTGAAAATTATTTGACAGAAAATGTCTAGCTAGACGAGAGGTCACATTTGTATACATTAACCACTATGATAATATCATTACCAGTGGTTGGTCAGAAATAACAATGTGACTATTACTAAGAATGGTCCCCTGTGTGGTCCCCTGTGGCTGGGTGGTCTAAGGCACTGTCTTGTAATGATCACCTACCTCTCACTGCTGAGGTCATGGGACCGAGCCTAGCTGGGGAAAAAAACTTTAAGTCAAATGAAAAAGTTTGCCAGTTACTCGGGAAATAATGGCGGCTCTACTCATATTCCTCCACAAAAAATACAAACAAAACCTGTCATGTGTTGAAAATGTCATAGACCTCCATTAAAAGAAAAACTAGAACCAACACTTGCTAAGTTTTGGTGTTCCTTTTTGTTAAAACACTAATATTAAGACTTTTAAAAGTTTATAATAAAACACACACAAAAATGGACTTACAAATCAATACCTTGGCCCATGCATATTAAACATGAAGGTATGCAGCATGTTGCTGCTACAACACAAGATGAACCGCTACCCATGCCCTGTAGCACAGGCATACAGGCAGTATTAACTTTATATTATGTAGAACTTTTGCATATATCACCCTGCCTGTTGTTTTACGATGTAAGTTAACTAGCAATCTTGAATAAATATGCAATACAAGCAGCACAATGTTTCATACCTGATTTACAATGAGAGATGAGATCTGTGGTATGGGGCGGCCATTAAATCTGGAATCTACTTCAAACTCCATCCGTGGCTCCTGGCGACCAAAAGCAAAAAAAGTATTCATGAATACCATGGTAACATGTAATAAATGCAACATAAAATGACAGTGTGTTGTACTCCCAGCAACATCATTCTACCACAGCCTTTTAGGTTTTGCATTTCCTCCCATTAGTATTACAATTTTAAAAGTGCCTTTTAAGAATTACAATGTCGGTATTTATCACATAACTGACATCCCAATATTGTAGTAATTGTAATGGCATTTTTATTATTACTGTTATTCTTAACATCAGCAGGGATCCTCCATGACCCAGTGGTCTATGGCACTGTCATCTAACTGCCACTGCCTCTCAAAGCTGAGATCATGTGTTCAAGCTTCACTCAGTCCAAAAGCTTCATGTGAGGAAGTTGCCAGTTACTTGTGGAAGAAAGGTGGCTTTATTCAGATTCATTTTGATGTCTTTCTCTGCCAGTAAAACTGGACATGTGCCATATATAACCAGTTGTGTGTTGAAAATGGCATTAAAGTAATTCAATTTTTTTTTGGAAGAAGACACAAAAAATCTTAACGATAATTCAGTGATACTGACATCATTTTTAGTCAATTATGGTTCACTTTTAGTTTCAATAATAGCTGTTCACAGTTTCAGCAAAACTAATGTTTGATTTGTTTGTTTCTTTGAAAATAATGCATCATATTTAATGTCATGGAGGCCTAATAGATTACCAGTCAACATAACAACTCGTTTCTGGAATTCTGGAAAGTTAACTAGAACTCCAGCACAAATATCTCCATAAACAACTGACAACAATAGATTACCGGTCAACATAACAACTCGTTTCTGGTATTCTGGAAAGTTAACTAGAACTCTAGCACAAATATCTCCATAAACAACTGACAACAATAGATTACCAGTCAACATAACAACTCGTTTCTGGAATTCTGGAAATGTTAACTAGAACTCCAGCACAAATATCTCCATAAACAACTGACAACAATAGATTACCAGTTAACCTAACCACTCGTTTCTGGTATTCTGGAAAGTTAACTAGAACTCTAGCACAAATATCTCCATAAACAACTGACAACAATAGATTACCAGTTAACCTAACCACTCGTTTCTGGTATTCTGGAAAGTTAACTAGAACTCTAGCACAAATATCTCCATAAACAACTGACAACAATAGATTACCAGTTAACCTAACCACTCATTTCTGGTATTCTGGAAAGTTAACTAGAACTCCAGCACAAATATCTCCATAAACAACTGACAACAATAGATTACCAGTTAACCTAACCACTCGTTTCTGGTATTCTGGAAAGTTAACTAGAACTCTAGCACAAATATCTCCATAAACAACTGACAACAATAGATTACCAGTTAACCTAACCACTCGTTTCTGGTATTCTGGAAAGTTAACTAGAACTCTAGCACAAATATCTTCATAAACAACTGACAACAATAGATTACCAGTTAACCTAACCACTCGTTTCTGGTATTCTGGAAAGTTAACTAGAACTCTAGCACAAATATCTCCATAAACAACTGACAACAATAGATTACCAGTTAACCTAACCACTTGTTTCTGGTATTCTGGAAAGTTAACTAGAACTCTAGCACAAATATCTCCATAAACAACTGACAACAATAGATTACCAGTTAACCTAACCACTCATTTCTGGTATTCTGGAAAGTTAACTAGAACTCCAGCACAAATATCTCCATAAACAACTGACAACAATAGATTACCAGTTAACCTAACGACTCGTTTCTGGTATTCTGGAAAGTTAACTAGAACTCTAGCACAAATATCTCCATAAACAACTGACAACAATAGATTACCAGTTAACCTAACCACTCGTTTCTGGTATTCTGGAAAGTTAACTAGAACCCTAGCACAAATATCTCCATAAACAACTGACAACTTTAGCACTTGAGTAAGCAGTGAGAGATGAATTACAACGAGATGCAATGTCATATATCATCACAGAGACTGAGGCCAGGTGAGAATTCAAACTCAGATAACTGGATGGACAGTCAGATGCATTACAAACTGAGCAAATCAGATTTGGTACACCATCTATGATGTTTTGGTACACCATCTATGATGTTTTGGTACACCATCTATGATGTTTTGACAGTACTTGACTCATGAGGCAATCTTACTTTTTATGGTTCAAATTCTGATTATTTACAGAAAAATTATCAAAGACAGGAAAAAGATTATCATAAATCTAGTTTCCAAATTGGAATCATTGTGATAAAGGACTTTTGGCATCTGATATCAGATCTTTCTTTTTCACTATAAAAAACTATTGCAATCCTCATATTTTAAATTTGAAGTTTCATTCTGTTTTTTGTCCTCCTTTTTCTATATAAATTAACTCATAGTATATTGAATTCGATTAGTACTAACTATTCACTAATAATAAATTAATACAACAGGAAGGTTTACTTAATAACCAAAACATCCACATATACTTTTTTATTTCTCCAGACTTACCATGTGGGTGGTTAACAGTAAAACTTTGCATAGATTTCAGCTTTTCATATTTCAAATTTTGGTTATTTCAAATTATTTTGTTGGAAATATCAAAGCAAGTATATCAGGATTTTAAAATTGGCGTAAACATTTTTTCCCAACAAATCATGCATATAAATACCCACTAACCCTATATTTCCATAATGATATCTATTTAAGCATGCCAAAATAATTAATTGAAAAGGGATTTAATAACCTAACTTCTGCACCCGGGTTAGACTAAAAGAAAATTGCAACATATTTTGTGATGTATGAAATGAGTCACGTGATTTCATTTTGATTTCAGTTTGATCCATCACACTGATTTATACATTGTAAAATTTGTTTTTTTGTCCATAGCATCTGCATGATGATGTGAAGGTCATCAAGCAGTTTATAAATGATGTTTATTTATAGAATGGTGATTTTGGTTCAAGTTTACAAAGCCGATTAAAACATGGTTTTTATTATCATGTTTTGGTGGATTTAATACACTAATCCATTTAGATTTTATTTATGACGATATGATACTTTGTATCCATTTTAAAAAAAAAATTATTCTAGAGGTATTTTTAGCATTTTTCCTGATATACTACATTTAAACAAACTTTGAATTAACAAATTTCACCTGTTTTTCAAATATTAAATATATCAATATATGAAATGGTAACCTTCTGCATTGGTGAAAATAAATTATTTCAATTATAACATACCTGCACATCCATAACAAAATCTACCAAAACTATTGCTATAGATACATGTATTATGACATTATTAATTTGTAATTGCTATTAAAGTCATTTTGCATCATTTCACATATAAAGTGTTTTACTGGTTACCTCATAGAAAGCAAATGACCAATGAGTGAATGGTTGTCTTGTCAACTGTAGCCTGGCCCTCCCACTCAGCTTTGTGACAGTAACGGACAGGTAGGCCCAGGCCCCGAATATTATGTCCACCTCTAGGGTCAACTGGAAGCCTCCATCATACTCCAGGTCAAGGGATACGTCTACTGTCTGCAAATACAAATACACAAGAAATACAACACAGCAAATTTATTATTAAGTGAAGTTCAGCAAAGTGATGTTTACCTAAAGTGACTTAAATATGGTTGTCAGATGTTTGGTTGTTTCTTAACCCTTTACTCCATAGATACGCGTTTTCCCGCACCAATCACAGAAGGCTTTTGAAAACAGTGCAGGAAGAGTTCAGATTGCTCGTGACGAGCAATCTGAACACTTCCTGCACTGTTTTTCACTCTGTTAGTTAATATAAACATAATTCACCCAATAATTCAAAAGCCTTCTAAATTAGAGGTGTCAAAAGGCATCTATATTAGAGGTGTCCAAAGGCATCTATATGAAGTAAAGGGTTAAGACATAACCTGCATACAATATGACCTAATGGTCTGGGGTGCTAGCTCAAGATCACTTACCTCTCACTGCTGATGTTGTGGGATTAGACCCAGCTCAAGCCATCAACTATATATGACTGAGATTGCTATTAATTGACCAGATGCAGACTGTTAATCAAAGTTGATTATTATATCAGTGATCGATATTGGTTGCTAGACCACCGTTTTCCTAAGACAAACAAATTATGTCTAAGTTAACACTAAATGTATTAACTTAAGACTTTAGAGTGATGGTCATTAGAGTGACGGTCGTTAGGCGATGGTCGTTCTCGTGTTGGGTCAGTTGCTAAAGGACGGTAGTTCTATTTATATTCACTTCTGATTTCTTCATCTACCGAATAAAACTAGACGCCATATTATATAACATGTGATGTGTGGAAAATGGTTTGAAATCTCATTCCAAAAAAATAAAAAAAAGAAATATGTCAATAAGACACTGATGCCCCGCTATTTGCTTGTAAAATTTACCAAAAAGTAAGTCTGACTCCTGAAAACTTGACCAATGTTGCCAAATATCAAAATTTATTGATATTTTATAATTATACAGTTACACATTGAATATTAATTAAACACAAACCCTTTCAGAAGTAATCCAGTGAAGACCAATTTGACTAATGAATGCAAACATGAATGATGATTGTATGAACAAGGTAACACTTAGTGCATTTGGTATTACAGATACCTTGGGTCCTTAAGCATAAAAATCTAAGTACAACAACTAGACGTTATATCTGTCAAACAATATTAAAGGAAAGAGAGATCCCTGAGCTTTGTCAATTGTATTTACATTTCTTCTGTAATTAACTATTGTATAAAACTGCTGTTAAACTATTTCAGCTAAACTGCTTGAGAGGAGTTATGCCTTAAAGCAGTGTGTGACAATAGTGTGACATATTACACGTCTCTAAAGAACCTATTGACACTTTTTTTTTTAAATTGAGTTTTCCAACAGCACAATGGATATCCTAATAAAGAAAAAGCTGTTCATCTACTATTATTTATTCATGCCAGATGCACCAAGAGCTCAATTTGCATATAATTTTAATACAAACGATCCATTATGTTTTATTTTATTTAAAAAAATTGTTTTGTACACATGGTATTCATCTTGATTTTAACCCATATCTGTAATAACACTATACAGTCTCCTTGAGAGAGAAAGCTAAATTAAGCATACAGCAGTACCATGCATAAGTATCATAATATATAACTGAGCTCACTGTGATGTTGTCACAATACTGACCTGTATAACTTCACTCTTCATATTCACATTGTGTATATCCACTGCCTTCAGGATTGGGAAGTTACTTCCAAAATTGAAGTCACGCACCTGGATAGAATCATATATACAAATTACTTTTAAAGCTTATCAGATGAACACAACAGTACTCTTTAGATAACACTTGGATTTACTATATGGCTAAAATTATACCTGTGTCTAAATTGTTCAGTATTTTGAGCCTGAGAATCATATTCAGACTCAAAATTTGAAACAACAGGCCCAAGAGATCCTAAGGATGCTCCACTAGTTTTAAGTGGCGCTAATTTTTTTTTTGATTTCACAATTTACCGCCTTTCGAGGGCCGTCTTTAACCCCTAATGGGAAATACCCTTTACCACCTTTACACCTGTTATGACAAAGGTCTAAGTCTACAAAATGTTCTGCCTACCCCCCTCCCCCACCCCCTTACATGCATTAAATGAGAAAGCAAAGTTTTATTGGTACCTGTATCTGATCTATCAGCTTCCCTGTTGTCGTCAACAGCATCTCCTCAAACTCAACATTCAGTTTTCTGGCCATCCACCTGTTATTAAAAATAGTAAACAAGCTAGTAACCTTTCCAAGGACTGTTCCATTAAACATACAACCCAATCATGGAAGGCACTTTGAAATTGGACACTTCCCTTTTATATTTTTAATTAATTTTATTCACCAATGACTTACTAAGCTATGAACTTTGTCATAAAACACAATCAATTTCAATTAATTTTAGTTGAGATTTTTTGTATTTAATCTTTAAACATTCAAGAGTTCCCACCTTTGAGATGTTCATAAATAATGCAGAAATATACAGAAATTCTCCAACTGGAGAACATATTCTATTTAAATGCAATTCTTTTTAACGGGGCACCTGTTGTTATTTTAGTCACAACATGCAGTATACTGACTATACACTGTTGTACTGTACCATACCATAGCATATGACAATATATACTTGAGGCAGCATTATAAGCACTGCCCACAGACATATTGTATACATGGTTCTCCAAAGGAAGGAATGCAAGTGCTGGGGTAAGAGCGCCAAAACACCTTCAACATAATTTCAAGCGCTGTGTATGGCACTCATTGAAATATATTTCACAAGTAAAACTTGTTTAAATCGGTTAAAGTCATCATAATTAGTATATTTTATTTTAGGCAATAAAATAAGAAAAGATATGCAAAGAAAAATAATGATTTAGAGGAAAGTAAGCTTTCGAAAAATTTTGTTAAAGAATTCAGGCACTAGAGGAATTCATTTTCTGATAGTCAAGTGCTGGGGTGCCTCTGTGCTTAAATGGCCTGTGGAGAAACTTGGTATAATACCAAACCCATCACATTTAGAGCAGCTTTATACAGAATCATAACTGTCGTATGCTCTGCCACCACCAAAGCAATGCAATCTGTATTATACACCCCAGAAAATCTCTGAGAGATATGATAGCCCACCCACCTGAATATGCCCACGTAAAGTAAGCTGACATCAAGAGTCTGGCAAGTCCTAGAGCTATCCTCCAAATGTTTAGGATCAAGTTAGGCTACTAGTATTCCAGCCAAGTCATACCCACAACCTCCCATATGGAAAACCGACGCACTACCTCTGAGATACTGCTGTGGTAAGCAAAATAACCTACAGAATACAGCTAGAGAATAGGAAACTTTCATACCTTCTTACTCTGGATGTATCCTTTAGCTCAGCAAACAGGAACTGCATCAACAAATTGAGGACAAGGGCCTGGCTATCATCTTGACCACTCCCAACCTCTACTTTGTCACCACACTCGCGACCTTTCGTTGGTCTCCATTTTTCACCATCAAAGTATTTCTGTAACATCTAAAAGAGAAACACCACAATTTTTTTTTTTTATTTAATATGTTACAGTTTTTGTTGAACACATTTTAAAAAAACCAATACCAGTTATTATACCGGTAACTGATAAAATTTTTCATTTATATGTAAGTTTAACATCAAAATATTTTTACTCATGTGAAGCCAGAAAAAAATAGTGAAAATTGTGTTTAAACAAGTGTACAGGGCAAGCTGTTTTGGTAATGAAGAAATATGTAATGCAAATAACATTTTGATGGCAATGCATCTTGTAATGTTACAGATTGTCAATTTTTTTTTTTAAAATCTATGTGACTATAACATTATATGGTAGGTGTTTTTTAGTAACAAACATACACAGTCAGAGTTCCTAGTATATTTTAGCACTTCCAGCTCTTATCAGTGGATTCAATCATTTAACCTCAGGATTCATGTTTACACTTTTAGAAATAAGGTCATAGAGGTTGAAGTAAACTAGCATATACACATACATATATATATATAATATTATATTTATTATGACATTGTTGTAGAGACCAGGGAAAAAAATGTACATTGAACATAGAATACCCTGTATCAGCAATCATACATTTCATTAACTTTCTACAGAAATTTAAAACACACCAATAAAAATCACCTAAATTGCAAAGAACTAGATTTCTGAAGCCTGTTTCACTTACCCTAATGTCTTAAACTTTTGTATGATGCTTGAATACAGCTTTAAGTTTTTACGCTACATGTATTCAAAGTTAGACAAATGTATAGTATTAAATCATAATTTGTTTTTTCAAGCTTTTTCAAGAACACTCACTGAATTTCATAAGGTTTGCCATAACTTCAAATATTATACTTAAGAACTTTGTTAAACTAAGTTATGAAAAAGGTCTGTAATATTTATAAATTTTTATTTTGTTGCAGATATTAAAATAAATTGATATTTTAAAACTTGCTGAGAATTTTACGGACCTCATTCTTTGCCCTCTTTCGTTTAAAGTTTAACCATTGGGTTGGATTACTTAGTATGCAACCTTACCTGGGGTAGATGGAACCTTGGGTGTTGGGACTTCTTTGGCAAAGCTGGGCAAGGCTGGTATGACAACCATCGCTGAACAAACAAATACTGCAACAGTAATGTCACCACAGCACCCAGGACAAAAGACAATATCACAGCTGTTATAAACATATCACAGAAATTGTGAGACAGAATGATTAGTTCAGATTGGTCCGCAGGTCATTTGCACATCAATGGTCCATTTCATCATACTACATGGCAAACCTCCATGGCACAAACCTGTTTGTACAGAAACAATATATATATATATCATGATTTAGCTTTGAAATGCATAAACAGAGACTGAGCATACATGTATATATAGCATTCCTTTGGTATCATTAGGCTTAAATGGATATACTTGTTTGTTTGTTTTTCGCTTCCAGTCGACCCACAACAATCATCTTTTTTTACCAGACTTTGACTTTGCATAGTCATTGGTGAATTATGTTTATATTAACTGACAGAATGGAAAACAGTGCAGGAAGTGTTCAGATTGCTCGTTACAAACAATCTGAACTCTTCCTGCACTGTTTTCAAAAAGCCTTCTGTGATTGGTGCGGGAAAACGCGTAACTATGGAGTAAAGGGTTAAACAAAAATGGGGAGGAAAAATATATTCAACACAGAGATAATTTTTTGGAGAACAGTATAAAATTTGTTCATGATTTGGCATTTATTTAGCTAACAAAATATATGCATCAATTCGTGAAAAGTTGAATATAATTCTCAATTCTAAATTTAAGACAAAATCATACCGAATGTCTCAAGTAAAACTGGAATATAGCATTTAATCATATTTTCATACTGTAACTAGTAACAGGTTTATTGTTTGCTTGTTTGAATATTTAGAATCATTTTCATGCCATTGATGGCTAATAGGCAATCATTAAAATTTATATAATCCCTTTTTTTGAGATTCTGGAACGTTACGCATTACCGGATACATCTCTTTCCACAAGTAACTGATAACTTTAAGAATTGAATCAACAGTGAGAGACAAATGACAATGTAACACAATGTCTTATTTACCTATCATCACAGAGACTATGGCCAGGTGGTTATTTGAACTATTGAACACTGGATTGATAGTCAGACGCACTACAGAATGAGCTAACCAGGCTAAGCTCAGGTTTAATATTGTGATACATGTATATAGCTTAATATTGGTTGCATTGCTTAAAGCCAGAGACCTTGGGGAGATCCTGTTTGATTCACACTTTTTTCAGGTTGCCATATTTTTGTAGGCTCTTTGATTGAGAGCAAAACAAAGCATCCTATAAATAACTGAGACTTAAAACATCATTTCGTATCGGCAATTGTTTTTTACTCAGCACACTTATGTAACTTTACTTCTGTTTAGTATTTATGCCATTCTTTACATGCTTGAAATTTTTTTAGACTAGGTGTATTGGGTATGACAAGTATATATTTTAATGTACAGTGGTCTTCTAGAAGAACATCATATTTTTTATACAGTCAATTTCAAAATATATTACACATATATTGTTTCGTATATTGAAGAAACCTGTGCTATGTAATTATCCCAATTTCTTTAAAAATAACGCTAATTTTCCAAAAGCCAGGGCCCCACACGCATTCTAAAAAGTGCAAGCAAGAGCTGTGTACGCCCTACAAACACAGTGTAGTCTGTCCACATGAAATATATTTATACTTGAACACCTGTGTTATTGTTTCCATACGCCATCTGAATCATTTCAGTGATACAAAAATCCATACATGACATCAAGTATTCGTCATTCGATATTATACAGCATACTTGTTGATGCAGAGATGCAACAGATGTGAAAGCTGAACAATAACATTTACCAGTTTACCAGACACAACGGGTCAAATTTCCGACGACATTGTCAAAATATACAAAACTCACTCACCGTGACTTTATAGAACAGGACAAATGCATTGTTCATTTAAAAAGGGATTTATTTTTTCATGATTGTTTTCTCATCCTGTGAAGTGGAAACGGAACAACGAATCCATTGTAATGCATTTCTTCATCGATTGTTGACTCTTCAAGTAAATGGCGATGAAGATCAGCTTCCGGAAAGGGAACCAACTTTGTCTGAAATATTGATTTGTGCACAATCTACAATATGGTAATAAAGGACAGGTGGGCAGGTAAGTTTAAAGCCCCAACATCCGATCAGACTTTCGGATGAAAATTAGTTACTTTACAGGGCGTGTTTTATCAATTGGGAGTGTATATTATTGTCTTTAAATAGAAAAGTAAACATTGCAGACAGCCAACAGTTTGTAAAACAATGCAGACGGTTTACATTGTAACTGATACAAGAAAGTTGACCCTGGGGTCATAATCACATTTCACTTTAGCAACAACTACAACAGCAGCAACAACAACAATATTTATTCTGCAATTAAGCAAATTACATTGCTTCTAGCTTACCGAACTACATTGTGTAGTGTACAAAACATGAGATTAAATTGAATAAATACAGAAATAAAAAGTAGTAATTGAATACAAAGAGAAGCCTTAAATATTGCATGGAAATAGAAAAAAAATTATTTTTCTAAATATTTTCTCAACTTGCTAGCAAAATATAGATACTTTAGCATTCGGGAATACGGGGTCTTTAATTAATAACTGCCAGGTAATTACTGTTTTATCAACACTATTACGTGATTAGATAATGTTGTTGATTGCTATCGAAGTAATAACGTATATGAACGTATATGTCTATTTATTTTAAAACATAATTCAAGCATTATAATCAGTTCTAACAGACATGCCCAATATCACTATATTCAAGTTAAGTTAACCCATTATGAATCATCATTTAGCACATTTTGGAGGGAAATTAAAAAATACATAGATATAAATATGTGATAGTGTGTATTTTGACACTAAGTCATGTTAACTTTTATAAGATCTGTGAATATTTATTTTAAGCTGTGTTGTGTAACTACCTAAATGTGGTATTGAGTATTGGAAATAATGTATTAATCATGTTAATTGGTCAGTTACACTGGTCACTCCGTTATACAAAATTTCGCTGCCACGGTCCAAAACAGTATACATATTAGGTGTTAAATAGTAATTAGGCAGTCAATAGTGAAATTTCGAAGTGAATACGTAGTAAAATAAATAAGTTTAAAACAGTGCACCATCAAAGTACCATATACTTTGATGAAAAAAATGTGATGAATAAAAATGTATAATGGAGAAAATGTGTAAAAGGTTTTAATCAAATAACCAAAGGACTGAAACAGAGAGAGTCAACCCCGGTTACAAATATTAAGAATGATACATGTTATGTGCTAAGGTTTTTGTCACTTTTAGTGACGAAAAATCAGAACTTGCAGTCATACTGTGAAATGATATATTATTGAGAAAAAAATGTAATAATCAACACTTTGTTGGATATATGAACTAAACTTGAACTAATGTTGATGTGATTAAAAATTGCAAAGAGTGTCTTTTTTTTAAAAAAAGCATGTTTGCTTGTTTGTTTTTTTTTTTGTTTTGTTTTCAACGATATTTCATAAATACGATACTATTAGCGTAACTTATCACCATCCCTGTGATCCGATAGGCGGTTGTAATAAATGTTCGACACCTCTTATCTTTGCGTGACATTGACTAATTCACCGATACAGAAACATGGCCATACAACAAAGTTCATGACCAAGCATCATAGAAGCTATGGCCGCGCGCAGTTTCGACCTTATGACCCCTAGATTGAAACTCAGAAGCTTTACCGACCGAGCGAACCGGATCGGCGATACACGGATTTATATTTTTTTATCATATTATATCGGATATACAATTTGCGGGAATTGCTTATATGTTATTAGTTTCATTACGAAAATGCACTTAATAGTCATATATATCGTTTAAATATACTTCAAATTAACACTCGGATGTGTTAGGCCCTCGTTTTGACAGCGTTGGTACAAATTGTCCAAATATACTATATTAGTAAGTTGTAATTATATAACGTATTCTTAAATCGTCTGTCGATATTTAAGGCATAGTGCTGTACCACCATTGGAAAAAGAAAATGCTTCCGTGGGGTAGTCGCATAATGGCGGTTATGAATAATCATTGTTTCTTCTTTTTAAAAAAATGCGTTTTTTTTATTTTAATGCTCAGATTTTTATTGTAATGGCATTTTTGATGTCTTTTGAACATTTTGACAGCATTGTCATGTTTGAATTGTGAATTTAGAAAAAAAATGATGCTTGGAAATTGGAGTATGAATACATGACTTCGGAAGCCTTCTTTCACTTTGTCACAGTGTACACACTGAGCAGAAAAAAATCTTATACGACACATGACCCCTATTTTTCTCGTCATATTTTGGTAGTGTAGAGATTGGCAAACAGTAAACTGTAAGTTTCACTTCCTTCATTTGTGTCTCTCTATGAATGATAAGCCTTCAAACTTTTATGATTTACTATAGAATAAAGAACAATCACTCAATGGTGGGGTTTCACCTTGAATAACAGTAAACGATACACGAACCTCACATTAACTTCAGCCTGACTATACTCTGCTCTGGCAAAGCTAACTGTCAATGGTGCGGATGATGTAATAATGCTGTTTCGATGTCGGTGGAAACCTTATCGTCTCGCGTATATCGCTGATGATTCGATCTTGGACTGGATTATGAGAACAGAGCGCCATCCCTACCACCCACCCCACCACACACACATATATACATGTTTAATCTAAATGTGGATCGAAGCTGTGTAATGAAATGGCATTATTCAAATAACAAACTTAATAAAATATATAAAAGCTATTCCACAAGTTTGGCAAAACGACTACCAAGCAATAAACAAATGCTTTATTCTGACAGGCAGTTTCAATTCTGCCAACCTCCTGCACAATTTATGTAATAGCTCAATAGATAACACACGGTATTGGTTTTATTGGATTTTTACAATGTAGGTCCTAACTTGATAGGTCGCTATGCCTATTATATAACTCAGAATATATGATTATTATTATTATTATTATTATTATTATTATTATTATTATTATTATTATTTAATCTTTATTTCAGTCCCATCTATGAACAACGCAATTGTAACATCGATACCACACAAAATTATCATGTACATAGTAATTCAAATATATGAATTACAAGAGACTATCACACAATACAAAACTATGTGCAATGCTTCAAATCGATTAACTAAAAGTCAGTGAAGATAAACAAAATATAAATCTCTGACAAGACAAAAGAGCACTATTACACAACATAAATATATTTTAAAGTATCATATATTGCCTCTGATCATATCAGAAAAGAGCTGACATGCAGCATACACAAAGGAGTTGAAAAAGGAAACATTATACATATGGAATAAAAAAAATGCATTCAGATTTACATACGTAAGATGCACTTCTTTGTAATATATTAAAACAGGTTTTGGCACAAACACGAATCGATGATGGGTGGGAAATAACGAATACTGTCATATCAACACTTGACAAGTTATAAACATTACCATTAATTGCAGTTGCATTTTAAAATAAAGCATTTCTAAGAGAATTATACAGATGACATTTTTAAATTACTTGACTTTCATCTTCCACTGTATTACAAAATGGACATTTTCTATCTATTACTAATATTACGTATTTCAAAGCTGACCGAATTTAAGACTTACATTTAATTACGGGGAAAACCAGAGGTGTCGTCCATTCTAAAATAAATCGAGTACTAATAAATACTGGGATGAAAAATTATTAACTTATTAATCCCCGTTATTCCTAAACCTTATTCAATTGACTGAATGTAATAACATATACAAAATAAAAAACACCAAAACCACAACAACAAAAAATAACAACAAAAACAACAACAAAACAACAACAACATCTTAGGTATTTGCTTATTTAAAACAATACACAACACGCTGTTATTTAAAATAAACTCACAACATTAGCTAATAATTAGGAAAAGAACAGCGACACCTAGGAAGTTTCGTGGGGATATCGCCAATTTAAAAGTTGTACACTAACTATTCAGGTTGTTCAACCTTTATCCGTATCTTCAGGATGCTCGTATCAAACAACTAATTCATTTTCTCATAGGGTTCCGCTGAATTGTTTATGACCACAAGGCATTGCAACATGAAACTCTGTATCATGACTGGGCTAGAAGTCATAATTGGCCACAGAACAACAATTAGTTACATAAAAAAGTTTTGTTGTTATACATTACATCGCTGTGTAATGATTTGACCACGATGAAATGTTATCCACCAAATTGAAGTGAGACCGTTTACACCATTAGAAATATCCGCATGGTCCACATTTTTGCGTTTATATCTGAAGTACTGGTAGGCTTGATCATATGCGACGCTTGCTTTTCTAATTGACAAACGTCTTGACAAATTGTGCAGAAAAAACGTTTGGATTTGAAAGTAAGATATGATTGGCTGAAACAAACACACCTCTGCAATGTTATAATAAATTTAAAAAAATGTTTTTCGGACGGAAGTTATGGCAGCTATCTTGTACAAGCTCTTTGTCATAAAAATTATCCAATAATATAAATATAATGAATATAAAAATAAGTATCCAAACGATATTCTTTTGAAATGCTATGGACATATCCGAGGTAGCCCGATTGTTTGAATCATCCAATCAAAAATGTTATTCGATTTCGCTTTGCATAACGTGCTGAACAATTAAAAAGAAATCTGAACTATATTTCAACTTCTACCTCCATCACATGTGGGTACGAAAAAGGCAAGAGGCATAAAAGTTCAGTAAGAGTCCTTACAAGTGTTGTGTGGAACAAGGTGTATTTTTCAGTTTGTTTTTCTCTCCTTCCTTGAACAATAACAGATATACCTGTACGTTGATATTAATACTGTTTACTCAGAAGAAACCCAAACTGTGCTGAGCATTGCAGAAATATCGGTATTGTCGCTGCAGAAAGTGCTAAGTGTTTACATACGCATACTTAAAATCCATAATATTTTTTTATTCTACACTTTAAAATATCGTTAACGTGTTAATTGTGGCGAGGTTACATATCGGATTATACAATATTTCCATTTCAAACATAAGCACACACTTAAGCAACAAAATTAAACACTTACTTTCGTTTTTTAAAAAAAAACATTTTCTTCAAAATTGCGGCTGTTTACTGCGTATTTTGAATCATGCAGAGGTAGCAATTTTCTTCGTCGGCCAATTCAGTTGGACTTTAGACTTTGAATTGAACAGTTGAAAACGTTATAAGGAAGCCTTTAACATGAATTTTCAGACTTTATGTCTGATTATTTCAGTATTTGCCAGCACAAGTGGGACTATTTTTTCACCAAGTGAAGAAGAAAGCATCGTAACACTGGTCAATGAAGTGATTGAATGCCGCCATATTCATGGATTGTCATTGTCCGTTGTGAAGAACGGCGATGTATGGACGCGGGGTTTCGGTGTTGCTGACTTCACTTCTGGCCGTCCTGTCTACGGAACTTCCATGTTTTCGATTGGTTCGCTTGGAAAAGCTTTTACGGTGACGCTTCTAGAAATACTTCTGGAAGAAACTGGGTAGGTGTTCTGTTTTGTCCGTTTGTTTATTTTGATCATAAACTTTTAAATTACCTGTTTTTGGAAGTATATTAAATCTATTCAGGAGTTGCGGGGATCTAGTGGCTAGTATCCAGAGGTCCCCAGTTCGATTCCCGTCGTTGGGTTTTAGTCCAGTGGGGGTGAGGGTGGGGTCAAACGCACTCCCACAGACGCCTTATTCTTGTTAGGTACTGTGAAATCATGCAATCCTTTGGAGGGGAATAAAAGCAGTTGGTCCCGTGTACAGGAAGAGTCATACCCAGTCTCAGACCCAATAATGATGATGCCGCTGATGAATAAGGATAATTAACAGATTGATGATGATGATAATGATGATGATAATGATGATGATGATGTTGATGATAAAAACGGCTGATGATGATGATTATGATAATAATAATATTGATCTATTTAGCGAGAAAACTCAATTGGACTAAATCTTATCTTTCCTTAGGTTCTCTTCAACAAAGTAACAAAGTTGTTGAAATGTTATACATTTCTACTTTCTCAGCTTTTATGAAATCAAAAAAACAACAACAGCAGATAAACACATGTTAATATAATAGCGATTACCCCCATTCCCCATCTGCTTCAACATTTACGATATAGCGTAAATTTTATTTTTGCCCAATCATTTATACCAGAATCGTATTAGAGTGTATACCAGTGCTGAGTACCAACAACCAGCTAATTGGGTGTATTACTACCTGCCATTCCAGGTAATTAATCACTTTCAACACCTCGCCTATCACGATGGTATGGATGTCAATGATGAGAGGAAAATCGGCAGCTGTAACATGTTTAGCTATTTTCCAATTAAGTTAAGACATATTGTTTATCATAGGTACTGTTAGCAATAAGTAGAAGCAGTGAATGTAGTCCATCGGCCTCAACAGATACAGAAACACTGCGGAATCATTTCCATACAATTGTTTTATTGCACGAAAAATGATGAGGGCATTGATCATGATCTTCTTCATATTCATGGTGTGATGATGATGATGATGATAACGTCAGCGATGATGATACCGATATTTTTTATGATTATGGTGACAATCATCACAACGAGGACGATGATGATACCGATGATCATGCTTAATGATGATGAAAATGATGTTTGATGTTAATGGTGAGGATGTTAATGTGTATATTGATGTTGCTGCTGCTGATGATGATAATGATGCTCACAAAATGCGACGTTTTTATAGTGACTTAGTGGAGATAATTGTTATTCATAGCCGGAGCTTACAGAAAACTGTAATTGGCAGAAATTTATCACTCAGTACTTTAACAGAAACGTTAAGAGTCAGTAATCGTTCGTACAGTTTTCAGTAAAGAAATTTAATTAGAATTAAAATGATAAACCGCTGCAATGGTTAATTGATAAAGCGTCCGCCTCGCACGCGGACGGTCGTAGATTCGATCCCCAATCGGGTCATAGCAAATACTTGAAAAAGAGTACTAGAGGCTTTCTCGCTTTAGAGGATAGTTCTGACCGGCCCGGTGTCAGTAGGTTAGGTATGACATTCTGGTGTCAGCATCATGGGACTGATCTATGTACCATACCGTGTGACTGCGTAATGAAACTCTAATTTGATGAAGTTTAAATACTGTCCCGCAATATAGGAAGAGATTAGAAAATCAAAACACGGCACCGATGCAGGAGACATTCTGTACCATATCAAGTAAACAACCAATGTCATCAACAGACACTTAATACTGAAGGACATGGATATAAACACTCGCTCTAATAATAAATAATAATAATAAATAGTAATAAGAGTTATTTTGGGTTTTTGCAGCCACCATGGGTAAACACTTTAGTAGTTTGTAGAGTTGGGGTTTTGCAGCCTATATGGGTAAACACTATAGAGGTTTGTGGATTTTTCAGTCGACATGTGTGAACACTGACAGTTTGTGGAGTTTGTGGAGTTTGTGGTTTGCAGCCACCATGTGTGAACACTGGCGGTTTGTAGAGTTTGTGGTTTGTAGTCACCATGTGTGAACACTGGCAGTTTGTGGAGTTTGTGGTTTGCAGCCACTAATGCATACCACTGTAGTGGTTTTCTTAGTAATCACCAGCTGCCAGCAACCATTTTACATTTCCTCCTGGTACCCGTTCACTATGACCTGACCGTAGCGCCACACTTAACTTGAAGGATTGATAATGTTCTAACATTCACAGGTTGTTGTTTTAATATTTTTTTATTATTTTTGATACTCTTTGTGTTTCATATGTTTTGATGTACAGTTATATAGGATTGTTTTAAGACAATATACGAATGGTAACAGTATATGTATAACAATGTCGAAATTTGATTTGATAGTACTTAAGTTAACAAAGTGAAATAATAAGTCATTAATTGAATTATTATCTTGTTGTTTTTTTAGCCATCTTTAAATAAAAAAATATAAAATAATAATAATGATAATGATGACTTTATTTTACAAGACAACTCAGTTGGACTAAGTCCAATCTTCCCTGAGGTACTCAAACTAAATGTGTTGCGTTTTCATATATCTTCTTGTACTGCAGTTTCATATCTCTTGACTGTATGTTTCAATTTTTTGGAATGGCTTTATACGTTATTCAATGAGCCAACGATTTTGTCTTTCATGACATTCAAACTTATATGTTGTGTTGTATTTCAAATAAAATGAAATTAAGCAAAAACAATTATGCTTTGGATTAAATAGTTAAATAACTTTTTAGCTACCATTGGGATACAAAACTCTCTGACATAGAAGGAGTGGACCTTACTTTCAATAGCGAACAATTGACAAGGAACGCAACTCTTGCAGATCTACTGGCACACCGTACTGGATTGTCTACCGTTGCTGATTATGGGTTTATTGGTGGATACCCGCCAGGAACAGATATTACCTTTCTGAGCAGGTAAATATAATCAAACAATACGTAATATTGTATATACTTTTCAGTCCAAGCCCAAACACGCATAAGTATAAAGGAATGCATTGATTGACCAACTCAAAGTTATACTATGTATTTCAAAGAAAGTGCAATCTCCAAGTTGAATTGAATATACTAAAAAACGCCAATTTCCAAGATGACATAGATATACATATCTAAACAAAAGTCCAATGTCTAAGTTTACATTTTTAAAAAAAAAATAAGCTATCAAAATCACTTTCCCATATTTTGCTTAATCTATGGTATTGATGTGCATGGCATGGTTCATAACTTCACGTGTGTTTATTTGTATAAGGTATGCAACATGTTAATATTAACCATTTTTATTCTCCAGTGATACCAAATGAATCTATATATCTGCAAGTCTTTTAATCACAAAATTAAATATCCAAGTTGTATTATAATATGTGTCAAAGAAGGTTTTTCTCCGCGATGACATATATTTAAAACGGTCAATCTCGAAGTTGAATTATATTTTTCAAAGAAAGTTCTAAGTTTTGCGTATATGGCCAAATCACTTTTGTTTTGTTAAAACTATTTTATATGATAATCGTGTATATATATTTTATATGCATATGTGCATATTTATATTTATATGTATATTTATATTAATGTGTATTGAGGACTGTAAGAAAGAATATTATTATTTGTGAAATGAAAAAAGAAGTAAAATAAATGCGACGGGATTCGAACCTTCCCGCCATGGCGGCAATCCACGGATGTATCTACTACACCACGGACGCTGTTGTTTGTTTGAAGGTATAATTAATTTGGTAAAATAATTTTTAAAAACTTATTGGCCCCGCTAAGCTAATAAAATAGCTGAATACGAAAAGAGTAAGTAATGAATCAAATATACAATAATCAAGTATACAATAGTAAAAATAGAAAGTATCGAAAATAGTTCCAAGATAACTGGTATATATCTCCGAACAGAATTAGAATTATTCGGATCGCAACTGTTGAACCATTTCATATAGACGTCCTTCTAATTTTGAAAAGTTGTTACTATTAATAGAACAACGAAACTTCGTAACGCGACTATTAAACCTAGGTAAAACTATATTTCTTAACAAAAATGTCATAGAATATATTCATTAATAGCTTATATATATATCGACGTTAATAGGTTTGACTAAATAAATGCACGTGGTATAAAACAACCCTTATATAAAAGAAAAAAAAATTAACATTAAAAAAAAATCTGATTGCCTCTGAATAAAAATAACTATCATTTCGCAAGTAACTTGAAAAGTTTTATATATATTTCTTTCGGCCAAACTTTCTCGATCCCACGACCTCAGCGTTGAAAGGTCAGTGGTCGTGGTATAGCGATGTAGGCCACTCGGTTCTGCCATAAATTTTTGTTTTATGGCAAATCAAATAAATTGTATTTAACGCCGGCGTGGTTTATTTACGGTAAACATAAGCTGTTTTTACTAAGGCTGGATCATTTAGCGAAGCTCAAACATCTTTGGCTTGCCAAGCCCAAAAAGCTACATTTAAGTTACAAAAACACTTTAAATTTATTAATATATATCGCCAAAACATTGTCTGGAGTTATATGATAAACTAGTTACTCCAATATTGAATTATGCAAGTGAAATTTTGAGGTTTATTCAAGCGCATCAAACTGAACGGGTACATTTACAATTTTGCAAATCTTTAATAGAAACATTATTGGCACAAAATGACGTTATCTGCAGTGAGTTATGTAGAACAAATTATTATACACAACGGGTTTATATAATTATAAAATATTGGTTCAAGGTATTGAACAGTAACGATCGAACATATATTCATCATGTTTACTTAATGATGTTAAAAAATAAAGAAAATCACCAAACATTACTAAGTGGGCCTCGCTTATCAGAGATACATTAGGTAAATTAGGATTTTATTTTGTGTGGTTAGCACAAGGATTGGGTGATATAAATATATTTCTTTCAACATTCAAACAAAGATTGCGAGATAAATATTTTCAAATTTTGAATGAACAAATTAATTAACTACACACGGGCTACATTTTACAGGGATTTTTCTACTTTTAGTTTCAATCATATTTAGAATAGTGAACATTCCAAAATTTAGAAAAGCGTTAACGAGACTTAGAATATCGACACATAGGTAAGAAATAGCAACAGGACGGTGGAAAAAACAATAAAAACTCCTAGAGGAAACGGAAAATGCCGAATATGTAACATCTTGAAGGCCAAATTTCATTTTTTATTTGAATGCAGTGCATAATTAATAACATAAGACATCAGAACGTAAATACTTATTTTTTTAAGAAACCGCAGCATGTATAAGACCGTCGAGATATTACAGTCTGAAAACAAAACAATGATTAAAATCTTAGCAACATATACCTTCAAAGCTTTTGACATCAACAATACATTCACTTGGTAAGTACCACTGAAACAAAATAAATCGTATGGGTAGAATCGATTTATATCCATATTACCAAAGGGGACACACCGTGGAGGGACACTCTAAAACGCTGACTTTCACAGCTGACCAAATTATGCGATGAAAACGCTGACCAGTCGAGAAAACCCTGACCAAATCAATAATACACGTATTGTAAACATTTTTTAAGTTACATTATTTGTAAAATAGGATGCATTTGAATAACATACATAAAAATTGAATCAGATGTTTGTTTTAATGGCTTATTTTTTTAGTTAAATCTTTAAAGTGGAGGAAAACCAAATCACAATTCGAAAACTAATGCTTTTGTGCATCATGTTTAGTGCAAATCCACTATATTTGAATAACATCGATAGTATACATGTTTTGCCAGTGTATGTGGAAATAACATAGGTTTTTAAGGTTTATTCGTTTATTAAGCCAAACATGGCCCATGTATATTTATCTTAATGAAAAACATATATATGTTATTAATACAAGGCAAGTGATAATATGTATGAATTTGTAACTTAGTTCGTATGGCAATGTTTAATATATGATATAGGCTTATTAATTTGCATGGAGTTCACGATGTTTAGCGTCATTGTTAATGGTTTGGTACATTATCCAAACATTAACAAAATTCGGTCCAATGGGAGAGAAGCTTGTCGCTGTGGGTTGTCGCGTATTTTTGTGATCTTTTAAAGCAAAATTGTTCCCTTTATCCACAGATCTAAATAATTTATTTATTTTGGGTCACAATAAGTCGTTTGCAAATTAGCGTTATTATTTTGTTCAAATGTTAGTGGCTTACAATTACAATATGTTTTACTAGTCCATAGTCGATAGTCTTGCACCACTCCTGAGCTGGCGGTATACAATATAAAATAATGTTATTCAATAAAATTGAATAATTTGAAGAAAACGTATTATGCTAATTTAGACTGCAAGGGATACAAGTCGTTTTAAAACATATATAGAGTATTGTTATTATTTATACAATAAATATGCCATAATAAGGATTCTATATCGTATGTTACTATTCAGATTGGTTTGCGCACTTCAATAGCTGTGTGTATTTAAAATAGCTTGGATGTGTCCAGTAATATGGTTTTATATATGTTTCCTTAGTTCACTATATTTTTTACATTCTATTAGGAAGTGGTATTCGTCTTCTAAAATATTACATTGTCTGCATTTTCTATCTTGAAATGGAACACTAACAGATTTTCGCCACCCATCGCATTCTACTTCAAGTCTATGAGAAGATAGTCGTATGCTTTGTATATATAAACGCAGAATTTTCTTAATTCAGATTGGTTTGCGCACTTCAATAGCTGTGTGCATTTAAAATAGCTTGGGTGTGTCCAGTAATATGGTTTTATATATGTTTCCATAGTTCACTATATTTTTTACATTTTATTAGGAAGTGGTATTCGTCTTCTAAAATATTACATTGTCTGCATTTTCTATCTTGAAATGGAACACTAACAGGTTTTGGCCACCTATCGCATTCTACTTCAAGTCTATGAGAAGATAGTCGTAATCTTGAAAAAGCTTTCCGATATTTTTCTATACTTATAGCATTTAGATAATGCGAAAATTCAAAAGAAGTAAACGTTCTAAAGAGTAATGCTCTCGATGAATCATCTAGTTCTACGGTCCAATTCTGTATAAAAATATCATTAAGTCTTTGTTTAAAAACTGATAAAAAAGTTTTTTATCTCCTACTCCTTGACTATGCTATACCTCATAAAAACCTAGTTTAGAGAATCAATGTTGTACTTGTGAAACCCAGTTAATTCTATTTCGGAACCTCTCGTTTTCAGTTTTTAGCATGTTATATACAATTTTAATATATTTAGTATTGCTTGAGCTACACATTTTTAACCAGTGTTTTATAATGTTTACGTATCGCTTATTTATATAACTGATCCTTCCTCTCTCTCCATAAATGAAATTATTTTGTGTCGATAGCTTTACGCCTAAAAGCCTCTTACAAAAACTTAAATGTATTATTTCTACCTTCGCACTTTTGTTAAACCCCCGATGAATAGTTCAGAATAGGCGTAATGAGGTTATCAAATATGTAACTCTAAAATATGTTTTTGAGAAATATTAGTAAAATTGTTTAAGTAGCCATTTAGTTAAAAATAGCCTTAAGGGCTTGCCCCGAAAGTACTTTATCGGTTTCATTAAAAGATCCACCTGATGTGAATATAATCCCTAAATATTTAAATTTACTTACAATCTCAATGACTGTATCATTATATTTGAATCTCAAGTTTTTTGGTAAACTTCCCCCCTTTCTGAACACCATATTTTTAGTTTTTGCCGTATTAACTACTAATTTCCACCTAGTACATTACTCTGGTAAAACATTTAATGCGTTTTGTAAATCTTCTGCCGATTTTGCTAATAAAATTATATCATCAGCATATAACAGTAAACATAGATTAAACATACCGACATCAATTCCCTCAACTCCTTTTTGTTTGAATTCTTGTTCTAAGTCATTTAAATACATGCTAAACAGAAATGGCGAAAGACATTCACCTTGACGGACCCCGAGATTACAAGAAAATTCACTG
Source organism: Panopea generosa (assembly GCA_029582155.1). Lineage (NCBI taxonomy): Eukaryota > Metazoa > Mollusca > Bivalvia > Adapedonta > Hiatellidae > Panopea > Panopea generosa. Next base: position 57,538,154 of record CM055896.1, read on the forward strand.
CTTAATGTATTCATATATTTTACTTTTGATTTTATACATTTATACATGGATTTAATAACCTCCAAAATTTCCCCCGAACCCCTAATTTAATCAGTTTATACCAAAGTATGTCCCTAACCACAAAGTCGAAAGCCTTTTTAAAATCTACAAATGCACAGTATGGACTCCCTCGTTGGTTTAAAGTTCGTGAAATAAGCCCGTGTAAATCAAAAATATTGTCTGAAGTGCTCATATCTTTTCTAAATCCTAATTGTGCCTCTACATAGAATTGATAATTAAGTCTGTATCATTAAGATGAATGATTGAGTATGATGTCACACGTAATGCAGACGTTCTTTTGTGAAATATCGACACATAAACTTAAGAATCAAAAGTCTGTTTTTTTATTGTTTAACTGTTTTGATTAAAGATACATGATTGAGACTTACACCAGACATAAAGCAGGAACATTTATGTTAAATGTCACCATGTCAACATGAGAATTACATGTCTATTTTTGGCAACGAATGCCTCCATACTGATTAGCTTTTGCTTAACGCTGTTGGCGGGAACGTACCAAGAAATAACACACATGACATTGCCAACGGGAAGTTTCTATTTTTGTGTAAAATACATTTTTCTTAATGAACGAATAAAGATAAAAAGATAACGCAGAAAATAATCAGAAAAGAAAGAGGTAGACGTGTTTCTCTCAATGGTAAAGCTGTTTCTGTGAACTTTCAGTAGTAATCGTGTATAAATCATGTATAAATCATTAAATGACCAGGCTCCTGCATATCTCAAAGATGTATTTGCTCTAACAGCCAATGTTCATACACGCACATTACGGTCATCCTCTAATTTACAGTTGTATTCTCCTAAGTCTAATTCTGGAATGTTTCGATATTCGTTTACTTATTTAAGCTCTTGTTTGTGGAACTCTATTCCGTCTTATATAAAAAATTCAAATTCTATTGATCAGTTCAAAGCTTTATATTTACAATGGAGTAACAATTCTTAGCAACTCTGGAAAAACGGGTAGATCTCATCGACATTGATATTACACATGTTAGTTCATGTATACTTGTTTAATTCTTTTGTTTGTATTTTAAATTATGTTGTACTTTGTAATTATGTGAGAGCCTCACGTAAGATTGAATTTATTAAAATGAATTCTTTATTATAATTATCAATCAGGCGGCTGAAATACCTGCATAGCCTCAGTACATTTCGTTCGTCTTTTGTATACAACAACATGATGTATATGGTGCTGGGTCACGTGATCGAGGTGCTTGGCAAGGATTCATGGGAATCACTGATGACGTCACGAGTTTTGGAACCAATCGGAATGGGATTTTCTAGGGTACTGGACTCTGCGGATGAATTAGTAATGAACAACAGCGCCAAGCCATACATATTCAAAGATGGAGTAATGCAAGAAGGAAACCATGCAATTTATAAGTAAACAAATCTCTCACACTAAAATGTACATGATAAAATCCAAGTAATCTGAAATTCAAGTTTATTTGGTAACCAACCAAACCTAAACTTATTCGGTTTCTCCTTTATTATGTCTAATAATGGCAGGTGATAGGATAAAGTCAATTATTTAGACTTTGCATAGAGCACTGTGGCAAAAATTGTGTAACAGTTGTATTTTGTAATAACTCTGTTACTAAGAATATCTGAATAACGAGCAAAACGAGCTCGTATGGTAAAATGCAGGTTTGAAAGTATCAACACACTTACATATTGAAAAAAAATGATTTTATTGAGAGTCGAACTTTGATAGTTAGATCACTGGTTGAGTATATATAGATACGATACATCGGAAATCGGGAGGGTTAAGCCAGTTTGAAAATGTTGAAAACCCTTGGTATACTTCCTTTAAAATGAAACTATAATGTTTAAGATTGCAGTATGTAAGATGTTTATAAAAGATGCATTATACACGTACCTAAATACATATAAAAGGGACATGACTATCTAAAATATATGTTTTACTTATGTTCACCCAGCAAATCGATGTTTATACATTGAAAAGTAACACGATTTGAAGTATTATTCCTAAAGCTTCAATGTAAAGAATGTATTCCAGGCTTGGTAACATTCTAATGGTTCTGTGCTAGTTTGTTTTAAACGAATATTTTAAAAAATCATTAAAAGATACACAGTAATACTATTTTTGTTTCCATATTTACAACACGCTACATGATTTATAGTATTACCCCTCTGGAACCTGCGGGCGGATTATTGTCTAACGCCGTCGATATGGCAACATGGATGTTGTTTAACTTGAAGAATGGAACCGCCTCTAATGATGAGCGCCTGGTGGACCCAGACAGATTTGCAAAGGCTTTTGAGGTAATGATACAAGAGGATGCTGATAATGATAAAATAATAATAATAATAATTATTATTATTTCATTTGTGATGATATGACTAAATGCTATCCCTTAGTTAGAAAAAGTATTTTATTAAACACACTAAAATTCTTTGAAAGCTAACTTTCCCGCACTATTCAAAAGTTTGACCCGATATTTTACTTATAGATTTATAAACACTTAGAGGAAATATAGGTAAGACAATTGTGTGACTTCGATGTAATTATTTCTTTTTGTAATTTCATATAACAACATTATGTATGTACCATATTGAAACTCTTGTTGACATACTTCGATAGTTTTCATGCGAGTAGCTTATACCATTGTATACTATCAACATCAAATGTTTAGAGGTGAATCCTTATTCAGCGCAGAGTTATTGCCCCTGTACTTCACATATATATGTAATAGTTCATGTCCACTTCATATTTTTCTAAATGCTTGAAATATATTTGTAAAAATTGGCAATAGAACTTAATATTTTTCGGATTGAGATGATTGTGACAATAATAGTGTATGATAGCTCTTTCCTTTTCAAAGTAACTCACTACTTACATGTGTTGTTGTTTAAAAGATAGGAAAATGAACTCATGATTAGTTTTTTATACAAGTATATGACACTGAACACTGGATCGGGTATGGACTTATTTTTCTCTCTTATACTGCCATTCTTTCTGGGCATTTTTCGGATAGACAGATTCTTAAATTATTGCCGGGACAGAACAGTATTACAATCCTTATCCACTTATAATGTAAATATGACAAATAAACTAACCTTTGTATCGGTGATGTACAGGGTCTAGGAGGTAAAGCCAAACGAATAGATACCTTTGATTTCCTTGATTGACTTTCTATTTGAAGTCCTTGATTTCTTTAATTTTTGGTCCGTCCTTCGAACAATGGGTTAACATATTTTACTCTAATATAGAATCCTGTATAATTGTTAACGGTCCCTTGTCTGAATGGTTCTTCTTGAAAAGGGGATGTAGACAGGGAGACCCTTTATTGCCATATATTTTTATGTAATGCGTGGAGATTCTTGCTGTTCTGCTTAGAGGTAATTTTACTGTCAATGTCCGAATAAGAATTATTTATAATGTTTTTTAATGGATCTACGTGCTTACATGTATATTCATATAAAATATGTATGTAAGTATATGAACATGTTAATATGTACACATATTTTAACAATGAATTCCATTCCCACCAGTGCCATTACTTTAATGTTTAAAGCACGATAGTAATAAAGACTAAAACCTTTTCTTTCTGTTATTAAATAGAATTATGTACAAATATCTGAAATTTTAATTTTCATATTGTTTGATATTAAAATACAATATTACTTACCAAAATATCTAACATTATACTTAATAACATAATATGTTGTACTTGAAAGAAAAATGTGAAGAACTACCAGAATATACACTATTTATTAAGTACCGGTCGTATGAAGTCTCGCGATTATTACATATATGGATCAAATAACTGTCGTTGTTTCAAATAAATATATAATCTATATATAGATCTACAAAAAATATTTGAGCACTGCTTCAGGTGTTCTTTTAAAAAAAACCTTTCTAAATGTGTATGTATGTATAATTCTAAATCGTAATGCGAAGTGAGCCTTCGACCAACCAATACAAACTTAACTTTACTATATGTTGTAATATTGCGTACTGTTATATATTTTTTTCTTTTGCAATATATTTTTTGTATGAACCGATATAAACGTTATATTGTTATTCTGTTATATGGTAATTTTGAAAAAAATAAAAAAAATAATAATAACAATGATAATAATGATAATAATTATAATAATAATGAAAAATAATAGTAATAAAATAATTATAAAAAATAGTAAAAATCAATAATAATAATAATAAAAATAATAATAGTAAAGATTATTATCAAAAGAGGGAATTAAAATACAACAGCAATAATAAACTTTTATCAATATATTTCATAATTTGATTGGCATAAAATTAGCCATAGCTTGTTATTACAATTAACTAATTATGAACATATTCAAGAGTATTCATATAAAAAAATCTATTCTTGACAGTCGACCAAATATCCAAATGCGAATAACAGTCTGGTAATTTTGACAGCAGTCATAATTTATATTCCGGATGGACACTGACATACTTTAATAATGTAATATATTCCGAGTAAATTCCGGACAATCGGAAATGACCATTGTATATATATTTCAGACAATCTGCAAATACTTTTAACCATGAAGTACATTCCGTACAATCAGAAATGACCATTATATAAATATTCCGGACACACAGAAATACCATGAATTAAATTCCGGATAATCGGAAATGACCATTATATGATTTTCCTGACAATCGGAAATGACTAATTTCTAGATATTTCGACAGATCTGAAATACCATCATTCCGGACAATCGGAAATGCCATGAAGTTCATTCCGGACAATCGGAAATGCCACGAAGTTCATTCCGGACAATCGGAAATGACTATTGTACAGATATTCCGACAGATCGGAAATAAATCAAATATTTTGACCGCCGACCTGTTTAACTACAGGGTTATAGCCAGTCAAATTAATATATATATTCCGGACAACAATCAGAAATAAAATAATACGTATATCGGACAATCAGAAAAATATCAAAAATATTCCGGACAATTTTAAATAATATTTCTGTTACAGACTGCATTTCAATTATAAATTATTCTTTCAAGAATGTATACTCCGGATATCGGAAGCATAAGTTACATGTTAAATTTAACCTTTAACCTTTCTGCTTTTCATCAAGACTGTTATTTGTGATACTTGCTGTCAATGCTCGAATGAAAATAGAATTTTCTAAGCACTAAAACTCTTATCAAAAACACACATATGTGAAAAGTATAAAAGGAAAACGGTAAGATTATTATTATTATCATCATTCCAGTTTATCGAAGGAATTGCACTTTCTAAAGACATCAAATAACAATTGTACAGGATCTGAATTATATGTATGTTAATCATAGTTTCGAATATGTGATGATAAATATATGCTGCAGAGATATTCGTATGTACATGTAGAACCGAAAAAGTATCTAAACATATGTAGTGAATGTTCATAAACATGTTTCCATTGTGGGAAAGTGGCTTTCTAATACTTGAGTGTGGTTCTCTAGCCTGGTGTATATGTCCCTGCAGCAACATCAGTCATATCATGGATATCTGACTGCCAGCCATGCCGTTAAATTAAATTGGATCTTTGATTGTTATAACGTTACGCTTTTCTATATCTTGCTGCTGAAATAAGGAATAAAAAGACAACAGCAGCAGAATAAAAGGTATGGCAGGGTGAGAGTATCATTTATTTTAATTATTTTTTTCATTATTGTCCAAAAAAAGATAGCTCTTAAAACTCCCGTACTCTTCACTTATCGTAGTTATTCCCCTTTCAAAACAAAAGGGTTTGCTCGAAACTGCGCTCTGTGTATAGCAATAATAAAAATCATCAACTATGATAATAATAACAGTAGTAATCATGATAATAATTAATAATAATTAAATCAATAATAATAATAATAAAATCAATAATAGTAATAATAAAATCAATAATAGTAATAATAGTAATGATGATACTAATAAATAATAAATGTTAAATAATAAATAATAAAATGCATAAAATAATAATAATAATAAATAATCAAATCAATAATAATGATAATAATAATTATAGTAATAATAATAATAACAATGATAAAAACAATAATTATGACAATAACTTATGACTACGGTCGTTCTTTCACGAGACCCTCATTTCTACTAGAATTACTTCTTCTCACGAACATCGTGCTATATCAGAAGCTCTTTAAATTGAAATATACCTTCAGAACAAACTCACGTTTTATTATATATTCGTATATAATAGACTATGTTCGTCTAGATGTGACATTTTTATTGGAACCAGTTGTGTTGGTGCAGCTTTAATGATGCTCCAACGTAATAGTACATTCGCAAAACTTATTCCACATTCCTATATCAAAGAGCTAGGCGAATGTCATCCCTTACTAGACATTTTATTATTTTTCAACATTTTTTCTTAAATTACTTACCAGTACAGAAATGTAATAGATCCATGGCATACTGTTCATATAAAGGACGGTGTTTTAGTTTTTCCAATGTTTTCAATATGGTTAAAATTGTATGACACTTCCTAGTATTTAAGTTTAATATATATATGTATAATGCAATATCAGAAATAAAAACACATGTTACCGTACACATGTTTTATTATTGCCTCCTCAACAACATACCCGTCCTTGAAATTTGGCAAAAAATTTAGGTTTTTACAAGAAATGCGAATAAAAAAAATTATATAACAAATTAAATCAAATTTTATTGGCAATTTTGGCAAACATGTGCTTTGGCCATTTACAATGTTTTTAAATAAATATGGCCAAGACATAATACACATCAAAATCATAAATATCATTCACATACAAGTTATGTACTAAGCTATACAATATTGAATATAAGAAACAGTTACATTATATAGGGATCGTAAAGTAGTTTCATTATTAGATATTATTTACTTGTTCTAGTGCTAGTTTTCTTACCTTAAAAGCATCAGATACATATTTTTTACCCTTTTTATTTTAATACCTGTCTTTACTGTAAGTCACCCCTTTACGTCTTTCGTTGTCTTTTCTTTATTAAGACCGAGCTGTAAGAACATTGGGACAATTCGACAAAGTTGCTTCTCTATGTGTGTGGAATGGGTACGCATGAAAAACTGTAGAAATTGCCTTTTAACTGACAGATTCGTCGTTCGGTGTTGTCCGTGTAACTCGACTTCGTAATTAAAATGCCGAACTACTTTCCGACTTCCCGAATGTCTGTCAGCAAAGATTATATGAGACATTGGGCATAATACCATGACTGACGTAAACTTCTATGTTAATTTGTGTATAAATAATTCGATTTTTTCTAATTCTTTGTAGAGATGAAATGAGAAATGAATGATAAATTTACAATTTGTGTGTGTTATGGGATTAACGGTTTGTCACATTCGTGCTCATTTAAAAGCAACTTTAAAATTCGCTGTCAAAAATAATACAATGCTCAGCATATTCTCGTACAGATAGTTATAATGTTGCTTACTCGTTTAATAATTCAATAATCTGAGCTCTGACGTCTCGTTTTTATGTGCAGACCCACAACGACGTTCCCTCCTACTTTGGTGGCAATCTGAATGCGCCTGCCTTTCCTGTCAACGACATTACCCCTGGCTATGGATTTGGTTGGTTTGATTCTACTTACCGAGGTACCTACACGCTTCATAAATAGTTCGCTCAGTTTTTAGAGGATGGTTCCGGGTTTCGGCATAAAATCACTGGTGTATTTGTATGCCATCAGTCCGAAACATGAGGATTCATTGCAGAAGCACTTAAGTGTTTGTCGTAATCAGACACCGTACTGCTATGCGAAAAAGGATTTTTAAACTTATTTATTTTACAGTGATTGTGAAACAAGTTCTTATAACTCACGTTCGAAGTCTTCATTTGCGGATGTGACAAAGGACCAAGGGTCGACAACTCATTGAGTAGAATATAAATCTACTCGTTGACAAAATAATATTTACATTTTAATTTTTACATAAATAAAATTACGAAAATACATTATTACAATTAAACACAATTAAAGAATTTTACCCAACAAAATATATGGTTCATGAATGTCTTAACATCCATTTTAAAATAAGAATGACACTACTTGACGAAATATTTGCATCTGTCCAAAACTTCGAATTCTATTAAATGTTCTAAAATGTTTTTATGAAAACCTTATATACTTATATACTACTTCCGCGATTTGATTCTCTTATGGCAATAGCTGATTCAACAGGATTCTCTTCCCATGATTTATGTCGTACTGAGCTAATAAAGTCACCCATACAGCGAATGTGTGAATTACTTGTCCATATGGCGGTACTACCACCGGCTGACTCCTGTATGCGTTTTTAACGTAGTTGACCTGAACCCATTTAGGCGTCGTCACACATACAGCGAATGTGTGAATTACTCGTCCATACGGCGGTACTACCACCGGCTGACTCCTGTATACGTCTTTAACGTGGTTTACTTGAACCCATTTAAGCGTCGTCACCCATACAGCGAATGTGTGAAGTACTCGTCCATACGGCGGTACTACCACCGGCTGACTCCTGTATACGTCTTTAACGTGGTTTACTTGAACCCATTTAAGCGTCGTCACCCATACAGCGAATGTGTGAAGGACTCGTCCATACGGCGGTACTACCACCGGCTGACTCCTGTATGCGTCTTTAACGTGGTTTACTTGAACCCATTTAAGCGTCGTCACCCATACAGCGAATGTGTGAAGTACTCGTTCATACGGCGGTACTACCACCGGCTGACTCCTGTATGCGTCTTTAACGTGGTTTACTTGAACCCATTGAAGCGTCGTCACCCATACAGCGAATGTGTGAAGTACTCGTCCATACGGAGGTACTACCACCGGCTGACTCCTGTATACGTCTTTAACGTGGTTTACTTGAACCCATTTAAGCGTCGTCACCCATACAGCGAATGTGTGAAGTACTCGTCCATACGGCGGTACTACCACCGGCTGACTCCTGTATACGTCTTTAACGTGGTTTACTTGAACCCATTTAAGCGTCGTCACCCATACAGCGAATGTGTGAAGGACTCGTCCATACGGCGGTACTACCACCGGCTGACTCCTGTATGCGTCTTTAACGTGGTTTACTTGAACCCATTTAAGCGTCGTCACCCATACAGCGAATGTGTGAAGTACTCGTTCATACGGCGGTACTACCACCGGCTGACTCCTGTATGCGTCTTTAACGTGGTTGACCTGAACCCATTGAAGCGTCATCATACAAACATAGAAGCGACACAAATATATACATATAATCTCAGATGTAATAATAATACATTGATGTCGTCCCATCTATCAGTTGCATGGTAGCTTTATCAATATATAATAACTGTATATTCATTTCCTACCATCCATCAGTTCCATAGTTATTTTATCAATGTGTAATAACAGTACATTCATATCTTAAAATCTATCAGTTTCATGGTAGCAAAAAACTCTTAATCCAGTACTTAATATTTTGTAATATCGCATTTGCTTTCCACTCTTCATAACAATACAATTCATGAGGTAACACTGACGAACTAGCATTCTGTAACTATTCACCAAGTGTATATCAGAATAAGCTGATGCAATTCAATATCATCAAGAGGCCATAGATACAATATAAAAATCTCAAATTGCGCCCCTAGTTTCTTCGGGTACGCCCTTATCAACAAATACTCAATATCTCGGTGGCGAAGGATCGAACCCTGACCCCCGATCATAGATGCTATGCTCTACCACTGGACCACTCGCTCCACTAAAGGATCGTTGGCTACCTAGCCAATATCAGGCATACAGCAGTTTATACTTCTATATTGAACTCAGCCCTGACTTGTATTACTGTTAAACGTTTTTCAGTTATGCAAAGTTCCTCCATTGTGCAGGCAGTGTCTGATTAAGTAAAAATGGTCATGATTTAGTCAGACGTCTGGAATATCTGTAGTTTCAAATATAAACATAATTAAGATAGTTTTTGTTATAAACGCTACTCTACAATTTTAATTATCACGTTTGCATTAATTTCTTTTACAGGATTGAACAGGAAATGGCACAGTGGCGGACTATTTTCTTACGTATCACTACTTTGGTTATTTCCTGACCAGCAAATCGGCGTGTTTGGCACCACAAACGGACCAGCGATCCCTTCTGTTCCTGGTTTAGGACTTAAGACTATTTTGTCCTATATTTCTGATATTTTACTGAATGAAGAACCATGGCTTAACTATACAACTTCGTGCACTTTCCCAAGTCCATGGAGAACTTCATCTAAGTTTACCCACACTCCACCGGAAACCTACACAAACGACAACTTAACAGACTTCATCGGAACATACGGAAATTATCTTCTACCAGATATAGAAATAAATGTATCTGAAAATTCCACTGGCGATGACAAATTGACCCTTAATTGGAACAGAATTAAGGGAGAACTACTTCCAACGTCGGATGGTGACGCATTTAAATTTAAAATGTCGGAACCATGGGAGTATGCGATTGAACGCGTTATAAGCGACACGTTTACACTTACTTATGCGGTGAAGTTCGAACGAAACGACAACGGAGATGTTGACATGTTCAACATTGTGCTCGACACACGTGAAGGTTTGGATTTCCGAAAGGATGTGAGGTTTAGAGTTGGGGAATCGGAAACAAGTACTGCAGATAAAATCAAGTATTCTTGTATTTGTCTGCTCTTGTTTCCTGTGGTCATTTACGATGCTTTACATTAACTCACTGGTTTGCAGCTGTTGCTCACTTGAACACTTTGCAAGTAATATAGAATAAAGTTTCATGTTTCAATTGTATTCAGCAACCGGCAAAATTTTGCCTTAAGCCATTTATAAAATTGTACAAAGAAATATGACAAATACAACAACAAACATTATACTATAAACATGTTCATTATACTTACGAAACAACCGCATTTTCAAAGATATTTTTCTGATGACCAGAGATTCTGAATACTTTTGTAATTTTTAACAACATTTATATTGAACGTATGCTAAGCTATGCGACCTAAGTAATTATTGTGGCTTCTAGTTGACACCTCCACGTCAAATTGTGAAAGAATGACGGAACTATTTTAACACAGGGAATGGCGCAATCGGGTTAAATATGAAATTAACATAAAATATAAAACAATAAGAAAAATAGATGAACAAAGTTCGCAAATGTAAATACTATTTTAATACATTCTAATTTCATTTCGAACACGTCAGTAATGACTGTTATACATAATTATGAACGTAATTTAAATAAAACCAAAACACCTGAAATGTTAACTCTTTCCAGAAAAAGCCATAGTTACGGTATCATGGTGGCGAACACACGTTACGTTTGAGTATCATACACAAGTTTTAGTCGGGCTAGATTGGTTACTGCTGGTTACTGCGTGTCAGTTCAATTTTATATGTATTATTTGAAAAAATGTTCTTCCTTAAAAAACTAATGAATGAAATACTTATAAGTGTAAGTCCACCATTAGTTTTTGTTCTTTATTCTATAGTAAATAATAAAAGTTAGAAAGCTTGTCATTCATAGATAAACACAAATGAAAGAAGTAAAACTTACATTTGATTATCTGCCAACCTCTGCACCGTCAAAATAAAATGAGAAAAGTAGGAGTCATGTGTCATATAAGAGATTGTTTTCTGTTCAGTGTGTACGCTGTTGACAAAGTGAAAGTAGACTTCCGAAATAATGCATTCATACCCCAATTTCCAAGCATCATCTTTTTTTCTAAATTCACAATTCAAACATGACACTGCTTTCAAAATGTTCAAAATACATCAATAATGCCATTCAAATAAAAAAAATGAGCATCGAAATAAGGAACATGCATTTTTAAATCAGAAGAAACGAGGATTGTTTATAACCGCCATTATGCCCAATGGAAGCATTTCCTATTTCCAACGGTTGTACTGTGCCTTATAAACACAACATTGATAATTAAAACTAAACGTTGGCAATCACGAGTCTCTCTATGTAGATTGCATTTGCTTGTATATATTTCGTATTACATGTACTTAAAATAAAAAAAAAAACAATTATATACAAATGTGAGATCGATAAATCTTACGAATAAAAATGCGGACATGACAATTCACTACATGTGATATTTGATTGGTTAATGTTGTAAGTGTTATAATTCGATAACATGTCATACGGAAGTGGTTTTAATTTTGTTAACATTTTATTACTTATCAGGTGTTGCATTTAAAACCAAATTTTATTTTCCAATGAGATTTCTTGATTTTTCAAATTCGAATTCTATTAATGTGACAAAATTATCAAAGGGGAATCACGACATATGTTGACATGTACTCAAAATATTTTTACAATTTTATTAACATGACAAAAACAAACAAATATGCATTAACATGCAACTACAATCTAAATTGGACCGTCCTTTTAATTGAATCAAAATTCTAAATGTCTCTATGTAATTTACTTGGAACTTATTTATTTTACAACGATTGTGAAACAAGTGCGACCCCGTCCGGCTCGCACGCACCTCCGGGGCCCTTGTGACATCGGTGTTGGCTGGTCTTTAGCGGTGCTGTGATGGGGTACGTACGTACACACACGATGAGTTCTTGCAACTTATGCAAATCAAGCTTCGATTTAATGAAAGGGTATTATTAAAGGACAATAATGGATTAGTCACATTTCTTTTAAGTATAAAATGAAAAATTAACCTTACACTGTCTCGATCAGTCAGCAGTTATATTAAGATCGTGATTTAAAATGCCCTCTTTGTCTAATAAATTAGTAGAGATGAAAGAAAGTGACGTATACGATGGATGCTTAAAAGGTTACCAACAATGTCATTAATGAAGATAACTAAAAACAAAGGGCCTAAAACAGAACCTTGTGACATCCCTGCTGAAGTTACTTTGCGTTCTGAAAAACTAGAACCTATGAAACCCCTTATCTACGTTTAACTTGTTATCCTGCAACAAGATACCTATGTCGAGAAACGTCAATGCATTGAGATGTTCTTCATTCCGTTTTAACCAAATATTGGTTCATACTTCTTAAATAAAATAAGAGCGTGGCATAGTTTGTCATTCTTTTTATGTTATTTAATCGAAATTCGTAAGATTTTTATTTTTTCTTGCATAAAATTGTGTAGTAATATGTCGAAACTGGGGCACAGAAAAATACTATCATTCGTACTATCTACCTTTTTGATTACGGTACGTTATGAAAACATGAAAAGAAAAACGCTTTCATATCCTTCGACCTTACAAACCAAATGTTACTGTTAGTTTCGGGGTGTGGGGCATGGTTGTCGGGAGTAACCAGTAGAAGTAGAAAACACTTTCATATCCTTCGATTTTCCTGACTTTTTATATTGTATAGAGGTGTGATGGAAGGCCACACAACCACTTACAAACCAAATGTTACTCTTAGTCTCGGGTCCTGGGGTAGCTTGATTAGACTATTTTTTCCTGACTTTTTATATTGTATAGAGGTGTGATGGACGACCACACAACCACTTACAAACCAAATGTTACTTTTAGTCTCGGGTCCTGGGGTAACTTGATTAGACTATATTTTCCTGACTTTTATATTGTATAGAGGTGTGATGGACGACCACACAACCACTTACAAACCAAATGTTACTCTTAGTCTCGGGTCCTGGGGTAACTTGATTGGACTATATTTTCTATGACTTTTCTGACAGCAACATTTAACACAGTGCCTACCTTTTGTTATCACGCATGGTTGGTGGAAGTAACCAATGGAAGTAGAAACAGAATGTCTTCCCTCTTCTTCACTTTAATATAGCTATGGGGTTTCTTAAATATTTAAGAATCTGATGACTTGATTTTAAAAAAAAATCATATTTGCACCAAAATTGTGTAATTGTGCACGGTATTCAACATGAATGTGTCACTAGACTTTATCAACTGCTACTAACTACTACTGGCAGCCTTTCAGGCTTAAATGTTGTAATTGTGCACGGTATTCAACATGAATGTGTCACTAGACTTTATCAACTGCTGCTAACTACTACTGGCAGCCTTTCAGGCTTAAATGTTGCCATAAATGTTGTCAACATTTACCCATTATCCTTTACTTGTAATTGACCTATTTATATTTCAGGTATACTTGGCAACATTGCAGGGCGGTTGGTTTTGTTTGTTTTCTATATTTAGCGTCATGTTTTTGTAATCGAGGGCAAACAGACGGTCGGTTAACATAACCACTCATTCCTGGTATCCAACACTTGAGCAAGAAACTGATATATTTCCCACTTGAATCAGCGGTGAGACACAATTGACAATGACGCATAATGTCGTATGTCAATCATCACGGATACTACAGCCGGACGGGTATTCGAACTCATGACATTTGGATCTTTTTTTTTTTTTTTTTTTTTTGAATGGGGTTTAACGCCATTTTCAACACATTTCAGGTTATATATGGCATATCCAGTTTAACTGGTGGAGGAAGACCTCAGACTGAGTCAGACTGAGTAGAACCACCGTCCTTCCGCAAGTAACTGGAAACTTTCTCACATAAAGTTTTTGGAGCGAGCGGGACTCGAACCTACGACCATAGCGGTGAGAGGTAAGTGATCTTGAGACGGCGCCTTAGACCACTCGGCCACGGAGGACCCATTCATTTGGATCTAAAGCCATGCGCGCAACAGACTGAACTAACTGGTTCCGGTTGGGTGGTAGTTTGTAACTCTATATAAAACAATGGCACTTCGGGTATTTGTCAATGTTTTATTGTAAGGCACCCAGTACTAAATGAAAATTACACGTGGTGCTATAATTGTTAAAGTAAATTGATTAAATAATAATAATTTGATAATAACAAAAATAAAATAATCAATATATCTTATGAGATAATTATTTAATCAGTTATTTTAGGAAGAAATTATTGCATCACATAATTAAATAATAATTTTTTAGTTTTGACCGTGTACAAAACAGGAATATGACAGCCACGTAAGAATAATGATTCCAGACTCACTCTCACAATGAATTAAAAAAAGAAACATCTAAAAAACTACACCAGCAAATGACCATTAATACAGTATGGCACTTGATGCATGTAGAACTGTAAAGTTTCAACAAAATTTAGTGTTTCATTTGTCACCCCTTCAAACATGCATGGTCACAGGGGTCCTATTATCGCCATCACTCAGCATCCTGAACTCACAGGGGTTAGTCATTTAACCACGATAACGGTTATGATAAAACAAAGAGAATTCCAGGCGGCATGGCGGTAAATGGTTTCATAAAATCACATATAGCCATACTGTTGTGTCTGCCTCATAACTCGTACATTCATTAACATAGTTTGAAATAAATTTTTACAAATGATCGCCACTACATGATGATTTGTTGCGTAGAAAAGTCAAGATATATATACACTAAATAGAAAAATAAAATATAAATATAACACTGTTAGACCCTGTATAATGTATTTGCATGTTAACGTTTTTGCTGAAATCTGACTGAGTAACAAGTATACAATGACAAGTCATGCATTTGACACATGATAACATGTACTTTATATTTACACCTTTCAATGAAATCAGCCAAGTATTACCGAATAGCTTGAAAATCGATAATTCACGATTTACACGTGCTGCTCGTAGATGTATACATGCGGTATAACAATCAAGAAACGTTTACACAAAACGATAACTTTATATGTACAAATTAAATTGTGTATACAGGATTACCAATACTATTTACATAAGGCATTTCCCAAACTACAACATCAAACACTTTTTAAAGATATGGAAATCAGCGACGTCTAGTAACAGAGTTGACTATTTTTTTGAATATGAAATATTTTATTTTAGAATTATTATTTACTTAAACTTATTTTCAGCTGAGCTCTTTCTTAGTGGTTGTATGATTGTCACTTTAAATTAAGAAATTGATTTCATATAAGCTAAGACAATATTATTGGGTTAAGATACTTTCTAAGCAAATATCCAAGAGCTTTGTGAATATTGCCCTGAAAGATATGATCAATAAATAATTTCCATCCTATCAATTGGTATCAATAATAGAAATTGGATACAAACGCCTCAAACAAAAAGTCGTAATTTATAATACACGCGCGGATCCAGAATTTCTTCACATGATAGTTGATTGATTGATTGAATATCTAGCGTCATGTTTATGCCATCGAGGGCTTACAGACGATCAGTTAACCTAACCACTGTTTCCTGGGATTAACAAGTACTCGAGCACACCCCATATCAGCAAGTAACTGATATCTTCCTCACTTGAATCAGCGGTGAGAGACGAATGATAATGAGACACAATGTCATATATCAATCACCACGGAGACTGTTGCCGGACGGGGATTCAAACTCACGACCCCTGAATTGATAGTCAGACGCGTAACAGTCTCAGCTAATCGGGTCCGGCTAGCAATTATTAACAAATACAAATACATTTGTATAGCGCAAAAAAATGTATCGTAAGCACAATACTCTGTTGTGCTTCACACGGTTGTATAATATTATATACACAGTCCTACAATAAGTATGCACATAGAAACTTCACAGTCATATCATTTAGTTATAAAACATATCAAACAAATGAGTTTTCGCTGGTTATACATTTAAGATCTTTTGGAAGTCCATTCCACCACGCTCGGCCAACTACAGTAAATGATCTGTCTGCCATTTTAATTTTTGTTCTTGGCACTATAAAGTTAATTTCATCAGATGGTCTTAATCTGTAATTTCCCTGAACAAAATGTTACAGACTGAAAATAATAATAAACAAATGATTGATTTATTGATTGAATATTTAACCTCATTTTTATGCCATCGAGGGCTAAAAGACGATCAGTTAACCTAATCTCTGTTTCCTGGGATACTGAAAAGTTAACCAGTACTCAAGCACACCCCATATCCGCAAGTAACGTATAATAAAAAACAAACGAAGCTGTTGTACATGTTTTTTCTTTGAAAAGTCATTAATGTTCCCAACCCCAACTGTACATTAATTTAACGTTGCAGATAAGTATATGTTGTCAGTCATCTAAATGATCCCCAAGACAAAAAAGACGCAGTCATGAAAATATATACATGTTTACATTTTGCTGAGTACGCCATTTTATCAGATTGCAGGTAAACACACCTGGGCACATTACACGCTCACTAATTACCACTATAGGTACATGTGGTCGGGTCGTGTGTTCAGTTTGTGTTCACTCTGACTTTGAGCTTCTTGTTGACGGATATATGAGGGGTGTTTAAAAAGTAGTGGGGCGACATAGACTACCGCTATACAAAAGTTGAATAAAATGTATTAAAAAATAAAATTATGCTAAACTAAATGCATCTACGACTGTTCTAGGCGTTGCAATTACAACGTCACGTACATCCGATCCCACAACGTCAACTGATATTACTTCGCTTACAGGCATCACGATGGCGAACCCATGTGGCCTAATGCTATGGAGCGGTGTAAAAATCTAAGGAAACGTACCCGCTTAAGTTCCTTTAAGCAAATAACTTTCTTAATATTACACGGAAATCAACTGAAATGAAGTACTTTCTATGCGAAGCCCAGCATATTTAGAGCATAGTGACGTAACTAAGTGACTATACTAAATAATATAATAAAATAATATGTTTCACGTGTTAACGCCGGGCCCGGTTCGCCCAGTATGCAGCGCTTCTGTCTATCAATCCAGGGGCCATGCGTTTGAATCCTCCGTTTGGTCACAATTTCAATGATGACTCGCTATCGAGTCCGCTTACTGTGTAGAACCATTACTGAGAGTTGTTTTGAGAGTCATCGGGTTGAGATGGAGATCGAATCCGCAACTTCTGGTGTGAGCGGTCAACATATCCATTGCTCTACTGCCCCGATTTTTGCATCAGAACAGAAGTAATAACTATTGCTACAGAGCACATCTTTTTCAATATTCTTCCAAAGTTTCGAAGGATCTATCAAAATCTATGAATATCGTCTCGTTACTTGTTGAACAACCCCCAGAACCTTTTACATGTTTACGTTACTCAAATTCGAGTTATTATGTGTTGTTCGCACCTTTGGCAAAACACAATAGATTTTTTAACCACGTGACCAACGTTGCCTATATATACCCCTGTCGTTGCATATCGCGCCGACTTCGTGTTCAAATTCTAATTTTCTCGATTTCAAGTATTTCAGAAAATCAGTCTCATGGCTTCCTTGTTCTCGTGTGTTGTGCGTATGGTGAAGACTGGGGTGTCATCGATGGTGTCATCAGCAGTTTCTATGGTGGAGCGTATGGTAGACGCTGTGTTCGGTACCTGCAGTCCAGCTCCTGAGGTGAGTTCTAAAACAGTTGTATTCTATCATTTCTATGAAATATTGACCCATTACTCTCTCTCAGCGGCAGCAAGAAAGCCCAGTACTTAGGCCTAATATATATGGCATCGTTCTGCCTACTCGGACTAAATGTGTTAAGCCACTCAGTTTTATGAATAAAAACGCGCCAATCAGCCATTTATTTTTAAAACGATTAATAAACACTCTACTCTGAAATGAACAGTTGAAACACTTAACGAAATCATTGACCTAAAATGCAATTACATGTGTTTATGTCTCTGACGAAATACTCAGTAGGCCTATAATTTCCTTCATATACTGAATTTCAATGATTTCACAACTTTCGAACTGGTAGTCGTACATACCCGGCAAATTCGTCATCCTCCAGTATTGTTATCGCTGGGGGTGGGCCGATTGTAATTAAAGATTGTAGGTTTCACGTGCTTCGTATGCAGGGACGGTGATGCATGTTCTTTTTTAGATATCTTTTATTATCATACTCGATCCATTTACAGTTATGGCAACATGAGGTTATATAAAATACATTAGGTGATATGACCTCAGTAAAATTGAAGAACATAGAAAATGCTCATATTTTTAATTCACACATGCACACGCACGTACGCACACCCTCACAGGCGCGCTCACACGCACACGCACGCACACACACACACACACATACACACACACAACAAACATTTGGTAAGAATTGTGAACAACAAATATTTACATTCAAATGTTTACTGCCGATCATTAACACTATTTATTTGTATGAATTCTAATTTAGTACCCCTTGATTGCTTTCCTTAAACTCGAAAACGAAAATGAATAAGGAATGCTAAAGGGAACTAGTTTCATTTGATACATGTCGACAGTATTTGTGCTTTCAAATCAGCCGACCAAGTAAGCGTCGGGTAATTAGAGCAGTTCATTTTATTAGACCGTGCCGGAAGTTTGGTAACCAGCAACACTACAAATTGGAAATGTGGAAATTATTATTTAAAAGTAGTTATTTATATTATTAGATAGTGTTGTTTTAAAATATCGGTAAGAGAGAGCGTTAAGGTTATTTTACACCGGTTACAACACTCTTGTGTGATGACAATGTAATCGTGTGCCGTTTTTTCCCGGTTTCGATCGTCTGACATGTACTAAAATAAATGTGCGAAAGATGTAGAATTGGATAACGGTAAGCACGGTTGTCATATTTATAATGCACATAATCATACTAACTGTATATACTCAAATATCTGTATGGTTGTTTCGAACATTTAGAATTGTATACAATTTATTTTACAGATTAGACAGTAAATTTTAGGGTTACCTCCCATGTAGTAATAGTCATTTTTGGGAGAGTTAATCTACCAATAGCAAAATTAGGCCGATGAAGCTGCATAGTTTTCTGAGTGCTGTTTTGTTTTTTGTATTCAGTAATTGTTCAAACTTATATATATTTGGGTTAACATAATTAATATCTCTGTAAATATTGTTTACGACTTTCATGGATGCTATTGCATGTAAGCAAATAATGGAATTCATCTCCCTGTTCAATAATTACTGTGTGTCTGACAGAGTAAACGTGAGTAATAATTAAGTTTGGATTAATTATGTCTGGTACATAGTCAATATATACCCAGTGTGTTTGGTATTAAATGGTTTTGAATATAATGGTTAAAAATGTCATGAAGAGTTAGTTTTTAATTGTAGACTGTTGCAGGTGGCTAAATTTAAATACAAATGAATAAATAGTAATAAGATGCATTCTTCTACGTCACATCTTATCTTGATGTTACATACCTGTAATAAGTTTTAATGTTTATGTTAAGATGTTAATAAATTTCGATAAATATGAATAAAAAACACTAAAATGGATTTATTTATCACATTTTCGGGTTAAATCCACCAAACGCTAATTTTGATATTCAAACTCTAATTAGTTCTATATTACTATAGTATTTTTATGTATGCAAGTATATACATGATGTAAATTTATGAAGGTTCCGGTTTCAAAGAATTTATGACTGTTTCAAGATTGTGTATGGGACATGCATTAACACTGTATGTAATGTTATAAATATTGATTGTAGATGTCCGTGGTGGTTGTGGTTCCTGCGGTGCTTGTGGATCCTGTGGTTCCCGTTGCTGCGCCTGCGGTTCCTGTTGTCGCTGTGGAGTCTCCGGTCCGGGTTGTAGGTGTCGAGTTGCAGGGAAGGGGTCGCTTGGCAGCTCAGGCTCAGGAGGTAAGGACAAAGAATTTTCAAACATCAGATCTGAATGTTTCTCTCTAATTTCAGGGGTGAACAATTCAATAAACGATTGGCTTTAAAATTTTATATTTCAATGTTTCAAAAATACAAATTTTTGCTCTGCACAAAAAATTAACTATGTAGTAGTGACCAAATGGAATTTTACACCCCTGCAGTTGTCAATAAATTGTAGCTCCATTGAGTCAAAGGCTCATTGTGTGCTTTTCTGATCAGTCTGCTGTTCTACATTATCCATCAATCACCTTTTACTTATTATGCTGTATATATGTGAACAACTCGATTAGGATGTTTCTGATAACTTTGTGTCTTATACATTGTCAAACAATCACCCTTTATTCATTATGCTGTGTATATGCGAACACCCTCATGGAAATACTCGATAAGGGTATTTCTCATCACTCTGCATCTGTTTATACATTGTCCATCAATTTTAGGTTTTACAGTGTTGTATGTAGATTGGCACCCAAAATGTTTTTACAAAGTAAAACGTAGTTGTCACCTCAAACATATGTTAATTCATAAATAAATGTACATGTACAGATAAATTTTAAAATGAATCCAAGAATAGATCACACTAGCAGATTTATAGAGGGATTATGGACCTACTTTGGTCTTCTTAAATGTTATAGTGGTCCATGAGATGCTATAAAGAATTAAAACATAATTACTTAATGTTTGGAATCGGTTGAACTCTCTGGGAATTTTACAAAATGTTACATATTGTATATTTGGACTTTGTTGAACTTGTCTGCTATATTTAGAAAATTATATTTATTTTGAAAGAAACAAATTATTCTAAAAATTGATTACATATCTGAGAAATTTAATTAATTTTTTTTTTAAGTTAACATTACTCTAAAATAAGTCTAGCTGTGAGCCAGAAGAGAAATGCTTTTTGGAAAATGAACATGACAACAAAGTTTTGTTTTCCAAGGAGTATAATGCTTAGTAGTGTTAAACATATAGAGACTAAACTTCATACACACATTATTATTATCTTATACAAACAATTTATACAGCTAACTGACTTAACTTTCCATACTTAACCCTCTAAAACCTTAAGATTTTAAGTTGTTTGTTTAGCTCAAGTTTTTTTTTTTAAATCTATTATGTTTATGTCCTAGTTATTGATTCTGTAAATTGATCACCGTTATTTTAAAAGTTTATATCACTGACGTTGACCTTAATAATGGACTTAGTTGTTTATTTGAACAAACTTCTCCTGTTACACACACTAAACTTCATAAACATATTCATATCATGTTATACAATCAATGTATAGCACATAAGTTAGTTTAGTTTTATACTTCTGGCTCTAAAACCTTAGTTAAAAGTTTTTTGGACTGGGGCGTGGTCTAGTGGTAGAGTGTTTGCTTCACATGCGGAAGGTGGTGGGTTCAATCCCTGGCCGGGTCATACCAAAACTTTAAAAATGGTACTAGAAGCTTTCTCGCTTGACGCTCAGCATTTAGAGGATAGTTCTAGGTCTGGTCAGTCCGGTGTCAGTATAATGATACTGGGTGGGGTATCATACCATGTGTCTGCGACATGATACTCCAGTGTGACAGCGCTTAGAATACTGTCTCAAGTAGACACCGTCCTGATATGACTGAAAATTTGTTGAAACACCATACAACATAAAGTTTTTTGTATAGTTTGATTTTTTTTATATTGTTTTTAGCTTGTCTTTTTGAAAAAAACTAAGAGCTATTGTCATGACCCTGGCGTCGGAGGCATCGGTGTCGCCTGTTATAATATTATGTTTAGCTCATCTTTTTCTGATTCTGAACAAGCTACTGATGTTATGGTAACTAAACTTCATAAACACATTCATATTATATTATAGAAACAACGTATATGGTAACTTACCTAAATTACCATACTTTGGGCTCTAAAACCTTAGGTTAAAGTTTTTTGTTTGGCTCGGGTTTGGTTAGAGTTTTATCTTTAGCTCAACTGTTTCTGTTTCTGAACAAACTACTCATGTTTTGGTGACTAAACATTATAAAAAGTTTCATATTATGTTATAGAAATAAACTATATAGCTAACTTACCTAATCTTCCATACTTTGGGTTTTTAAACCTTAGGTTAAAGTTTTTTGTTTAGCTAGTGTTTTATTTATTTTATTTTTTTTTATATCAATTTAATTTTTCAGTAATACTATTAATTCTGTAAACTGATCACCATAAACTAAAAAAAAGTTAACATCACTGACCTTGACCTATTTAATGAACTTTGTTTATACTGTATACTGTCATTATCTGGTTAAAAGTTTTATGCACCCAAAACTGTTATTTGGTATTTATATTGATTGTTGTACATGTAATGTATCCAGATTGATAAATGGATCACAGATTGGAAAAACTTTGTATCATTGTTTGAATTTGTCACATATCTACTTGGCCCTAGCCCAATGAAGACCCCCACCCTGCTGCCCATTTTTAGCTCACCTGAGCCAAAGGCTCACAGGTGTGCTTTTGTTATCGCCTGGTGTCCGTTGTCTGTTGTAAGTCGTTGACTTTTAGCTTCTAACAACTTCTCTGAAACCACTTGGCAAATTTTGATATAACTTTACAGAAATGTTCCATGGGTGACCCTCTACCAAGTTTGTTCAAGCCATCTTGATTCTTCAAAAAAACATGGCTGCCAGGGGGCGGGGCAAGTTTAATTAGTAAAAACTTAAAAAATCTTGTCAGAAAGTACTGGCTCGATTTTAAAATAATTTCACAGAAACGGTCCTTGGCGTCTCACACCACTGTTACATTTCCCATAGGGCTCCATTGTAACATTTATGTCCAAAACAGAGTGAAAAATTAAATTCAGCAGCATATGATTGGGCTCAAATTCTTCACTGATTCAAAATATGCAATTATAAAGAAAATAAAGTATACCTTGACCAGGTTGTTTTTTTTTTAAATTCAATGCCTTTGTGAGACCTATCAATTTCCAGAGTAATAATATGTCAATTCACCCTAGATGCGGTTCGAACCAACAATTATGAAATGACACAGAATTGTCCAAAAAGTTGGTATCAGCATCAAATTTTCAGTGGTGATTTCTAAAATACTGACCATTTAACTCATGCTAGCAAAAAAAAAAACATTGCAGTACAAAATCCTGAAAAAAGAAGAAAAAGAGAACTAAAATTTTATCCTGCTTTATCTGTAGGTCCGGAGTACTCAAGGGAGATAATAGTGGTGTGAGTCCTGAAGAGGACTTTTTTTTTAAATTTAAGATTCTTAATTTACATATTATGTAACAATACTCAATACAAGTTCAATAAAGCTCAATGCATCCCCATATCTGAACTAGTTCTGAAATAAAATAAGTTTTAGTGACACATGGTTTCAGTCAACATGCTGCTATTTCTTGTAAAAAAGCAAGAATTCACAACCCTACAGTCTAAATTTCATAACTTGACCAATTGTGTCTAAAAAGGTCTGAAACTTTCACAACTACATGGTAAAATGAAAAGGTGTCTGAAAATCTTATTGTTCTTAAAACCACCAGATCAATTTTAAAACAATTTCGCAGAAATGTTCCTTTGGTGACCCTTTACCAAGTTTGTTTCAGCCATTGTGATCTGTTAAAAAACATGACCGCCAAAGTGAGGTGCTAGTTTACTATATAGGCAGTTATAGAAAAAACCTCAAAAGCCTTCTTGTCAAATCTACTGATGTGATTTCAATGTAATTTCACTGACATTTACCATGGGTGAACCTCTACCAAGTTTGAACTCTTTGAACTCTATTACATCTTCAAAACAAATCTAAATTCTTGCCCATCTCGTTTTTTTGGAATTTTAAATGTACAGGTATTATGTAATCTACTTAAGTTGGGTGTTTTTTTGTTTTATTTTTTAAGTTTTGTTTTCTTTTAAATCAAAAATTTTGCCCCATTTCAACTTTATTACTGATCCCAAGGACCCCTCCCCCAACTGCCCATTTTTTTTTTTTTAAATTAATACTATTCTGCCCCTTTGTTACCAACCCCAACCTACACCACAACCCCCTTGTTTCTTTAAAATTTTGCTCTGTATTGAATTGGATACACTGTCCCTTTTCAACTTTGTTACTAACCCGAGACACCCTCCCCCTCCAACATTTTTTTTTATTGTATTAAAACAGCAAAGCCCTGTTTATTATACTTTGGCACATACACCCCCACATCCACAACCAGACTTTCAAAAAAATTGTATTAAATTAAATACTTTTCCCTACCCCCACCCCCATCCCAACCTTTTTTATTTTTTAAATTTTTTTTTGTATTAAATCAAATACTCTGCCCCATTTCAACTTTGTTACCAACCCAAAGACCCTCAACCCCAAACCTCCCCCACCCAACATCCCCGCCAATTTTTTTTTTTAATTTTGTTTTGTATAAATCAAATACTCTGCCCCATTTCAACTTTGTTACCTGCCCAAAGACCCTCATCCTCTGGATTTTTAGCTCTACTGGCCAAAGGCCAGAAGTGCTTATGCGATGGCGCGTTGTCTGTCATCCGTCGTCTGTCGTCTGTTAGCGGCACTTTTATCTGAAACCACTAGGCCAATTAAACTGAAACTACACATGGGTGTTTCTATTGCATAGGAGACTATACAGAAGATTTTTTTTTTTTCGATCTGAAATTCAAGATGGCCGCCATTACTAAAAATAGTCCAAAACCTAAAAAATCTTCTTCTCATGAACGGCCCAACAGATTTTCAAAATGTTTATGTAGTAAAGATGACCAACTTAAGTTCTGTTAGATTTGTTCAAATGGTGTCCCTAGAGTTAAAAATGCCCCTGCCCCGAGAGTTCAATTAGGGGACACATGTCAATATACCGTATATTGTCTTATAAACGCCCCCACTCTAATAAACGCCCCCCCCCCCCCCCACACACACACACCTATTTTTCTGGAAAATCAAAAAAAAAACGTATATGTGATTTGAGTGCGTATTCATCCATTTTCCCTGATCGATTATTTTGTTACACAGACAACAATTAGCGGAGTGTTTATTACCATTGAACTCTTTAACCCATTGTTTATATCTAGGGTGACCACTTAACCACTTTTGGTTGAACAAATATTTCCCCATATTTGCTGTTTAATACTAGTAAAAATACCGTCTGCCAATTAAAACATTACAAAACGTCGACAATGTGGTTAGTCTGTGTACGCTGAAAGCTCATTGTTCCACGTTGATAAGAGCAAGCGTCCAAGTGATTTAAAGTGAAGAGTACACTGACCATAAATTCGGATATTCCAGTATGCAGACTAGTAATTTCATACAGATTTTCTGCTATTTTTCTTCATATGTCGATTATTTTATTCACTCTCAAATAATTCTGAACCACTTTTTCGGGGATTTAAACTTTTATAAACGCCCCCACCTTGTAAAATGTAACGCTTCCGGGGGGGTTAATTAGGGAATATACAGTAATATTTTTTTTATAATGGAAATAATTTTGCCTATATCTTCACTAAAGCATTGTTAGGTAAAGGAGGTTAAGATTTGTAAAAAAATGACTGGGTTCCTATGTCTTAAGGGGTCAGGAGGGGTCCCAAAAGGGTACAAATTGGGAATCAGTAAAATTGTTTTCTTAAGAACCGATATGTCAGATTTGTACATATTTGATATAAATTATCCCTAAATGTAGGGGTTTGATTGCAGATAAGAATTTAGGGGCTAAAATATATAGATGCCCTGTAAGGGGACTTAAAATTTTACATAGGGATACTGCGGGAAAACAGAAAATTCTCTTTTTTTTTCAATTCTGAAACCACTAGGCCAATTAAACTGAAACTTCACATGGATGTTTCTATTGCATAGGAGACTATACAAAAGATTTATTCTTTTCTATCTAAAATTCAAGATGCCCACCGTTACTAAAAATAGTCCAAAACTTAAAAAATGAACGGTCCAACAGATTTTCAAAATGTTTATGTAATAATGATGACCAACTATAGTTTTGTTAGATTTGTTCAAATGGTGTCCCTAGAGATAAAAATGACCCCGCCCCGATGTTGCTATTGCATAGTAGAATTTCAAAAAGTGCTATGGCCACTATGAGTCAGTAGAGCGTCCTAAGGCCCTCTTGGGCCTCTTGTTTGTTTTGTGTTAAACGAAAACTCTGCCCACTTCAACTTAATTACCCCTCCCCCTTTTGTGTTTTGTACCACTGCCATCCCCAATTCTTTTTTAAATTTTGTTTTGTATGTACATTAAATGATATACTCTGCCCCTGCCCTATTTCAAGTTTATTACTGTTAGCTTTCTTATGGAAATTAATCGTGATTTTGAAAGTTTTATTCTTACCAATATTTTATTTTCTCTTTTCAGTTTGCCGGTGATGCTCTTCCAGCAGCTGAGAGGTACGTCGTGCCTTGTATGGCGCCTGTTTGTGCAGTACTACCTGACCTACCCATGTCCCCACCCGTGCCTGTGAGACGCTCTGGCAGAGTGCCTAGACTACCTGTCCGGTACACCGATGTCCCTGTTAGGAGAGTTGAGGAACCTGTACTGAACGCTCCTCTGGAGGTTCGTACCAGGTCGGGTCGGGTAGTCCGCCGTCCAGACAGGCTGTCGTACTAAATTGGATAGGTAAGGTCTACCCTGTATATGGGGCCTGATCTTGTATGAGGCTTGTGTGTGCGATACTCCCTGACTTATGTCATCCCCCCCACCAACATCCATGAGTGAGATGCTCTGGCAGAGTATCTATTAAGTTAGGTCAGGAGGGCCATCGCTCAGAGAGGCCGTCTATATAAAGTACTTTCAATGGTACTTGTAGATTTTATTGTGATATTGTTATATTATGTTACTAACCAAAAAAAAAAAAAAAAAATTAACAAACCAAAAAAAAAAAAAAAAAAAAAAAAAAAAAAAAAAAAAAAAAAAAAATGTAGTGTATGTAGTAGAAGTATTTAGAAGTAGAAGTAGATTATTGTAGTAGTAGCAAGTATTAGAAAGTAGTACGATGAAGAAGGATATGAAGAAGAAGAAGAAGAATATAGAAGAAGGAGAAGGATATTGGATGTATATTATATAAGTATGTAGAAGAAGTATTAAGAAGTAGATTGTAGTAGAAGTATCACGTATAAGTAAGTAATATGAAGAAGAAGATGAAGAAGAAGAATATAGAAGAAGAAGAAGGATATTGGATGTATATTTATGAAGAAGAACCCGAAAGATAATATTTATGAAACGATACTACACTTTGCTTATTAAAAAAGATACATAAAAGATATATATAAGATTTATAAATTATGCATAAAATGGAATTTTACAAAGAAAGGTTAATGCAAAAATGTTTGCTAAGAAAGGAAATTGCATAAAATGGAGATATATATGTGCTTAGTTACAATATGCTATTAAGTGTGAAATTTGTGATGGATATAGTGGTTGTAGTAATATCTGATGATAAAAAACTGGCCTGGCAAACCAGTTATCTCAGAAATGTTTTCATGGATATGGTGGTTGTAGTAATATCTGATGATGAAAAACTGGCCTGGCAAACCAGTTATCTCAAATGTTTTCATGGATATGGTGGTTGTAGTAATATCTGATGATAAAAAACTGGCATGGCAAACCAGTTATCTCAGAAACGTAAGTGGTGGATATGGTGGTTCTGGTAATAGCTGATGATAAAAAAAAACTGGCCTGGAAAACCAGTTATCTCAGAAATGGCTGTGGCGGATATGGTGGTTCTAGTAATAGCTGATGATAAAGAACTGGCCTGGCAAACCAGTTATTTCAGAAATGTTTGTGATGGATATGGTGGTTTTAGTAATATCTGATGATAAAAAACTGGCATGACGAACCAGTTATCTCAGAAATGTTTGTGGTGGATGTGGTGGTTGTAGTAATAGCTATGATAAAAAACTGGCCTGGAAAACCAGTTATCTCAGAAATGTTTGTGGTGGATATGGTGGTTGTAGTAATAAATGATGATAAAAAACTGGCCTGGCAAACCGGTTATCTCAGAAATGATTGTGGTGGATATGGTGGTTCTAGTAATAGCTGATGATAAAAAACTGGCCTGGAAAACCAGTTATCTCAGAAATGTTTGTGGTGGATGTGGTGGTTCTAGTAATAGCTGATGATAAGAAGTGGCCTGGCAAACCAGTTATCTCAGAAATGATTGTGGTGGATATGGTGGTTCTAGTAATAGCTGATGATAAAAAACTGGCCTGGAAAACCAGTTATCTCAGAAATGTTTGTGGTGGATATGGTGGTTCTAGCAATATCTCAGAAATGTTTGTGAGGGATATGGTGGTTTTAGTAATATCTGATGATAAAAAACTGGCATGGCAAACCAGTTATCTCAGAAATGTTTGTGGTGGTTGTAGTAATAGCTGATGATAAGAAGTGGCCTGGTAAACCAGTTATCTCAGAAATGATTATGGTGGATATGGTTGTTCTGGTAATAGCTGATGATAAAAAACTGGCCTGGAAAACCAGTTATCTCATATATTTGTCATGGATATGGTGGTTGTAGATACATATAAGATATATAAATGATGCATAAAATGGAATTTAACAAAGACAGGTTGATGCAAAAATGTTTGCTAAGAAAGGAAATTGCATAAAATGGAGATATATATGTGCTAAGTTACAATATGCTATTTAGTGTGAAATTTTACTGGTATGTGTCAATGGTTGTATGTATGACTGACAACTGTGCAGTCTAGTTTCACTAGTCCAAGTGAACTTTATCCTATTAACTGCAACTGTTGACACTGTCTCTGGTGAATGTTAAGAGACCAATCAAATCACACAAAGCACATATTTTAAAAAGCTTGTAAAAAGCATGTTTTCATGTTTTGAAGATAACTTTTTTGATCATTATTAATAGCGACATGTCATGCAACTATAGTTTCTTTTTCTTATAACATGACTATTCTCTCGTGGTCATACAACTATAGCGTCTTTTTTATAGCATGACATGAGTGGTCCCCTGCCAAAGTCGGATGTGCTGGACCTCATCGTGGTGCAGGGGTGAACACTACAACAATTAGGGATAAATCTTCATTATTGTAAGTACCTGTAGTGGCGAACGGCAGCACAGCGCAAATGATATAGCAGAAAGTTAAAATTAAACAAAAAAGATTGAAGCATAATATTTACTGAGAAAGGCTGAAGCATAAATGTTAACTAAGGAAGGTTGATGCATAAAATGGAGATCTGTATATGTTCTAAGATACAATTTGCTTTATGTAATATCAATAACTGACGGCTGTAGGTCTGACAGAACCTAAGTCTAGTTTCACTAGCCCAAGTGAACTTGATCGGAAAAACTTCGATTGTTGACACGGTCTCTGCATTATGCTTAAGAGACGAATCATAGAATAAATATTTTGTAACATGTAAATGGCCCCTCATACAAACCCGAAAGATAAAATTTTAAAGAAAGATTGATGCATAAAATGGAGACTTGTATATATTCCAAGATTCAATTTGCTTTGTGTAAAATCAATAGCTGGAATGTGTTGACGGCTATAGGTCCGACAGAACCTTAGTTTAGTTTCACTAGCCCAAGTGAACTTGATCGAAAAAACTTCGATTGTTGACACGGTCTCTGCAATATGCTGAGAGACAAATAAAACAGAGCAAAAATTTTGGTACATGTACATGGCCCCTCATACAAACCCGAAAGATGAAATTTTAAAGAAAGATTGATGCATAAAATGGAGACTTGTATATATTCCAAGATTCAATTTGCTTCGTGAAAAATCAATAGCTGGAATGTGTTGACGGCTATAGGTCTGACAGAACCTTAGTCTAGTTTCACTAGCCCAAGTGAACTTGATCGAAAAAACTTCGATTGTTGACACAGTCTCTGCAACATGCTGAGAGACAAATAAAACAGAGCAGATATTTTGGTTAATGTACATGGTCCCTCATACAAACCCGAAAGATGAAATTTTAAAGAAAGATTGATGCATAAAATGGAGACTTGTATATATTCCAAGATTCAATTTGCTTTGTGTAAAATCAATAGCTGGAATGTGTTGACAGCTATAGGTCCGACAGAACCTTAGTTTAGTTTCACTAGCCCAAGTGAACTTGATCGAAAAAGCTTCGATTGTTGACACGGTCTCTGCAATATGCTGAGAGACAAATGAAATAGAGCAAAAATTTTGGTACATGTACATGGCCCCTCATACAAACCCGAAAGATGAAATTTTAAAGAAAGATTGATGCACAAAATGGAGACTTGTATATATTCAAAGATTCAATTTGCTTTGTGAAAAATCATTAGCAGGAATATGAGGACGGCTGTAGGTCTGACAGAACCTCAGTCTAGTTTCACTAGCCCAAGTGAACTTGATCGAAAAAACTTCGATTGTTGACACGGTTTCTGCAATATGCTGAGAGACAAATAAAATAGAGCAAATATTTTGGTACATGTGATCCCTCATATAAAGTAGAAAGATGAAATTTTGAAGAAATTTTGATGTATAAAATCAAGACGTGTAGATTGAAGAAATAGCTGATGTAAACATACTGGTATTGGGCAACCACATGTGGTAGAATTGTTTGTGATGGTTTTGTTGGTTGAAGTAATGGCTCATGAAAACACACTTGACTTGGGGCAACCAGTTACATAAGAAAATGTTTATGATGGCTGTGCAGGTTGTAGTTATAGCAACTAAGAACAAATTGATTAGGGGCAACCGGTTATGTAAGAAAATGGTTATGATGGCTGTGCAGGTTGTAGTAATAGCAGCTAAGAACACAGGCTTGGAGCAACCAGTTGTTTAAATGTTTATGGTAACTGTACAGTTTATAGTAAAAACTGATGAGAACAAATTGTTCAGGGGCTACCAGTTGTGTTGGATATGTTTATAGTGGCTGTGCAGGTTGTAGTAATAGCTGATGAGAACACACTGGCTTGTGGCAACCAGTTGTGTAAATGTTTATGGTGGCTGTGCAGGTTATAGTAAAAGCAGATGAGAACAAATTGTTCAAGGGCAACCAGTTATGTAAGGAAATTGTTATGGTGGTTGTGCAGGTTGTAGTAATAGTGGACAAGAACAAATTGTTCAGGGGCAACCGGCTGTGTAGGAAATGTTTAAGGTGACTGTGTAGGTTGTAGTAATAGCAGACGAGAACAAATTGTTTAGGGACATATGGTTGTATTAAAAATGTTTATGGTGACTGTGCAGGTTGTAGTAACTGGTGAGAACAAATTGTTCAGGGGCAATGGGTTATGTTAGAAATGTTTATGGTGACTGTGCAGGTTTTAGTTATAGCTTATGAGAACAAACTGGTCTGGGCAACCGGTTATGTTACAAATATTTACTGTGGCTGTGTTATAATTATGATGATAGTTGATGATAAACTGGCCCAGGCTAACAGTTGTGTTAGAAATGTTATGTTTGCTGTTTTCATTGTAAAAGCTGACCTGGACAGGTAAAATTATGATATTTAATCCATTTCCTTTGCTCAAATTTTAGACTTTTGTGGTGTAACTGGCAAACACATCTACTCTTTTGTTAGAAGACTCGGGTTCAAATCCTGACAAGAGTAAAATCTGGAAAAGAAATGGCTTGAATGTATGAAATGGTTGTGTTTTTTTTATGAAAATCAGTATGGCATGATAAACTGGCATGGGGAACCAGTTATCTCGGTAATGTATGTGGTAGTGGGCATGTAGTTGTAGTCATTGCAGATGGTAAAAAAATGGCATGGGAAACCAGTTATCTATAATTTTGATGACTTTGTTAGTTGTAGTAAAGTCAATGGTAACAATGTGACAGTGGACATCCAGTTGTCATGATGGTTATTTTGGTTGTAATAAGAACTGACATGTCCATGTAAAATGTTAGCATTTTAAGACCATTTTTCTGTACAAATTTTAGACTTTTGTGGTGTAATTGGCTAACACATCTACTCATTTGGTAGAAGACTCGGGTTCGATCCCCGACAAGAGTAAAATTTGGGAAAGAAATGGCTTGAAAGATTGTTTTGATTGTTATAGAAAATTGATTTTCTATTTTCATAACTTGAAAGAATAAAACATTCATAAAACAAATTAAAATATTTACATCTTGTTTGTATTTAATTTTCTATTTTTCCTCACTACTAACCTTGGACTTGTTACATCTACAACATGTAAGACCCAGAGTGGTATTTTTGTTTGTTACCAGACTCATAAGGCACCCAGGAACAACACAACGGCTGGTCATTTGGAACCACAATAATAAGCATGGCAAAATGTGATCAATGATTAAATGAACACGACCTTGATGTATATTGTTTTACAAACACTTAGAATATGCATCGACTTTGCCAATTCAAAATCAGTTTTTATTTTTAGCTCACCTGAGCCGAAAGGTCACATGTGAGCTTTTGTGATCGCCTGGTGTCCGTCATCTGTCGACCGTCATTAACTTTTAGCTTTTAACAACTTCTCCTCTGAAACCACTGGGCCAATTTTGATATAATTTCACAGAAATGTTCCTTGAGTGACCCTCTACCAAGTTTGTTCAAGCCACCTTGATTCGTCAAAAAACATGGCGGCCAGCGGGGTGGGGTTAGTTTACTATATAAGCTATAGTAAAAAGTTAAAAAACCTTCTTGTCAGAAACTACTGGCTCGATTTTAAAATAATTTCACAGAAATGTTCCTTGGGTGACTCTTTACCAAGTTTGTTCAAGCCATCTTGATTCGTCAAAAAACATGGCAGCCAGGGGGTGGGGTTAATTTTATGTCAAATTACTCCCCCTGTTTTATACCATAAATGTCTGTATAAGAAGAGGTAATAAACTCTTTAAATAAACTTTTTTTTTGCTATTATTATACAATATTATACCAGATATAAGTTTTAAAAGATAATTCATCATAAAAAGATGAATGATACATTATAAATAATGATTGAAATATTATTCATATTATTCAAATATCATGAACCATTTTATAATAGGTGTTTTTCTGAATATAAAAGTCAGAGTTTTTATAATAAAGCAATACAATATTTTTAGCTAGTTTCATAACCGAAAGAAGTCTGCTTGAGATTTTCAGTGTCAAAGTGTACTTGAAATCTTGGAGGAGGAGCTTAATTGTTTTTGGGAGAGAGTACACTGCGACAAAGATTCTTTCAAGTGATATACTTTGAGAAGGCTTGTGTTTGAAACTCATAGGAATATTTATTGTGCTGGAACTGGGGATTGTTTCGTGCACAATAGTTTAGTCTAATGCTTTAGTTTGAAACTGTTCTCAAACATAACAGGTTAGTTTTGTGGTGGAACTGGATTTTTATCTTAGTTTGAAGACTTAGCATCTATAGTAAAAAACTTCAAAAGCCTTGTCAGAATCTACTGACCTGATTTTGATGAAATTTCACTGACATTTACCATGGGCGAACCTCTACCAAGTTTGAACTCATCTACGCATTTGTTACATCTTCAAAACAAATCAAAATTCTAACAACTTACCCATCTCATCTTTCTGAAATTTTGAGCCTACATGTATTATATAATCTACTTATGTTGGGTGACTCAAGGTCAGTCAGGTGAGCAATAAAGGGCCATCTTGACCCTCTTGTTAAAAATTAGTTCACTAGACCGATATTCATTTTTATGTGTCACTAAAATATTACCTCCTGATACCTGATCTTTATACAAATGAAAAGCTTTAAAGTTGTATTGATAAATGATTGAATATTTAGTGTCATTTGTATGCCATCAAGGGCTAACAGACGATGAGTCAACCTGACCACTGTTTCCTGGGATCCTGAAAGATTAAACAGTGCTCAAGCACACCCCATATCCGCAAGTACCTGATAATTTTCCAACTTGAATCAGCAGTGAGAGACAAATGATAATGAATGAGACACAATGTCATATATCTATCATCATGGACACTGTTGCTGGGCAGGGATTCAAACTCACAACCCCTGAATTGATACTCAAACACGTAACCGACTGAGCTAATCAAGCCCGGCATTAATAAAAGCCAAAACACATTAGCTGAATATACAATATTGTGGTTGGTAGTAGAGGTATATATACCCACAGAGGTATAGCTGAAATATTTACCAAGAGTTATCTACAGAATTAATAATATCAACAGATAAAGCATGTTTAATAAATACATTTATAAACAAAGATTATGTAGGGTGGTGGGAGCAGTGTGCATTGGAAATTTAGAAAATCAATTTTATGAAGTCAAATTTCAAACATCTTGGGATAGTCACATGACTTGCATAGAACATAATACATGTACATATTCAAGGGCTATTATTATCGAATACAGATGATTTTGGATTTTAAATCTGCTAAAATGTGACCATAAAGTCTGATTTTAAACGGAGTTGTAAGATTGACATGAATCCCTTTTAAAAATAGATACCATGCAAATACTGCTTGAAAACTTTTACCAGTTGTCATTTGACTTCTTTCTAAGATGAAGGAATGAATGGGGTTTTACGGCGTACAGACACATTATAGGTTATTCGACGCCAACAGGAAGGAAAATTCCAGGTTCACTCTACATTTGCAAAAACAAAAAATTTACATACAGGTAAAAAAAATACATCAACAAATGAATATGCAGAATGAACCTAGAACCTTGATACCTGCAGAACTGCAAGATTTTCAGCAAATTCTATGGTATTACTAAATTTGTCGCTTCTTACGACATGCATACGCCACGGTGATCCTATTCTTTCCATCACTCATATGGCTCCCTGGAACTACACGGATTGATAATTTTACCGCAATAATGAACATGCCATAAAATGATAAAATGAACACGTCACTTATTCGGAGGATTCCTACCCCTCTGCAGAGATCGACAGTGATTCTATTCTTAGCCGGAACCACATGGGCTCTTTCTAAGATGAAATAAATTAAACAATATATAACTAACATGACAAATCAAATTGTAATCATTAATTGTTTGATTGATTGAATATTTACATCTCACACCACTATTACATTTTCTATAGGGCTCCATTGTAACATTTATGTCCAAAACAGAGTGAAAAATCAAATTATGCAGCATATGTCTGGGCTCAAATTCTTCACTGGTTCAAGATATGCAATTATAAAGGAAAAAAAGCATACCTTGACCAGGGTTTTTTTTAACCCTTTACTCCATAGATACACGTTTTCCCGCACCATTCTCAGAAGGCCTTTGAAAACAGTGCAGGAAGTGCACTTCCTGCACTTTTTCCCACTCTGTCAGTTAATATAAACATAATTCACCTAATAATTCAAAAGCCTTCTTTATAAGAGGTGTCCAAAGGCATAGAGGTGTCCAAAGGCGTCTGTATGAAGTAAAGGGTTAAATTCAATGCTTTTGTAAGACTATCAATTTCCAGAGTAATAATATGTCAACTATTCACCCTAGATGCGGTTCGAACCAACAATTCTGAAATGACACAGAATAATTGTCCAGAAAGCTGGTATCAACATCAAATTTTCAGTAGTGATTTCTAAAATACTGACCATTTAACTCATGCTAGCTAAAAACAATACATTGCAGTACAAAGCCCTGAAAAAGGTAGAAAAGGAGAACTTTATTTCTACCTCCTTCATCTGAGTACTCAAGGGAGATAATAGTGGTGTGAGTCCTGAACCGTCATTTTTATGCCATCTAGGGATAACAGACGATCAGTTAATCTAACCACTGTTTCCTGGGATCCTGAAAGGTTAACCAGTACTCGAGCACACCCCATCTCCGCAAGTAACTAAAACTTTCCCACTTGAACCAGCGGTGAGAGACGAATGATAATGAGACGCACTGTCGTATATCAATCATCACGGAGACAGTTGTCGGCGGGGATTCGACCTCACGATCCTTGGATTGGTAACCGACTGAGCTAATCGGGCCCGGCAAAAAAATGTTATCAAAATGAAATCATTTGACTTGCACGATTATGTTACAATTTTAAACGTTAAATCTAGTTTAGTCTAACCTGTTCGTGTGGGCCAGGTAAGGAAATACTTTTCCAATGTATTAATTTGGCACTTTTAAATCAATATCCTGTTATATTATAACAATACCACAGAGGTAAGTGTCAACTTCACATTTAAGCGGGGCGATAGTGTAATGGACAGAGTATTGGCCGCTCATGGCAGAGGCTGCGGGTTGGATCCCCAGCTCGATCCGATGCCTCTCACTCAGTACTGGTTTTACCCAGGGTCACACAACAGTGGTGAAAATCCAAATATTCGTTCATCCTGTTACATATATATGTTCGTCTTAGAGAATTGTTATATAATCTGCACATTTTCTAATCGTATAACATTAACATGATTATAGTATTAAATACATGATGTCTTTAATCGTATAAGATACACGAACAACGTATTAAATATGCTTTCAGCGTATACAATTTACACAACCATTGTTTAAAATGAACGGTTCTTGTTTTATTGTGTATTATTACTACATGTATATGATATCATAAAACTCTTTATACAATGAACGTGCAATTTTTGAAATGGTCAAAACTGTAGTTTAAAATACGCCATGAATATGTAATTTATCTGATGATTGTGAATTTTATATAATTAAAAAGTACACTCTTTATGGTGATATTTAAAAGCGATCAGTTTCACTGAACATCTCAACTTGAGATTTTCATAAACTCAAAATTTTGAAATGCTATTGTTTAAGTAACATTGAATTGTTTGTATTAATCAAGGACTTGTATATCTCAATATAATTTCTTGTATTTATGCTTTACAAATATGTTGCAATTTAATACTAAGGCCCCGGAACTGAGGTGTTTTCTGCATCTTGAACTATCACAAAAAAAAAAAAAAATAACGACAGATAAATTTCAAGTTGACATGGAGATAACATCGATACACATGCTTCATGTCTTACGTAAGTCTCAATCATGCATCTTTACTTTAAACATGTACAAAAGAGAAATATAAACCTGTAATTCTTAAGTTTGCATATCGCTAACTAGCAAAAGCATATATGCGTTACCATGGTTACGTCTAATGTTATTCTGAACCATGCTGACTTGTAATTCTTAAAACAAACGTCAGCGTTGCTTAAAAACCGTTCTGATCAGTTGCGGATGTATGCAATGCAGAGTCGATAAGTGTAGATTTAACATAAATATATACTGAAGTTTTTATCAAATTACTGACATACAATAAATATTTGACTTTTAATGTTAAAAAAAAGCTTTTTTATATACTTGTAAGATATTATTATCTCAGACTTTGGAATTTCTTTGACATCTAGCTTAAGTGTTTTTTTTACCATTGAACTTACTTTGGTGACACGTCATTAAGTTATAGATTCGCAAATTTCACAAGTATTTTGGTTCAAATCTGTCTTGCTTGGCCTGCGTAAAAGCCACGTGCACCGGTTTTGTAACACACCTAAACTATTCTTATTCCGGGGTCACAAGGTTTACTTGATACATCACGCTGAGGATAGGGAACATATTTCCAAAAGTTTCCCTTGCACGTCAGTCTGTTCTTAACATCTGTTCGTACAAGTAGTAAAAGAAAGTGTAGAAAAATATTTGTTGTCTCCATCGGCATCTAAGTGATAGTTATATACACTCATGTATTGTTGGTTTCTTTTGAAATTGACTTTACAGCGTTTCCTTTACCCCTGCGTCCTGCGTCCTAGACGCACAAATCTTGTGACAGACGTACAATTCTTAAATATGTGCATCCGCTGGACGCAGAAAAATCGCAGACGATACGTCCCGATTATCTCAAATACAGACATTTAATTCCAAATGCACTGTGTTTCTTGCACACTGCTTTGTAAACACTAGTGCGCTCGCAGCATCAGATGAATTTCAAGAGCATCGGGTAGTGCGACATATTGCACGTCTCTATGGAGCCTTTTAAATATTTTTGTTTTGCGTCTCCCGAGAATAAATGTATTTTAATAACAACATTTGATAAATTAATGTTTCATTGATTTATTTCAACAGTTATTTATGTTGTCAAGCCGTATAACAGCGTTAAATGACATACACAGCGAAGCGGTGTGGGTGGATTTTTTCCAGTACATAAATTGGTCTAGCGCAATAAGGCGTTATGGACAGCAGATCAGATATCAAAATTATAAAAAAAAGCCATTCACGTTTTATTTAATCTGGCTAGAGCATCTGGTTAGTACTGCACATCTGGTGCGCGCGCATCTAGCATAATCAATGTCATCAGACAGTCTCTGTTACCGTTGCGAGTGGTAAATACGCAAGTTGCTCGTCGACCTTGAATACTTAATGTGTATTAAGACGACTTTATAGTGCTATGTCGGCTGCTAAAAAGTTTAAGCAGTGTACGCTTTCGCCATTCGTTCCGCAATCTGACTATTCTTGCAAGGCTGGCACTGAAATGTAGTGTATACACACATCAAGGTGTGATAGGGAGTCTAAAGATAGGAGAGTCTATAACCTGAAGAATTCATAATAACTAAAATGTAAAGCAATATATGATATATTGTACTACAAAATAATATACAAAATTACATATTTGTTTTATGTATTCCTTTCAGTTGGTTCCAACTGATACTTACCTTTGTTAGTTTCAAATGGGGACTCGCAAATGCTAGACTCAGTGAGTCCCAGGACTCACAAACATAAATGTGTAAATGAAACACTGTGCTTAGTTGTACTGTATCGTTTATTTCTGTATTTCATTTCCTTCATATCTTACGTAAAGTTTTCGTTGATAGATTATTGCGATGTAGGTTAACATCATTTTAACTTAACTTTTTGTTTGCCAATAAGTCGGAAGTAACTTTCTATACTGGAGTCAATTCGGTGCTCCTTTAAATTAAAATTGTATATAATAGCAGTGGCCTAATTACATTGTTATTTGGTCACTGATAATAGTTATTTCCCCCTGAATTACTATTCAGTTAAAGAAGTCTTGCAGCAAAGGCAAACTATTATTCTAGGAATACATGTGAATATTAATTCATTTAAGAACTTGTAAAAGTTAAAGGGTACCGCACGTCAGAATATAAATGGCTATTTATCGTTAAATAGACATGTAAATAACACAAAAATCAACAAATTTTAATTGTACGAAATTTATCAAATGAGAAAAATGACATTAAATATCATGATTTCAAGCGTTTCCTAAATGCTATGGGCGCCGCCATTTTGTAGCTCTTTTGTGATGGAGGTATTCGGTGACGTCATAACTGCACTTCCGTTCTAGTTATCGCGCAAATTGTATTGTGTCGTTAGTGACTGCTCTCTACTGATACTCTTTTGTATATACACTTATTCACGTAAACAATTGATAGATAGATAAACAGTACATTAGTGAACATCGAAGGAAGACAATTAAACGCGAAAACTATTCTGAATTGAAGGACTTAACCATAAATATTGTTTTCTTCAGCGGAATAAGTGAGTGGAGTAATGCGATATGTTTTGTGGGCAGCGTTGTTTTTAGTTTTCCTAATATGTGATTTCACATTGCCTCAGTGTCAAGCTTCTGGTGACATCACGCGCAAAACACCTTTATACTTTGGGGTAGGACTTAAGATTGTAGAATGAAGCGTTCCAATGCCTTGGCGTACTACTACCCAAGGATACAATTTCTGATGATTTCAGTACGAAGATGACCATATGCGACATACATATAAACTTAGTGTATATTATCCAGTGGGAAGCTCTTAAAAATGTGCTAATAACATATAGCTCAGCTGATTTCTAAAATTTAATTTGTAATTTTATATACTCTTCCAAAATATTGCGAAATTGATATAGCAAACTTTCACAATATTATAATTGCAGTCTGTTTGAACAGGTGTGATAATCCAATTAACAATAAAAACAAAAGGTTAATGCCAAAACATAAGGTGTGAAAACGACATGATATCTAAAAGTTATTATTAAAATACAAATTAAGGCCAATTAATTGTGACAGGCCCGATTAGCTCAGTCAGTTACGTGTCTAACTATCAATCCTGGTGTTTCGAGTTCGAATCCCAACCCGGCGACAGTCTCTGTGATGACTGACATACAACATTGTGTCTTAAAATCATTTGTCTCTCACGGCTGATTCGAGTGGTAAAATTATCAGTTACTTGCGGTTGTTGGGTGTGCTCGAGTACTGGTTAACCTTTGCAGGAAACAGTGGTTAGGTTAACTGAACATCTGAACAGTAAACCCTCGATGACAAAAAATGATGCTAAATATTCAGTCAACCATTAATTGTTCATAAACTCATTTTATTAATTTTATAATCAATAGGCAATTTAGTTTATTGATATATGGCTTTTTCACAGTCAACTAGGTCATTATTCTTGAATAGACATTTGAACTACCTCAACTTCGCAATGAAAAAAGATAAAGTAAAACCTTTGTTCCTTTATTTATTCATTAATACATGAAAAGTTTTTTTTACTGTTAAAATAGTGTTCTGGTATACAATTTATGAAAAATATTCATAAAATCATATAACTTAATTTTTTTACTTGTAAGTTTGCATTAATATTGAAACCCTAATTAACTGAAAATGTTTAAATTAGTAATAAGGCATAATACTGTGTGATATAACATCCTGTCATAAACCCTGGGGTCATTAAACCTGGGGTGATCACGCTTATTAGGGTACAATATGCACAATGTGGCAGGGTATTTCTCATTACCACATGGTGTGAATGTGGTGTTGGTGAATTATGAAAGCTCAGCAGGGTGCCAGTAGCTGGACAGTAACATACACTTTGAGCAATATGCCTGTAGACATTATATTCCATATGACACTCCCTATAAGGAGACACATTCATATATGTTCAGAGAACTGGTAGAATAGATAATCATCATATATCAAATTGGGTAGTAACACCATTTGAATAACCAAAAGACAGTGCCAGTTATGTAAAACAACACAAAAAAAACCCAACTCATTCATGCTTCATCTAAATTTACTAAAAAGGATATGAAATCAAAATTTTATCAGCCATTTCTCAGTACGCAACAATGGCCGCACCAGCTAAACACGATAAGAAAAGAGATATAATATTATTTCTTATTCTCTCTTAGACAGGTAAATATATGTAACAAAACATTTTCCCTTAATTCCATTCTTGGTCTAATTAGTGTTTTTTTTTTATAATGTATTGACTGAGTAGCAAACAGTATAAACCCTGATAGTACAGCATGAATGTGCAGGCTCGTCTGGATCTACATCAACACTGACGGCAATAATTACTTTTTTTTATCAAGCTAAGGGTAATTTTACTATTTTGAAAAATTCAATCATCAATGTCAGGCTACATGATAAGATGTCAGAGTTGTGATTGATGGGTTTCGGGTTTGATCTCTGGTTCATGATCGGTGTGACTGTTTAACAGTTATCATCTTTTTGGGTGAAAACTTCATAAGACATTGCTGTGACATCTCTGTATTATTTCTGTGATACATTCTAAATCTTCTGAATTTCCAATAGTGTGAAATTGCATCTGCAGCACGTATTTTCGTCAGACGAAAGCATCATTACACTGTTTTTGCAGCTGCAAAAATCTTTCACGCGTGTGAACAACTGTGCCGTCTCACTATTTCTCTCGTCTTCTAATTCATTTAACTCTGCTTCTGAAAATTCTGGTTCAAAGTTGTAGGCAAAAAGTCCTTCTCCGTTACTAAAATCCATTTTATTAGTCTTGCGAGTACTTTTGCCGGTGACTATAATTGCACGTTTCTACATCTGCTGTAGCGTATAAATCAATTATGTTTTAAACCGGAAGTGCAGTTATGACGTCACGCAGGTATCCAATATGGCGACTTCCACCATAAAGTCGATGTGCGAAAATGACCGTTACAAAACGAGCTGATATATCTTTATGGACTCGAATTTATGCATAATAATACTATTAATAGAAAGCTGAACTCATAGCTATTCATATTATCCTGTTTTATACACAGGGTTGCGTTCCCCTTTAAGTCGTATACAAAGTGGCACACTTTAACGAGTTATTACGAGAATAAAACGGCTTAATACAACTGCAGTCTGGTAAACAGTATGTTTCAAGGTAATTCAATAACAAATGAACTCTGTCATGCTTACTTACAATCCATAACGTGTCTGATGAACAAACTCTGCCCTTTTTTGTTTTAATTCTGTATTATGCATGAAGCGCGCTGGTTGTTCCTAAATACACACCCACAAGGAAGGACGAATCAGTGTCCTTGATGCATAATCTACTTAATGGCTAGAATATGGCAGTGAATTTTCAGTAAACAAGTTATGGATATCTTCTATGTTCTCTGTGTTTAAAGGGAGTCTAGAATGTATGTTCGTATTACTGTGTAAAACCTTTGATAGGCCGTAAAACCTCAATGCTTATCGGATCAATATTATAACTGCATGTTCTATTTACTAATGTTTGATTGAAATTAGTTTATTGGTGGTAATTGTGTAGGTTGAACACGTATTTGGCCTGCAATTATTGGTTTTAATATTTTAAAGTAATACATTGGCTTTGGTAACATTAATAAGAGTAGGCCTACATAATATTGTTTCGCTCTATATATATATATTTCACTGAAAACACGGTATTTTTCTTATAAATTTTACAATTTGCTTTATTTTTTTGCGAAGTATATGCGCGCCTTAAGGCGCACATCATAATTTGTGAACGTTTTCACAATTTTATTAATTTTTATTGTGATTTTTCCACACTTCAATGTTTTATCATCGTAATCGTTTGGCATCATAACATTATCGTCATTCATATTTTCATTTTCATCCCCTGAAGAAGGAATAATATATTCCGAAAGCGCTCGTTTTTTTTAAAAATAATTTTAAAGAATTCAGTATTGTTTGGGTGTATTAGTTAATTTTTAATAATTAATTTATTATCTCTCCCATATATATATATATATATATATAACATATTCACATGCCAGTTATCATACTATTATTATTTCAGATTGTATATTTTTGTATGTTATTAGATGTATCAAATATACTGAGGATGAACTTTAAACTATGAGTTACTCAGTCATTAATGAGAAATAAAATATATTGTTTTTTTATTATATGTTTTTATATTATGAGTAATGCCACGTCTAATGGCAAACGCGTCCACAATGAATTTACTTAACTTAACAAGTTCAAATTTATTTATTGTCTGCAGCAGTGCTAGAAATTTAAACATACTTGGATTACGTATAGAGAAACTGCGAATAATTTTGGCTCTTATGACGTTATAGAATAAAATGAAATTCGTCTTCTATATCACCAGAATTACATATTTGACAAAAACGTTCATGTCTCTCTACTCGTGTTCTTGCGTAACTGCCTGTTTCAATCCTTAAGCTATGTGACGACAACCGTAACCTAGCAAATGCAATACGAAGACGTCTTGTACTAAATAAATTAAGATAGTTTGCGTAACCAAACTGTAACTTAAATTCTTTATATAAAATCAGTACTCTGTTACTATGAAGGTTAGCCATCCAATTTTGAATAAATTCGTCCACCAAGTGTTGTCTGGACAAAGACAAAAATGCACCGTGATTGTTGATATTTAACGGTTCATTCCATATGTACATAAAACCACATGTTCAACAAATATTTGATATGTGTCTCCCAATTTTTAATCCATTTTCACTATCTGCAAGAGTGCGTTCGTAAACTGTCCTCAAAATGATATTGTCTGTGTTAATTATTTTCAGCCAATAGTTAATAATCCTAATAATTCTGCCAATATAATGGGTATCGTCCTAATTCTCCGTAAACACCTGCATTACTTGTAGTTGTTTACACCCCCAGGATGTGTTTGCAAAAGCGTAAGTGGATTCTTTCTGTTTCTTTAGATTTAGTTACACCCCACACTTCGCAACCATAATTTAGAATTGAGGCTACAAATGCGTCAAACAACTGAAGCGATGATTTAGGGCTTAACTCATATTTTTTAATATTGGATACTAATACATTGATCGCTTTAAGAGCTTTGCCACAAATAACCTGCTGATTTAGATAAAAAGGCCCCGTTTAATTAAAATGATACCCAAATAATTAAAGTCATCAACTATTTCAAGTAAGTAACCATTATAATACCATTTCTCATTTTCCTTTATTTTACCCCTTTTTCTAAAAACGACAACTTTAGTTTTATATGTATTTACCTCTAGACCCAATTCTTCACAGTAATTATTGACATAATTTAATTTTTTGTAAGCTGTCTGGACTCGAACCTACAAGAACCATATCATCGGCAAAAGGTAAAAGGATAAGAGTTATATTATCTAATATTAACACATTTTCTGAATTATTTTGCAAATAAAGCTCCAGGTCTTCAATAAATAGTGCAAACATTACCGGCGCGATTATCTCCCCTTGTTTAAGGCCAATGGCAATATCAAATATGTCTGAGAACCTTC
The DNA here is from genome assembly GCA_029582155.1 of Panopea generosa. NCBI lineage: Eukaryota > Metazoa > Mollusca > Bivalvia > Adapedonta > Hiatellidae > Panopea > Panopea generosa. The sequence goes on from CM055896.1 coordinate 57,583,077, forward strand.
CACTATGCAATGCAAAATATTCAATTGACACTGTTTATTTCATAAATGTTTTGACAATTAAAGATTGGATCGCGGTTAGTTTCCACTTTATGCAGTTTTGTGTGACAGGGTTAAACCTTTATCTGAGGTTTACAGACACATTGATATAATATCCTATTACAATTAAGGTGGTTTGCCAGTCCGGTGGAACTCCCATCTGTAAGAACATCACTTACGTAAGTTAAACCCATACTGCGTGCATGTGGTTGCGCTCCTGTAGTTGCTTCATCACCAGTCTTTTCTATTTTCTAACTGCCTTTCTTTATCTATCAAGTTTGACATTTTCTTTTTCAAACAGTAGTTATTTTTCCTTGATTTTTACACGTATGTACCGCAATGGTGGTCTAAAGATAGAGCGTTTACTTCGTATGTGGAAGGTCGTGTGTTTGATTCCCGATAGGGTAATTCCAAATAATTTGATACTAGAAGCGTCATCGCTTGACATTCAGCATTTAGAGGGACAGTTGTAGGTCTGGTCACCCAGTGTAAGTTTAAAGTGTCGGGGTGGGATATCATACTATGTGTCTGCGGCATGCTACTTCAGTGTACATATAATGTGACTGGGCAGGACATCATACTATGTGTCTGCGGCATGCTACTTCGGTGTAAGTATAATGTGACTGGGCGGGACATCATACTATGTGTCTGCGGCATGCTACTTCAGTGTACATATAATGTGACTGGGCGGGACATCATACTATGTGTCTGCGGCATGCTACTTCGGTGTAAGTATAATGTGACTGGGCGGGACATCATACTATATGTCTGCGGCATGCTACTTGTGACTGGGCAGGACATCATACTATGTGTCTGCAGCATGCTACTTCATTGTAAGTATAATGTGACTGGGTATGACTTTAGACTATGTGTCTGCAGCATGCTACTTCAGTGTAAGTATAATGTGATTGGGCGGGATATCATATTATGTGTCTGCGGCATGCTACTTCAGTGCGTCAGCAATCAGAACACTGTACAAGTAGACACCGCCGCAATATGACAAAACAATTGTTGAAAGCGACGCTAAACATCATACAACAGCAACATTACACTTGCACGAGGACCAGTACGTTTTTTTTTCAATTTTGAGAAAAACTAGCCGATTATGTATTGATTGCCGATGTCTTTGAATTATTCTTGATAACCATAGACGTGGAACTGACTGATTTTGCTCTGACATGCTGTTTATTCCATACCTACTTTATATAGAATTGTGTGCTCCCTTTTTCAGTCCTAATAAAATCGTTTGATAGAGATCCATTTGTTTAATTCACTTCACCTGCCGTTGTTACTCGCACAGCAATATATTTTCAATTTTATATTACTTTACCGATTAATCTTTCCGCATTTATTTAACATTAATAAAATGTTGATACTTTTTAAGTTAATATTCTTAAAATACACCCTCCATCAATAAAATTAATACACCTCGATACCGTGTACAGAAACGTGGTATGAAAAGGGGAACAACTCTTGTTGAACAGCTTCGTAATTTGCACATCGCGGTCATCTATTGCAAAATGTATTTCTCATTTTTTTAGCATGTGTTAGTATTCTTTCTTTCTTTAAAACATATTCATTTAAACATCAATATAGTGTTAAAACAAAGCAAACTTTATGTACTTCAATATCTATTACACAGTCATTTCTTACTTAGAAGGAGGTATCATGGCAGGACTTCTTTTATTTTTATGATACCATTATGTATTATTTAACAGGTTTGGCTCGAAAAAGGAAGCACTTGTTGTGTTATCTATGTTGAGACGTCGTACTTATCAGTTCATTACAGATCTGATCTGAAGTGATTGTGACTCGTTTTAACAACATATTTAAGCTGATACAGCAGTTGCTTTAGCATTTCTTTTCCTCCTCACATCTTATTCATTGTTACATTTTAAAACATTTTAGGCAACCTGATAAGATTAGCACCGGCATCTCAATTTTTATAATGTATATGTGTATGCTAAAAATGGTAATGTTGTTTATGGTTTAATAACTTTACCACAGTTGTAATGTAAGTCAATACTTTTGATTGCGATATAGTAGCTAAAATGCGTTTTAGTAAATAGTCTCTTGTAATTCTAGATAGAATGGCATGGTTCTGTATATATAATGATTATGTTTATAATTGTTTGATGTTGTAACCATGATGAGACTTTAATCAAGAATACAATCTGTCAGTGTTCGTGCTTGTGTTTTTCTCTGCCTCGCCTGATAAAACGGTTAGTCTGTCAGGCACTAATACACCGTCTCGTCCTTGCATATGCTGACGGCGAGAAGAGAGAGAATATGTTTATTGGGTGCGTGTTTCACTAGAACCCATCAAGTTTAGATATTTTCTCAACTAAAACACTTTAATTTCTGTATTTGATTATTCCTTGAACATTAAATGACCAAACAGAAAGTAGGAAAAATACTTTATGATAAGGGAGAACATGCAAAATGACAAATATAAAGGAAGTTATAGCATTTCAAAAAACTGGGTTAAGCAAAAAATAAGTTGAGATATGAAGCGTTAAATCTCATTCAAGCGATACCTGGACCTAAGTTCATCAAGATATAGACGCAGACTCAAAATTTGAAAAAAAATAAGATTCAAATAACACTTTATTAAACAAATAAATTACTATATTTATTTGCAGAAACAAGCAGTTTTTATGATTATTTAACAGAATATTGTACATGACCACATTTCTTACCATTAATTGTATGTTTACAAGTTTTACAAAAATGCAAGATTTTGAGTCTGAGTCCGATTTATTGATGAATTTAGACCCTGTCACTACTTGTTTTGTACTTATTATCATTATTCGATATATTGATTGATTGATTTATGTTATTGTGGCGACTGTATTCCTTGAATGCCTAGTGACTTATTGGACATTTCTATTTTTTTATTGATAGCACGCAATGAAATGCGGCTTAAATGTCAATGTATACCTTTCAAAGTTTCAAAAATGGGCACGTTTTGCCAAATCATTTGTATCTAATGAGAAATTCATTTAAAAATTTCTGCATTAGCAAAAAACTGCGTTACTTATTATAAAATAAAAACATGTTGTGTAACAGAAATGCTACTCAGCCTGGAAAACAACCACAAAACAATAGGATTGTCCTCCTGGTATAAAACACTCAACCAAAAATCTTTATCAATCTAGTTTAACACTTCAATCACACTTAAGTTTAAATGTTAATGTTTCCCTCTCACTTAAAATGCATTCATATACTTACGGCAAAATGATAGTGACGTCATTTTTCAAGCCTTTGGTATGTCCCGGCCGGGTATCGGACACACGTACCTCCGCTTGCGAGGTGAACGCTCTACCACGCTGCAGTTTGGCAAAACTTGTATTCTGACATTTAAAACCTGTCTTGATTATTTGCGTATCACCCTTTTACAACTGGGATATTTCGACGTGTCGTATGTTTACGTATCGCCTTTTTACAACTGGGATATTTCAATGTGTCATATATATATCTTGTATATTTACGTATCGCCTTTTTACAACTGGGATATTTCAATGTGTCATATATATATCTTGTATATTTACGTATCGCCCTTTTATAAATGGGATATTTGGATGTGTCATATATATATAACATTTACGTATCGCCTTTTCACAACTGGGATAATTCAATGTGTCATATATACATCTTGTATATTTACGTATCGCCCTTTCACAACTGGGACATTTCGATGTGTCATATATATGTCTTGTATATTTACGTATCGCCCTTTTACAAATGGAATATTTGGATGTGTCATATATATATAACATTTACGTATCGCCCTTTTACAACTGGGATATTTCAATGTGTCATATATATGTCTTGCATATTTACGTATCGCCCTTTTACAACTGGGATATTTAGATGTGTCATATAAATGTCTTGAATATTTACGTATCGCCCTTTCTCAACTGGGATAATTCATTGTGTCATATATATTTCTTGTATATTTACGTATCGCCCTTTCACATCCGGGATATTTCGATGTGTCATATATATGTTTTGCATATTTGCGTATCGCCCTTTCACATCCGGGATATTTCGATGTGTCATATATTTTTTTTATATGACTTGTATATTTACGTATCGTCCTTTTACAACTGGGATATTTGTCTTGTATATCTACGTACCACCCTTTTACAACTGGGATATTTCAATATGTCATATATATGTTCAAATTCATGTTCAACACTACATTACTTCATGCATACTTAATGGTGTCTATTGAAGTTCCACGACATGGCAAGTGTACAATTCCGTACTTGGTGTCTATGGAAGTTCCACGACATGGCAAGTGTACAATTCCGTACTTGGTGTCTATGGAAGTTCCACGACATGGCAAGTGTACAATTCCGTACTTGGTGTCTATTGAAGTTCCACGACATGGCATGGCAAGTGTACAATTTCGTACTTGGTGTCTATTGAAGTTTCACGACATGGCAAGTGTACAAATCCGTACTTGGTGTCTATGGAAGTTCCACGACATGACAAGTGTACAATTCCGTACTTGGTGTCTATGGAAGTTCCACGACATGGCAAGTGTACAATTCCGTACTTGGTGTCTATTGAAGTTCCACGACATGGCAAGTGTACAATTCCGTACTTATTGTCTATGGAAGTTCCACGACATGGCAAGTGTACAATTCCGTACTTGGTGTCTATGGAAGTTACACGACATGGCATGTGTACAATTCCGTACCTTGTGTCTATGGAAGTAACACGACATGGCAAGTGTACAAGTCCGTACTTGGTGTCTATGGAAGTTACACGACATGGCAAGTGTACAAGTCCGTACTTGGTGTCTATGGAAGTTACACGACATGGCAAGTGTACAATTCCGTACTTGGTGTCTATGGAAGTTCCACGACATGGCAGGTGTACAATTCCGTACTTAGTGTCTATGGAAGTTCCACGACATGGCAAGTGTACAAGTCCGTACTTGGTGTCTATGGAAGTTCCACGACATGGCAAGTGTACAATTCCGTACTTGGTGTCTATAGAAGTTCCACGACATGGCAGGAGTACAATTCCGTACTTGGTGCCTATGGAAGTTCCACGATATGGCAAGTGTACAATTCCGTCCTAAACCAATCGTAGTTCGAAATTCATGATAGTTATGATTGTCATTAATTTGAAATATTGATCTACTGCTATATTTCTTATGTTAACTTTCACTAATCAGTTTGGTTTTGGTTCATTGTTAAAAATCCTTTTTATACATTACGCTGGACAATTTTAATACATGTACATATAGTTGTTTTACGTCTTTCTAATGGAACTATTCATTTTGAAAAATATTTTTTTATTTTTTATTCGCAAACTTTTATATGATACTATGATACTTTCTTAAATATAATAATAAACCCTTTTTATTCATAAAACAAACAGTTACTGTAGTTTAATTTAACAGCCTTATGGTTTCAATTTACAAACCTCTTGCTGTAACAGTGGTTAGGTGTATTTTCATCTCGTTTGTTATAAGTAAGAAATTAAACTGTGATGTATCTTCATTTGTTGTTTTAGATACGATACATCGTTTCAACTATAACATACCATTTGTTGTTATAGATAAGATACGTAGTTTCAACCATAGCATACCATTTGTTGTTATAGATAAGATAAGTAGTGTCAACAATATTCAACTATAGCATACCATTTGTTGTTTTAGATAAGATACGTAGTTTCAACCATAGCATACCATTTGTTGTTACAGATAAGATACGTAGTTTCAACCATAGCATACCATTTGTTGTTATAGATAAGATACGTAGTTTCAACCATAGCATACCATTTGTTGTTTTAGATAAGATACGTAGTTTCAACCATAGCATACCATTTGTTGTTACAGATAAGATACGTAGTTTCAACTATAACATACCATTTGTTGTTACAGATAAGATACGTAGTTTCAACTATAACATGCCATTTGTTGTCTTAGATATTAAAGATACGTAGTTTCAACTATAACATGCCATTTGTTGAACGAAATGTTTTATTTTCAAAAATCTCAGCGGTTTCATCGGTGGCTGAGAAAGGACATCTAATCAATGATAGGCCTTCATCCAGATCACAATACAGCGAGGAATCTTAGACAAAAGATATGTCCATTCCTGCCAACAGTGTCGGCTAGAATCTGTGACCCTGTAGAGAAGAATCCGTGACATTTAAATCAACATCGACACAAACCTGTGACACATGAAGCTTTTTTCAAACGGAATTTCTCACATGGTATAAGTAAAAAGTCAATAAGTTTTAACTCTTTTTTTAAACAAAATTACTTAAACAACAGTTATAAATGATAGTCTGCACTAATTAATGATATTATTGACAGTTTCATCTCTACTTTCGTTTTCATATATATTTAGCGAGGATTTATTAATTCTTGCGTTTTAAATATTTACATATTCACACATGATTGATTGGAACATTGAAAATACTAATTAATATAAGGTGAAACTCGATCATGTAAAAAGTTTAAAACTTTTAGCTGTATCCAGTAAATAATTGACTTTATACATCAAAGTATGTCGTGTTTTTCCGCATCAGATCGACGTGAATCTGTGACAAACTGTCGGCGCGAATTACACCACGTTGTGACGGAGTTCCCTGACCGTGATAGCCTATGTATGCATCCTCGCTAATAGTCATGTTAAGTTTCGATTATTTTCTGTGATAAAAACAGTGTTACCAAGATTACGATTTGTTATGACGGTAGAATACAATCAGCACAAAGTACAATCCCTTTACCACGGCAGCAACTGATTAAGGCGATTCATAATTCAGCATTAAATTGTTCCTTCGTTGCCTGGTGGTCTAAAGCGTCGTTTTAAGATGGCTCACCTATCACTGCTAAAGTCATAGATTCGAGCCCCGCTCGGCTCAAACCTTTATGAGAGAAAGTTATTTGCGGAAGAACGTATGTATATTAAGATTCATTCTGAGGTTTTCCTCCATCAATAAAACATATAATCTGAAATATGATGAAAATGGCTTTAACCCCATTAAAAAAGCATTTACCGATTTTTAGAGGTTCCGCCTTTAAAGTCAATCATTTATCTTACGGTTACTGAATCATCATGAAAATGATCATACAAATAACAAAATGGCTCATTCATCTTATGTTTGAGAAATACATGGCCAATTAATTTGTCAATAAATCCCGGGGATACTTTCTTTGTAAGTTACATGTGTAAACATTTATCCAATGAAATGCTAAACAAACACAAGTATTTCCTTTACCCTTTACTTCATATAGATGCCTTTGGACACCCCTAATATAGACGCCTTTGGACACCTCTAATATAGACGCCTTTCAACAACTCTAATATAGACGCCTTTGGGCACCTCTAATACAGAAGGCTTTTAAATTATTGGGTGAATTATGTTTATAATAACTGACAGAGTTACGAGCAATCTGAACTCTGCCTGCACTGTTTTCAAAGGCCTTCTGTGATTGGTGTGGGAAAACGCGTATCTACGTTTTGTTAACTATTTGACTTTCATGTATTTTTTCTTGGCAGAACGATAACCTATTTGTAGCATGTAAAGAGGAAACATCTAACTGAAACACACACAATATGTCGTGCCTTTAGTTTCATAATGAAGTTGTATTGAGTGAGATTGTTACAGTACCGGACAAGTACTTCCATCGTGTGTAATTAGATGCTACTTTTAACGATTTATACTTGTTATTCTATACTTAAACTCTCTATACTTGTATCTCGGATACAATCTTGAACGGGCTTAATCAGGTAATTTAATTCTGAGTTGGCCATTGATACATAAAACTTCACTATTTGGCGTTGTATGCACTCTAGCACCAGCATTTTTCATTTGTTCATCTCCAAACTTACACAGTAGTTTCATAATCATTATATCTCGAATACGTTTTATGAACGAACAAAACGGACAACCAATGCCGGAGTTATGGTCCTTGAATTGTCATAATTTGCACTATATGACCTTATGCATCCTCATTGTTAATTGTGCCACTTTTTCAACGACTACACATTTTAAGTTCTATGATGAATTGACATTCAATTGTATTCAATTGTATTCCTAGGGCGGTATCAACCAACGATTCTTAAGAATATTCTTAGACTTGAACTCATGAATGAATTTTGAAAAACACACTTAGAGACCATTTTGAGGTCAAATTTTGCAAGCATATATGGACACCTAATATAAACACTCAAATAAATTCTCACAATTATTCTATACGTCATGGTAACCGAGATATCTAAGTTTCAAATTTGGATTTTCAAACTCAAGTCTAAGAATATTCTCAAGAATGGTTGGTGAATACGACCCCTAAAATAATAGTTTCCACATGGTGCAAGACTTCTTTAACTGAAGAGTAATTCAGGTGGAAACAACTGTAATCAGTAAACTTATAACAATAACAAATAAGACAATACTATTACATATCATTTTAATTCAAAGGAGCACCAATTCGAGTCCAAGTATAGACTGTTACTTCGACTCATTGGCAACCAAGAATAAGTAAAAAGGATGTTAACCTAGATCTCAATAGTCTGTTAACGAAAATGAATAACAGAAATAAATTATACAACCCAAGTTCAATTTCGAAAGAAACCAACAATATATAGTGAGTGTATATGACTATCACTTAGCTGAGGATAAAGACGACAAATAATGAAGTTTATATATATTTTTTCTACACTTTATTTTACAACTTGTACGGACAGAGTTAAGAACAGACTGCCGTGAAAGGGAAATTCTACGAGCTAAAACACAGTCAGGAGCTAGCTATAGATTTGATAATGATCGTGCAGACTACTTGTCTTTCTGGATAAGAGATTAGACATGAATCATTTGATGTACTTACTTGATATGGTCACGTTTATTTATCATAAAATGAACCTACGATCTGTAATAAATATTATTATGCAAATCTGCTCGTAATCTACACGCATGTGTTACACGATAAAATATAGTCTTGATCATCTGCGGTGCTTGCTTTTCTAAAAGACAAACGTCTTGACGTTTTGTGTAGAACAAAAGTTTGAATCTGGAAGTACAATCTCATTGGCTGAGAGAAATACACTTCCGCAACGGTTATGTTATAATAAGGTTAAAAACAAATTAATTCGACGAAAACCATTGCAGTTATCTTGTCCAAAATATGTGACAAATAGAGAATTTCGAATAATAAAAATGAATACATAAATAAACATCTGAACATTTTTGTTGGCGATATAAGACCTTCGTCTGCCTTTGATGGCCGAATTTTGAAATTGTGAACTAATGTTTTCTTTCTATTACTGTATACATATAAAACTGTACTTAGTCTAATAATGCAACATGCATTCATATATCTGCGTATTTAAGCACACTTGGCAGCTCTTTTTCCAGATATACTTGACTGCAGTGTATCTGACTGTATGTAGTCAAGACTTCGATGAAAAGTCTTCTGAAAATTGTCGGTATCGTCGGATGTATAACAAATAAATCTATCTGACTGAAATTTCCCGATTTACATGTTCATGGTTCATAATATATGGGACAAATAATATTACTTATTGAACGGCCCTCGTATATGTTGAACACTACATTTCGACTATGCAGCGTTCATCAAGTTCACTATGAATAATAATATTAACATATTCTCTACACATTCAACAATCTTTCTCATCGTGTCAAGACCTACATGTAACTACATTATACTGACGCGGGGAGGGAGGGCCATTCCTAAAGATGTCTATAGTTAAATTCCTAGCCAGGACTTTTTAACCATTACACTTTTAAATGTTTGCCTCGACCCAAACGGTTGTTGAACCTATAAAGCTTATGTACACATGGGTCAGCTACTGATGAGCTACTCCTACAGCAAACACCCACGTGGTCAAAGAGTAAAAGGTAACAACTACGTTCTCACCATTTATTTATGACTTGTAGTTTTAAAGATGCATGCAGAACATGCCTACATAAATGGTGATACGTGTTTACAAATGTATTCAAACTTAATTATAATTTATTATAGTTAATGATTATATATGGACATCTCAGATTCTGCTGATTATTGTCAGTCATTGCTGAAACTTTCAAAAACTGTATTTCAATAAAAGTCGGTAAAAATCAAAGCCAATCTTGGAATAGAAAGAAATTTCATTGAAGATGGCATAAGCCTATATTATTCATGGACACAATCAAGATATTGTAATGTAATATAGTAGAGTATTTACATTCTTGCTGCAATCAGTCCCAAAGAGTTATGTAGATCAACTATATTTCACTTTTCTTAATAAAAAGCAGTTGCAGTTGGGTAGAGTTCAAATGTACCAATTTGCATTTCATTAGTGCCTCGATATATAGTGTTGTGCATGTGCGACACCACGTTGTCACGAATTGTACTTGACGTTTGTAGCAAGCTGTCACAAAAGTATGTGCTTTTATTCAAATATTGATATCGCCCCTATTTCAACAATGACTTTAAGGTGGATACCTTGCTATCAAATATCAAAACATAAAACCGTAATTTTTATTATATTATTTGTCTTTTGAAATAATGATATTTCAGATTGGCCACACAGTAAGTTATTTTACGGTACAATTAAAAGTCAACACAATTAAACATTACCATATACCTACAAATAAAAACATTTGCAAAATAAAATATTTATATTATTTTACTGTTCGATTCGTGTTTCGTTTAACATTAAAGTACAGTGAGGTCATTTGTATAAAATTGAAATCTGAAGGTTATTTACGTGCCAATCTGCACGTTCTCACCACAAACTGCGCAAATATAACTTGTTCATGCGGATAAACCAACACGTTAACAAGCCTTTTGACAGTGTACCATCTGGCAACACAATAATTAATGCATGCCTGCAGTCTAATTGAAAATAATTAACTAACGTTTTCATGATAAACATCAATATTACCAATGTTGTTTGCGCATTTCAGAATTATCATTAATCTAAAGTACATGGCTTAAATTTATCAACTATTTGAGTCTGAGAATCTTGCATTTTTGTAAAGCCCTGTAAACATGCAATTATGGGTAAGAAATGTGACTATGTAACATTTTCTGTTTAATAATCATTCAAATTGCTTGTTTTTGCAAATAAGTATAGCACATTGCTTGTTTAATAGATGTTATTTGAATATGAAATTTTTGACAATATGAGTTTGAGTCTAAATCTCAGACTCAAAATATTGATGAATTTAGGTCCTGGTCCTGTGTTGCCGAGTGGTATAAAACGTAATGACCACATGTCGTTCTCGTACCACTGATGTCGTAGGTCGAGCCTAAGTCGATCAGAACAACTGTATGTCATAAAGTTTGTCAGTTACTTGAAGAAGGACGATGGTTCTAGTCAGATTCATTCAACTTGAGTAACCATACAATATCTGAAAAGTGTTGGACATTGACAATTTTAAATAACGTTTATAAACAATGAATATAATTAAAAACTGATTTACATACGTGTTTTATCCCCATATACATACAAAATATCATTTGGATATATCATTGTTAGCTTAAAGATAATCCTGCACCTTTAACTAACTCAAACTCATGTAAAAAATAGTATAGTATATGGTATGCTCATTTTCTGTCACTGTTTATTTTAGCCAATCAGATAACAGAATTTAGTTTTCCAATGGTTCATTAAAATCAACTGAACTAATAAATCGTTCCACGAAATAAACAAAATGTGAATAATATCAACAGTTAACTCAAATAAGCATTTTTTTCGATTATAGTATTTGAATGAATAGTTTATTAATTAGAATGAAGATGAACATTGGAATTTAAAACATCAAGACAAAAATTTCAATCCAGTTCTGGTTAGCATAGTTGAAATTAGATGTAGGTACAAGAGAGCTCCTAGATGGATTCACAACTGATATTATTTGCTTAAAATTGAAAATAAAACTGAAATGACACTTTGTAATATCTTTCAAAATTGAATAAACTTTGTTTGAAGCAGTTTCATTTTAGTTAATAGTTTTGATGTTGACCAGATCGATTTAAAACAGAAAGAAACTGGTTTTCATTGACCTAAACCTGAAACATGAAGTACGACCATAACAAACTAGCATATTGATTTATAATGACAAAAGATGAATTTTGCAATAAGTCCAAAAGTATAAAAATGCGTTTTCAATGTTTGATGTAACAATCAAACATTCTTATATGTACAGCTAATTATTTCGTTCGATTGTAGATTTGGAAAACGTTCTTACTATTGCTGTTTTTTCCCTTTCTTGTTATGTTTTGTATTGTTTGACTTGATAATATTTGTATGTAATTTATTGCTATGTTATTATGTGTATATAACTACAATGATCATGGTTGCTTAATACCATATACATCAAACCGTTATGCATACTGCACCAAGGCGTTGTATAAGTTGCAAGCCTTCTACAGAAGTGTTCTAGTATAGTATTCTGTACTAGTCAACACTATAACGAATCCTATGTTTTAAAATCTTGAATATTGAAAAATATCACAGATTAAAGGTAAATACCTACTAATCCATTAATATTCAAATACAGGAATTAATCTTTCTAACACAGAACTGAATATAATACTTGAAACTAAATATTACATATTCTTTACTCAATGGATCCAAAGTCCTTTAAACAAAGAAATAATCATGAAACGACTGGAAAAAAAACATATAAGATTTTATAATGCATAGCTTTAATAAATAAAGATACAGATTAATTTGAAATGAATTGTCAGATTTTACAAATATCTTAAATTATCTTCAAATAATTATCTTTAAATATCTTTAAAATATCTTCAATTTTCTTAAATTGACTTACCAAGGATTTTGCAATCAGCATGCCCAAACATATGCTCAAATATATACATGGATTATTTATATTCCTACACCAACAGACAGAACGTCAATTACCAGGTTTGGAGATTACTTTTTTCCCTCTTTTTTAATTTAATGTAAATTAAACAAATTCCGCTTCTTTAAGAATGACTCTCGTGATCAAGATGGCGTAAGAAGTGTTTTGATTCTACGAAGGGATAGTAGGTGGATATTTTCAAAATACTTGATGTTATACGGATAATTTGGATATTCAAGCATGTGTAATAGTCAAAATAATTGACGTTATATGAATAATTTGGATATTTAAGCATGTGTAATAGAAAATATATTCGATGTTATACGGATAATTTGGATATTTAAGCATGTGTAATAGCCAAATGAATGTAGAGAGATAAGATTCTACGGATTGTTAAAAGTAGTAATCTTCAGAAGCGGGAGTAAACACTTTATTTGTGATGCTGTTTGCAATATAACTTTGACCATTAATTTGACCTCAACGTATACAGTCCAAACATTGCGAACGATACTGCCAGGGTCATGCTCGGGAAATTTAAAACTATATTCCGACAAAATTAACGTCAAATCATTCAGACATGGATTCAGATAATAAATCGACACCATTGAAAGCTGAAGGAAATACAATGAAAAGGGAACTCACGTCACCTTTAATTGACTCTGAAATAAACAAAACAGGCTGATCGGTTGCATTGACATTGCAGAACAACACAATATAATTTGGTAGAAAACGACCTGAAGAGAATATTTCAAATGATCAAAATTGCCATTAAAAGGTCGAACCGCTGATAAAATCACTTGTTAAGGGCGTCACTCTTTCTCTCTCTCTCTCTCTCTCTTAAACAATAAAACTGAACAACTTGAAACTGAATATGCCACATTCACCTACAGAAAACCCCGATGACGTTGTTGTGCAATGCGGACATTCTTCCTACAGACATGAACAGGTCATATAGGGTTGGCAGAAATCCAAGCTTACATAAACCCCAGAGCAACCATTGTTTAATTTTCCAACTATCGTGCGCATAGTCGTTTCTACAATTGTGGAGCAAATATAAAAAACAACGTATCAACGTATTAATCTATTTCAGAAGGCAAGGCAACTTGTGACAGAAAAAGGAGCCAATCAAGCATGAACATATGATGCCGAATTTATGTTAAAACTAATGCTGATGTTCAATTTGTGTGATTTCGCCCGATTAAGACACATTTGCCAAGTACACCTCGTTTCCGTTTCTTTTGCAGACAGGTACACATGTGGCTAAATTGGTTGTGACTATCGAACTATTTTCTTTGTTCACAACTTGCAAAGTTGATAATTTCATGCCTCATTAGCAAATAATTGTGTCTTCATCTGAGCGTTACATTAACGGATTGTAAACCTATGTTTGTGAAATAATTCACATACATGACAGAAGCATATCATCCTTAATGCGTATTTTAAAATGATGACCATTTGTCTCAGGTGAAATTCATAAAACGTGTATTCAGAGAAACATGTACAATTCAACTGTATTTGTACAGTGAATCTGTGTACGGTTGGTTATATGGAAGTGTACAGCGAATTCCGTGAACACTACGTATTCCATATATCCGTAATTCCAATTCATTAGACAGAAGTTTTCATGTATTTCAATGTGCCTTCGTACATACTGTATACTTTAATGATGAATCGAGATAATAGTGCTGTTTGAAAAAAAAATTACACATAATGCGTTATTTGAATACTAGCTTATCTTGCTTACATAAATAGTAATGTTGGTTGTCATATAACCAATGTGTTTGACAGTGCTGTTGTGTCATCATCTACATATTGTAACTGTTACGAGTATTTTCTCTTGTGGAAAAAGCATTGTATTGTTTTATCTAATTGTTCAATGCAATATATTACAAAGTATACATATCATACAAAATGTTTTCATGATGAATGTACAAAAAAAATGTAACACAACAAAAAAAAATTGAAAAGTAGCAAACACAATAAAAAGCATATACCAATAGACGTAAGGTAATATTTTCATTAATGACAATTTATTCAAATTGTACCTAGACTATTATCCAATTTAGGAATTTATTTGTAATGTAAATATGTTAAAAGAAACCTAATTTTAAGTGGAATGGCGTGCCATATATTTTTTCAGAATATGACAAACTTCCAATAAACATTTCATTATTAGGTTTTGGTATGATAATGTTTCTGTTTAACATTGACCCGAAGTGCATTAATGTTTATTGCTCTTCATTTATTCTCATTTGAAACAATTTGATTAAATATACCGGAAACACTTTATTGGCTACTTTTAACATCAGTTTACTTTTATGATAAAAAATAATCTGTTCAAAAGACAGCAAAAACAGAGATGTGTTTTTTAGACTGACATAATTTTAAAATTGTGCATGCTCTTCTCTGCAACTGTGTATTACATGTATTATAACTAAAGACCTCATATAGTACAGTAGCAATTTAGATGCGGTATTATGTGTGCATTTTAAGTAACAAATTGTGTCCAATTAACAAATTAGATCTTATCCTAGAAATAAACCGAACAAGACGTTTCAAAATGTTTCAGTGATAATGTTTTATATACATACAAAAATGTGTATTCCATTGCATGTTATCGTCAATATATATACCTAATACACCAGTTTAAAAGATAATTTAGCAAACAATATAGCCTAATCTGACTGATAAACATAAAGTGTTGTATTACCTGCATAATTATAAGCAAGTACATGAGAAAGTTTTAGAAGGAGTTTGTTCCGACCTAGTCCCATTTACTTTAACAAATTGAGAGCGTGTGATAAGATAGGATTGAAACCATAATAATACACTTGAGCTTTATTATAAATGTATCATGATTTACTAACAAATTGGGAGCGTGTGTTAAGATAGGATTGAAACCATAATAATACACTTGAGCTTTTGTAGAAGTGTATCATGATTTACTAACAAATTGATAGCGTGTGATAAGATAGGATTGAAATCATAATAATACACTTGAGCTTTTGTAGAAGTGTATCATGATTTACTAACAAATTGAGAGCGTGTGATAGGATAGAATTGAAATCATAATAATACACTTGAGCTTTTGTAGAAGTGTATCATGATTTACTAACTCGAATAACAAATCCTACAAACGTTCCCTCATTATTTGCCTCCAGTCATGTATCAATTCATAATTTGATAGAAATAAAAACAGATTCCGTTGAATGGCTTGCTCTAAGACCACTTTAAAACTGATGTGATATATTATGATTATTTTAGAGGGATATTTTAACGACATTCGATATCGTTGATGATATATCTATAGGCTGGTAGTTATTTACTACATCCTTACGTCCACTCTTAAAAGGGTGAGCTACATTCGCCTGTTTCCATGCGGATGGGAATATCCCACTGGGTAAACTTTTATTTATCATACATGGGATAGATTTGGAGTAATGCCATCGAGCACTGTCGCTTTTGAAATACCGAAAATAACAGATAATTTCATAGTAACATAATTTTCCCCAATTCAGATATTTCATTTCAACATGTCTTAAAAGGAACAATCGAAAGCCAACACTGGCACCACATAGCTGTGTGATTTGACTTAACGTCTCACTACACATTTCCACGCTTATTCTTACGCTTAAAAAAAGGCCTATGTAATTTGGTTTTGAAATATTTTTAAAATGGTTCATAGTGGTTGTAATTTCTTGCTGCAGATGAATAGAGCAAAAGTTGTTATAGAATATACTGCAATAAGACATCACTGGTGTTAAAAAGTGACTTTTATAGGATTTCAACATATGCATATATTTATGAGCATTTGAGGACTTCTTTTTTCAAAAGATCTCAGGGTGTCATTGCACCCTCTTTAAAAAACAACCTGGTCAACCTACCAGTTATTGTGCATTCTTATGTGGGTATACATTCCAAATATGAAAAAAATGCTTAAAATTTTTTATGTGGAATTATTTTTTTTTACCATGGAAATCCTATACCTTATTTTATATAGAACAAAGAACAAAATTCAACTGTGTAGTGAGACCTTAAATGGGAGTGATATCATTCCGTATTAATATGCGTAATATGACCCTATGAGTCATAAATTCTAGTTAAAAACGTGAGATAGAATCTTATATCATTACATTATATTGCTGATGAGTTAAATTTATTGGAAAGTATGATATTTTGTTAAGATTAAGCAGATCTTTGCATGATAAAGTTTTATCAGTTCCTAGGCATATGTGATAAAATATCACTTCTGTAAGGTTCCCTGTTACAAGGATTATCTGTCATTTACCAAATTATACAGTTGAATAGGTTTGCTACGTTAGATATTAATGTAAATCTGAAGCATGCAACCTACACATGGTATTAGCAAATAAGCATTAATCCTAAAATCAGACCACCAAGCTGTTACATTGACGTGGTTGGACAAGGACAAATACATGCTGTATAATATACGCCACAGCTAACCAGTTTAACAGTTTGATTTTAAACTTAGTGCCATTCTAGTGAAATATAGAAATACTTACACTATATAGATACAAGAAACAAGGTAAGCAAATATTGAACTACTATATATATATGTCTTTAACATATTACGAGACAGATTGACACATAAATTTCTGACTCAGATTTGTTAGTTTTTAGCTCTACTGCCCAAAGGCCAGAAGTGCTTATGCGATGGCGCGTTGTCTGTCGTCCGTCGTCTGTCGTCTGTCGTCTGTTAGCAGCACTTTCTCTGAAACCACTAGGCCAATTAAACTGAAACTTCACAAGGGTATTTCTATTGCATAGGAGACTATACAGAATATTTTTTTACGATTTGAAATTCAAGATGGCCGCCGTAACTAAAAATAGTCGAAAACTTAAAAAATCTTCTTCTCATGAACGGTCCAACAGATTTTCAAAATGTTTATGTAGTAATGATGACCAACTATAGTTTTGTTAGATTTGTTCAAATGGTGTCCCTAGGGTTAAATATAACCCCGCCCTGAGGGTTCAATTAGGGGACACATGTCATTATAATATTTTTTTTATTTTTTTTTAAAATGGAAATGATATTGCCTATATCTTCACAGAAGCATTGTTTGGTGAAGGAGGTTCAGATTTGTAAAAATGACTGGGTTCCACTGTCTTAAGGGGTCAGGAGGGGCCCCAAAAGGGTAAAAATTGGCAATTACTAAATTCGTTTTCTTAAGAACCGGTATGTCAGATTTGTTCATATTTTGCATAAATTATCCCTAAGTGTAGGGGTTTGATTGCAGATAAGAATTTAGGGGCTAAAATATATAGGGGCCCTGTAAGGGGACTTAGAATTTTACATTGGGATACAGTGGGAAAACAGAAAATTCTCTTTTTTTTTCATTTATTCTGAAACCACTAGGCCAATTAAACTGACATTTCACATAGATGTTTCTATTGCATATGGGACTATACAAAAGATTTATTTTTTCTATCTAAAATTCAAGATGTCCACCGTTACTAAAATAGTCCAAAATTTAAAAAATCTTCTTTTCATGAACGGTCCAACAGATTTTCAAAATGTTTATGTAGTAATGATGACCAACTATAGTTTTGTTAGATTGTTCAAATGGTGTCCCTAGAGTTAAAAATGACACCGCTCCGATGTTTCTATTGCATAGTAGAATTTCAAAAAGTGCTATGGCCACTATGAGTCAGTAGAGCGTCCTCAGGCACTCTTGGGCCTCTTGTTTTTATGTTGAGGGAGATTAAAACAACTCAGATTTATTCAGGGGACATAGGGTAATCGTTTTATAGTAATCTTGGAAAGTTAGCGAGTAACTATTTTATTTTGATATGATATTAGTATAATAATCTATGCAATAAAATATATTGGATTGAATTGGGATATACGGCGAGTTTTTTTTAAAAAAAAATGATATATCTTCATGCTGCAAATACGAACTTTGATTAATCAAGTGCAAATGTGTGTTTACTCTTACTTTTGCTTCAATTCTATTTCTAACGGTTTGTATCTTTGTATTTGAACTGTTGCTGTTGTATGGTGTTTAGAATCGCTTTCAACAATTTGTCAGTCATATCGCAGCGATGTCTACTTGAGACAGTATGCTGAGCGCTGTCACACTGGAGTATCATGCCGCAGACACATGGTATGATACCCCACCCAGTCACATTATACTGACACCGGGCCAACCAGACCTAGAACTTTCCTCTAAATGCTGAGCGTCAAGCGAGGAAGCTTCTAGTACCGTGTTTAAAGTCTTTGGCAGTCCCGGTCGGGGATCGAACCCACGATCTCGACATGCGAGGCGGACGCTCTACCACTAGACCACAATGCGGTATTTATGTTTGACAGAGACATGTGTGTACGTATATATAACAACAACAATATAAATATACAGACGAAAAGCAGAATACCGAATTGATGTATAAAACACTTCAAACAGTAACAGCAAAATCTTATGTTTTATGAACTTTTTGTATTGACATTAAGCAAATACTCCAATATGTATAATACAGACCCATAATGGTGTGTGAATTTTAGAGATTGAAATGATTTAAAGGCAATTCGGAAATTTGAAGTCATCTGTGGCAAAAAGTTGAATATATATACTTTCATCATTTATTGACAGTATCATGACTATATTTATATTATGTAAATTTATATTATACAATATTATATCAAAGCTTGCATGATACTACTAGTGTTAAAGAACTGACAGTGATGTAAAATAGCAATATCTCTATAGTGATGTATGTTCATAGTTGTAGAATATTAGTGGATATTAAAGTCGATTTCTACATTGTCGTATGTTTAATTCTCAATAATAATGACCACTCTAATAAGAATGAGGGTCTTCCGTGGCCGAATGGTTTAAGACACCGTTTCAAGATCACTTACTTTTCACTACTAAGGCCGTAAATTCGAGTCGGGCTCGCTCCAAAATCTTTATGATTGTGAGAAAGTTTTCAGCGACTTGCGGAAGGACGGCGGTACTTCTCAGTCTGACTCAGTCTGAGGTCTTCCTCCACTAGTAAAACGGAATATGCCATATATAACTTGAAATATTTTGAAAATGGCGTTAAACCCCATTAAAAACATAATAAGAAGAATGCCAGTCTTTCTTAATTGTATCGCCTTTACTGAATATTATCCCAACATTTCCTTTACCATTATGCCTGGAAAAAATGGCGAGCAATACACATACCGCATAGAATAATATATCATAATCATACTAACGTAATCTGTGACTTACATTTTGATACTTAATTATATTCGTATATATATATATGGGAGAGATAATAAATTAATTATTAAAAATTAATTAATACACCCAAACAATACTGAATTCTTTAAATTCATTTTAAAAAACCCTGAGCGCTTTCGGAATATATATTATTCCTTCT
Source organism: Panopea generosa (assembly GCA_029582155.1). NCBI lineage: Eukaryota > Metazoa > Mollusca > Bivalvia > Adapedonta > Hiatellidae > Panopea > Panopea generosa. Next base: position 57,603,336 of record CM055896.1, read on the forward strand.
TCAGGGGATGATATTGACATGCGATGGTGCCATGGTCGGGATAACCATGATGATTTTATTAATTTCGTTAACAACTTTCACCCCACTATAAAGTTCACTGTAGAAATATCAAATGATGAACACATATTTTTAGACACGACGTCTAAGATTATAAACAATACAGTACATACTGATTTATATTCAAAACCAACAGATACACATCAGTATCTTCTTCCAAGCAGTTGTCACCCTAAACATATCTGTAAAAACATTCCGTACAGTTTGGCACTGCGAATACGTCGTATATGCACTGGTAATGAAAACTTTGAAACCCGTTCAAAAGAACTATTGCAACATCTCACTGAACGCGGTTATAAAGAAAACAATGTGAAACTTGATATTTCGAATGCAAGGAAAAAGGACCGAAAAGAAACACTTTCATATACTTCAAAAACAAATAAAACCTCTGATCGTATTCTTTTTGTAGCAACATATCATCCTAATGTGCCAAAACTTCGATCTGTCATCGACAAGCATTGGCCCACAATAGAATCTTCAGACAGACTTAGTCGTTTGTTTCCCAGGAAACCGATTATAGCATACAGACGGCCTCAGAATCTGCGTGACTTACTTGTACGAGCAAAGATAAAAAGCTCTGGTGAAGGTTCTGTTTTTGGAAAATCTGGTCCTTGTGGCTTAACACGTTGTCAAACATGTAAAATTATGCCAGAATCATCTACAATTAAACAAACTTCTACGGGAGTCAGTATTTCCATTAAGTGTCACGTTACTTGTAAAACGGCTAACGCCGTGTATGTAATAACATGTTCTAAATGTAGCAAACAGTACATCGGAGAAACTAAACTGTCGTTGAGCCAGCGTGTAAATCTGCATAGATCAGATTGGAAACTACGCAGGTTCATTCGCTCGCCCGTCTCTGAACATTTCAATAGTGACGGGCATTCGTTTGCCGATGTAATTTTACACTGCATTGATCATGATCCAGATTGGACTGACAAGCAACGCAAAGATCGTGAAACTTATTGGATTAGAAGATTCAATACCCTTTATCCATTAGGTATAAACAAAAGCGATGGTTCTGCATAATTCGGTATGTTTGGATATACTGTATTTTATATACATACGTTCCAATAAAACTGTACTTCATTTCTCTTATTGGTGTATGCGGCGCAATCCCTTTTTTTAAATAATACCAGTTGTATTTTTAACGTTTAAAATAAATGTCGTCGTTTGATATACTTACGACGTCATAGCGCTAAAGATTACACGATGTTGTGCGACGTCACGTCAGAGTGACGTTTTCTTTAATAACAACTTTGCGCTTCACATTTTACTAAGCACAGTTTGAATTTTACCGGCGTATTTCACTGAAAACACGGTATTTTTCTTATAAATTTCACAATTTGTTTTATATTTTTGTGAAGTATATGCGCGCCTTAAGGCGCACATCATAATTTGTGAACGTTTTCACAATTTTATTAATTTTTATTGTGATTTTTTCACACTTCCATGTTTTTATCATCGTATTCGTTTGACATCATAACATTATCATCATTCATATTTTCATTTCATCCCCTGAAGAAGGAATAATATATATTCCGAAAGCGCTCGGTTTTTTTTTAAATAAATTTAAAGAATTCAGTATTGTTTGGGTGTATTAATTAATTTAATAGTATCTCTCTCATACTATTACCTTCACACCCTTGTATCACTCAGTGATCCAATACTATTGAAAGGATCTTGTAAGGTGTAGTTCTATTCTCCTTTATATATATATATATATATATATATATATATATATATATATATATATATATATATTTGTTCTGTAATCAGGAATGCATGTTTCTGATCGATATCGATCTGATATAACCCTAATTTATAAAATCGACAGTTTTATATCTGGCAAGGGTCGACTAAACTAAGTTTCCAAAAAGTATATATGCATATGCGTATATTTATTATTAAGTAGCAAACTGTATAACTTATACATTTAATCAAATGTCTTCAAAAATAAACAATTTCAGTGTATATTAAGTAAATTGGGGATAAACTTTACCCTGGAGGTATCATTCCTTTACAATCTACATAAAATATCATAATCAAAATGATGATATAAACCTGTCAGTATTTATAAGAATAAAAGAAAATGCTATTGTAGACCATTGGGAGTAGATAAGTAAAAAAATGAATGTTGGATTGTATGCCATTGTCTTAATGCACGCCTTCAACCAACATATTTAAGAAGAAATCCGGTATATTACAGATCATCCACAAAATGTTGATTCGGTTGGTTGTCATAGCATCGCTTATACAATGTACCGAAACGGCAAAGTAAGTACTACCAACTTTGTTCAAACAAAAATAAGTTATATTATAAAACAAATATCTTATGATATCATGTAACGGTATACATTATACATTTATACATTACTTAAATATTTAGTATTTGTGGAGTTCTGTAACATAATCGTAGGGTTCGTTCCTCTGCTGATAACAAGCGTGGTGTTCTTTAGCAAGACATTTTTCTACATGTGCTTACTACAGTGGTAAGCCGGTGTTAACAGACGGCGAGGTGTTTACAAACGCCATTACCGCTTACGAACAGACTCTTTAAATTGACGGGTTTTTTTTTAAGTTATGTACGTCAATGGATCCTTTTATCAGATATTGATGTTAAATAATTGATTGTCAAGAATGTTTTGAATAGCTCTGTGTCATCATATTAGCGAACGTATGTACTTAAAGATAAAACACATAATTATTAGCTCTCTACAACAATTGCAGATGCATAGGTACCGCTGTGGTTACCCTAATAAACATAACCTATATGATATTAACTTTCAATTAAGTATCTTATTATAAAAATGTACAATTATGTCCATTAATACAATTTTACCAAGCTATTATTAAATATCAAATTCAGCTCATACATGCTGGTGTTTCCAAACACTGTCCGGCCTGGTCTAAAATTTGAAACACAACTGACACTGTTGAAGAAGTTTGAAAAAATGACCGTCGCTGTGAGTCTTAATAACGAAAAAGAAGCAGTTGTTAAAGACGATGTAACAATTCCTGCAGGTAATATTTTCAAACTAAACATATATTTTATATATATTGTCACATATAGATAGGTACATGTATATGTGCATATAAAACAAGCATAATTCACTATCAAACGTTTAAACCAACATTTTCGATTTGTTCTTGGTCATTGTTTCGAATTATTAAAAATAGATTTGATTTTTTAATTACTGGTTGTTTCAACGAAAAAGGTCTATGTGACCGAATTTCTTAAACATGGTTTTAATTACGTTTAAATGATTAATTCTCATTTTAAACTGAATAGTGCCATTGGGTCAATATAGATGTCCACATGTTTGCATGATTATCATATTCTCATATGAAGATCATATGAAAAGTATATTAGGTGTCCTATAATTAGAATACAATTTTCATATGAGAATAAAAAGAAATGAGCTTCACATGAAATTAACCTTTTTATAAGAAGCGCATATATATATATATATATATATATATATATATATATAGAGATAATTATTTGTGATGAACCAGAAATAATAGTACATACCAGACTACAATAGAACTGGTGACAACTATGACTTATATTATACTATGGTTTTACATTCAACACATCTGGACTAGACGAATACTTTACACTAGTTTGATATGGAAAGCATATGCTTCCCAATTGTATATATAGTTTACGATTAATATTTGGAACGTGGGATATTGTTTTAACAATTTTATTCCTATATTTGCTCAGGTAAAATACGCAAACCTGCTGTGCTGACCCTACAATTACCACACGACCTCCCAAATGCTAAGTACACCTTAGAGGTAGAAGCGAAAGGAAACAGTGGTGTTCATTTCATAAACTCCACGTCACTGAAATACAGCGGGAAGGGATTGTCTATCTTTATACAGACTGACAAGGCCATATACAAACCGGGGCAAGCAGGTATTTACAATAAAAATGTTTCCGTTGTAACAGAAATTACACATCACAATAATTTTGTGTGTAGCTAAACTGCATGGATATGAAAATTAAACTATTGATAACTATTATATCACTAAGAGAAAAAAAGTAAACACAAACTTTCAAATGCATGGACAAACTTATCGGTATAAGTGGTTGTATCTGTTTAAAAGGTGAAGCAGACAGAAAAGAATTCAGTAATGATCAGCACATATAACTGAGCATGGTGAAAGATGATAATTATTGATTAAGTGTACTGGTGTCAATTAATTTCAATACAATGTTTCTGTGAGCTCCTATATATATTGTGGGTAAATGCAGCACAATAAAAATGAACATTTGCTCGAAATAGTTAACTGACAAAGACATTACATCTGTTTATATATTTCACTAGTTAAGGTATATTGATAGTTGTAACTGAAGCATCGCCTCCCTCCTTGATCCGCATTGTAAAGTCAAAGCTTTTGTTTCTAGTTCTGTTCCGAGCACTCGCTGTTAAACCGGATCTTAGCACGGTATTTGGACTTAAGGATATTGGCATATATGTAAGTAAATTAATATTTAATTTTACATTTAAATACTACATATATGTACTAGGTTTTGATGCTTGCATATTCATACAATTGTTTATAAAAAAAAAACATTTAAAAACATTTTGATTATTTCGTAATCATTTGTTTTTACAATAATCATTCATTCCCAACTAGCTTAACTAAAGAGTTCAAAGAGATTGTGTAGATAAACTTTGAGTACATGTAATTCTCATTTTTTCGAAAAGTCATTTTCAGGGTCATGTGTTGAATTTGGTTAACGTTCTTCCTATATCAATTAGTTTTAAAGTTTGAAACAACAAGCATCTTCCCAGACAGAGTATATTTCAAGTGTGTTAACTTTTCTTTTATTTTACACCATTTAATTTTACATACAAGGTCTTCGGTCTTTTATACAAAATATGTCTTTATATACTTTAGGTATTCATATTTTTCTAAACATGTGTGCACCTGGTGATACATGTACATATTACACTGGTTACTACTACTACTATTATTACTATAACGATTACTACTACTACTACCGCTGCTGCTGCTGCTGCTACTTCTACTACTACTGCTACTACCAGATCTCATAATAATATTACTATAACAATTATTATTACTACTACTACCGCTGCTGCTGCTGCTGCTGCTACTGCTACTACTACTACTACTACTTTTTATAATTACTATAACAATTACTACTACTACTACTTCTTCTACTACTACTACTACTACTACTACTAATACTTCTGGTAATACTACAACTAATAACACTACCATTAGTAATACTACATCTATTTGCTATTTCTACTACTTTTACTACTACAACCGTTGCTGCTGTGGCGGCTGTTACTACTGCTGCTGCTATTACAACAACAACATATTAAATAAATAGTAAGAACATAAATTTTAAAGACAATAAATATAAATAATATATCAAGAACAAATATATGGTTAACAAGGTTCTCTTTCCAAAACAGTTGTAAAGTTTTTGAACACACATGTATACGCAAGAATAATTAAATGTGGAATGCGTACAAATGTAACAGTGTGCCTTAACATCTTGCATTTGACGTTTTACACGTTAAATTTGCAAATACTAATATTATATATGATCATTTGAAATATGAATTTTAAAGGACAAAGACGACAACAGAATTGCTCAATGGTTAGGTGTCGATGGGCCTGGCGGTGTGTTTCAAGGTAGCCTGCAGTTATCGGAACATCCGCCGCTTGGCGACTGGAGGATTGAAGTTGATTTTAAGGTTGGGCATACTGGACCCATGTGTTCAATTATATATTTAATTCACTGAAAAGTCTCTGAATTCGATATTGTCATATGCATGTCAAAATCCAAATAATTTTTCGTTTGTAATGCACTAATTGTTGATCTTATACGGTGGATCTCTATGCAAACAGCAAAGTGCTATTTAAATACTGACACTATTCTAACTAATGATAAGAAATTGGTAATACTACTTTCTTTTTGAGCGTGCAGCTTAATGAAATAACTTAATTCAAATCATTTGAGACTTTGACATGATTAATGGTTGTTGTTGTTTTTTTTGCAATTAGCTAATTGCAACTCGGTTGTTGCAGTTAGGACTGTAATAAAATCTACCTACATATACATTATGAAATCACAAAATAAACGAATATCCAGATTATTTCATTTATACCTTCTTTTGTTTGCCCCTTGAAGTTACATTAGTAATAAACTTTTAAGTAAAAAGACTATGAACTTACACAAAAAGTCATGTTGAAGATAATGTATTCAGTATACAATTATAGGGGTATATTTTGATAGAACATTAGATAACATCGATACATACTTTATGAAATAATATTTAGTTTTGAAGTATACATTTGAACAAGTGCATTTGTTAACGCATTAATTAAGTATATTTTGGCAAATTACTGTATTAGTTCTTGATTTCTTTTAAATACTTTTGTTGTTCTTCTTACTTAACCCCGGCGTAATGAAGGGAAACAATAAAGAACTATCAATTTGAATTAGATTTATTTGATTTCAAAAACTAGCGTGACATCGCTAGGTTTATGAATCTAAAGTAGTAATAATTGGAGCTATTTATTTCAATATGCTAAAACGATTAGATAAGTTAATATTGAAATGACCCGTGAACATAAGTTAGATCGATTCTAACATTGCGTGCGTCCGTTGATATATTTCAAAAAAGGAGCTAAGAAAGTATGTTGTGAATTAATTATTCTATTTTGTTCTTGAGTTTTTTATTCTTTTGACCTTCAAATAAAAATGTTGATAACACACTTGAGTTTCATTTGAATATTTTACTGTTTGAACTTAATACAGGGGGTAACAAAACGTATGACATTCACAGTAGCTGAATATGGTAAGAAACCATTAATATTATTTCAAATGTGTATCTGCAGTATGAATGCTTAAATGCTTCAGTTAAAATAGACCTGGTCACATTGTTGGGACATGCCACATTTTTTGGGGGAAACCGAAATCAGAGAAAATCGTATTATATTACTATTGACAACAGAGTTAGTATAGATAATATGTTATTTCACTCTGTATCGGTCAGCGTCAGCGAACTACAGATATGTGAAGGTGAAGAAGTAGTGGTAAATTCAGGTTACATACGTAGACGAGAAGAGTGAAATAAAGGGACGCAATTCGTACAACTATAGTTCCAGTTACTCAAAACAAAGTTATGGCTCATACACTTTTAAATTAGTATACTGTTTATGTATCGAAAAATCATTTATGTTTTAATACATAGCTAGTACACATGTAATTTGTTTTATTAATTGAATGAATTGTGTTTAATGCAGTGTTTGCCTAAGCATATTTACTTATCCGTTGTGCAATTGTTTTAAAATATGGTATACATAATATTGCCTAGTTGTATACTATATCTCCCGAGAAAATTAATTTTACCTACTGTGTCATTATTAAACTGTTTTAACTCATCAGTTTAAAGATGCATTAGTTTATTATCTAGATATTATATAAAGTGTTCCATTTTTTTATTTTGTTTAATTATCTTTACCAATTTGTTACTTTACATATTTGATACGCAAGAACATGATATACCCATTGTATCAACAAAGGGAAGTAATAAAAGGTGCTTGCAACTACCAGATTGAAATTCACGTTTGAAATTCAATGTAAATACAGTGAATTTTCTTGTACAATAAAAGAAAGCATCAGGTTAATTTTATTAAGTTAATTTCAGTATAGTTTAAGTCATCAAATAAAGTCAAACTCGTCCAGGAATGCTTAATATACCATTATCCTCTTAGTTAAACTCGGCTAATCTAACAAAGCTATATGTTATTGCCATTTCAAGTTCTACCTAAATTCGAGGTCTCTCTCACTGTACCAAGTTTCGGCGTCATCACAGACACATATCTCTCTGTAACAGTTGGAGCAAGGTAAGAATTAACTAAAACATTGATCAAACTTTTTTTTTTCATTTAAGTTTTTTTTATAAGTTCATCCAACATATACATTGAAACATTCAAATCATAGTCAACAGTTATTTATCGTATGATATAGGTGCAACAATGTCATTATTTCATTGTCTAACACTTTATCATTTGAATTATTCATGAATATTAATTCAATATTGTAGATTTCATAAAACGCTTTAAACATACATGTATATTGTATAATGCAGTTGTTAGATGAAAAAAAGTCATATAGAGGAAGTAAAAGTATGTTAGAGTAGAAAGGATAGAGAGACTGATAGATAAAGGAACTGAGTACCAGCAGGTGCTTTGTAAAGTCATATAGAGGAAGTAAAAATATGTTAGAGTAGAAAGGATAGAGAGACTGATAGATAGAAGGAACTGAGTACCAGCATGTGATTTGTCATATAGAGGAAGTAAAGTATGAAAGAGCAGAAAGGAAAGAGAGACTGATAGATAGAAGGAACTGAGTACCAGCAGGTGATTTGTAATATAGAGGAAGTAAAGTATGTTAGAGTAAAAAGGATAGAGAGACTGATAGATAGAAGGATCTGAGTACCAGCAGGTGATTTGTCATATAGAGGAAGTAAAGTATGTTAGAGTAGAAAAAATAGAGAGACTGATAGGTAGAAGTAACTGAGTACCTTCAGATGATTTGTCATATAGGGGAAGTAAAGTATGTTAGAGTAGAAAGGATAGAGAGACTGACATATAGAAGGAACTGATTACCAGCAGGTGATTTGTCATATAGAGGAAGTAAAGTATGTTAGAGTAGAAATGATATGGAGACTGATAGATAGAAGGAACTGAGTACACGCAGGTGATTTGTCATATAGAGGAAGTAAAAGTATGTTAGAGTAGAAATGATAAATAGACTGATAGATAGAAGGAACTGAGTACCAGCAGGTGATTTGTCATATAGAGGAAGTAAAGTATGTTAGAGTAGAAAGGATAGAGAGACTGATAGATAGAATGAACTGAGTACCAGCATGCGATTTGTAATAAAGAGGAAGTAATGTATGTAAGAGTAGAAAGGATAGAGAGACTGATAGATAGAAGGAACTATGTACTAGCAGGTGATGTGTAATATAGAGGAAGTAAAGTATGTTAGAGTAGAAAGGAAAGAGAGACTGATAGATAGAAGGAACTGAGTACCAGCAGATGATTTGTAATATAGAGGAAGTAAAGTATGTTAGAGTAGAAAGGATAGAGAGACTGACATATAGAAGGAACTGATTACCAGCAGGTGATTTGTCATATAGAGGAAGTAAAGTATGTTAGAGTAGAAAGGATAGAGAGACTGATAGATAGAAGGTACTGAGTACCAGCTGGTGATTTGAAAAGGATAAAGAGTTGTAAAAAATGTATACTTATTTATATTTTAATATACTTACGAAAAACAAAACACCCCAAAAAAACAAAAACAAAAACAAATTATTCGTTGCTATAAATGCATTTTTTAAAATTTATAATTTATTGAATTTGCTGAAAGTTTTGCCATTTTATATCATGGAGTTCTAATTTGTCTCTATTAAGTGCCATTGATCAAACTTGGTTCCTTATTTTCAAACGACATAAAATATGATAAACAAACTTCCCCTCTCATAACTAATGGCTAATGACACATCTTTGATTATTATGTTCCTCAATGCTTAGTAACAGTGTGTTTTATATTTTACAAATTATTTATCATTTGTCATAAAATTCATTTTAAATTAATGTATACATATCTTTGTTGAATAAACTGTAAAACAGGGGTTCTCCATGGCCGAGTGGTCTAAGGCGCCGTGTCAACATCACTAACCTCTCACAGTTAAGGTCGTAGGTTCGAGTCGCGCTCGCTCTATAAACTTACATATATGTGTGAAAGTTTGTCAGTTCCTTGCGGAAGGACGGCGGTTATACCTAGTCTGACTCAGGCTGAGGTCATCCTTCAAATGTAAAACTGGATATGCCATATATAACCTGAAATGTGTTGAAAATGGCGTTAAACCCCATCCCGACAAAAATGTAAAACTTTCATTTTTTTAACAATTTAATCATTCTCGATAATGGTGACTTATACATCTGCTTTTTATTTGCCATCATCGAAAAAGTGCTACCTTATTAAGAACATATAAGAACATTCATATCTCTCCCGTTATGAACAGTCAAGTAGCAGTGCGTGTATTTCGTGTGTTTACTCTGTTTGGTCAGCAAAAAACTTCGTAAAATGTAATATTGGTAATCGCTGCATTTGTGTACAACGTCTAACACAACAATTATTTTTACACTGTTCTATATATAGAGAAATTCACTTCTGGAACACAATACCGATGGTTCTGAAAATGCACTGTTTCTATGGATAGCCATTTGTTGCTCGAGATTTGCAAAAAATGGAGTTGACCAACTTGCTTTTATATCAATTTCGATGGCTTGATGGTTTGATCATACTCCTTCCTTTTATTACATTTGTATTCATTTCTGAAAGAGTATCACTACGCATATTTAAAATGTAATAACTTCACCAAACAGTACCAATGTCATTTAAACAATGTAGAACTCATGGAAATATTTATTTTACAAAGAAACATGACAATGGTAGGCATTTTCAATAAAAAAATAAGGCCCAACCGATTTATACAGCTCTTATTTTGTGGGAGTAAGAATATTGCTACCGTCATGTAAGGACTAGTAATTCTCAAGTGATTATAACAGGAAAGTTTTGAAAATATTTTCATGTTGGCATTTCTTCATTTCAGGTACACGTTTGGCAAAGGAGTACAAGGTAACGGGACTCTTAACATCAAACGAAAAAGGTCATCCGGTAAAGATCCGGAACTCAATCGTCAGTTTCAGGTGAATTAAAATAATGCAACGTGATAAAATTGATACTGCTAACCATCTGTCCCACACACCAATCAATCCTTTATAGTGTGCATGCATCGTCATTGTTCGATTTTTGTGTAACCTGTTACAAAGGAAGAAAATATGTGTCCTTCAGAATTCTTAATATCCTCAAAGTTAACATGTACATTGAATTGCAATACAAAAATAACCATATGAAAAATAGTGACAAATAGATTGACCGCCTTTGGACAATGTGTGAGTGAAACCTCGGGTACAATCGTTTCTAGGAAGGTTAACATTAGTAGTTCATGAACCAAACATCACTCTTTTCCCCTGCGTCACATTATATAAAACGAGAAGGTGTTAGTACAGACTTCCTTCTTATAAATTCGAAGTACGTTTAGAATTGATAAAACGTTTTTAATAATATATAATGCACATTGACTTAGAAACGTACTGTTTTTTTTCTAAACTCAAAAGCATATACAAGGACAAAGATGCCTATATTATATTTTGAAAACATCATCTTTTATGATTTACATAAAGAAGTGTACAATGGTTATATTTCATCCGGGACATAATTCGTAGTTCAATGCTAAATAAACAAGAAATGAAACCCAGCTATTAAATTGCACATGTTTAGTAACACAATGAGAATATTTGTTTATGATGTACATTTTCTCTCTAAGAAACAAGTGTTGTCGATAAAAGAGCGATATGGCCATAGTATATCCAGGTACATGGCATTTTATGATTAAGATATGTAAGCATGTGATCATTACCTACAATTAATAGCAATCTGATGCATTTTAAAAACTGTTACATAATACAAATTCCGTTGAAGCAACTGACCAATCAATCAGCGGCTTGTATGTCACGTAACGGTCACTATCGCGAGAACTAGGACAGTTTCTACACTCTATGAAAAGCTATGAATGGGTCTTAACATGGAGTATTCTTGTTTATTGCAGATAAACGGTGAATACAAAATTCAAATTAAAGTGTCGGAATTAAAGAGCCTGTTTGGTTCCCTAAGTCATACAACTTTGAAACTGCTTGCTGAAGTAGAAGAGGGTATTACAGGAAACACAATGAACGATATAGAAGAGATAACTTATTACTCAACAGAGGAAAAGCTAGTTATTATGGACGGCCCTGACAACTTTAAACCTGGACTTCAATACACGTCCTTTGTAAGATTGCAATCATCGCAGATTATTTGTTTGGGAAAACATTTCGTTCTATGATAACTCTTTTTATAACGATTAAAAAATATGATGTACATGCTCTGTATGAAACCAAACATTCCCAAATATAAAAATGGCCAATTATAGAATATACAGTCCTTTTGAAGGAATGAATCCTTGTCTTATCTAGCTTGGGTTAGATATGGTATCAAAGGCTCATTTACCTATTTATAATCAATCTTTCTTGTATTAGTATAGCAACGAAAACATCACATAAGATATTTTCAAAATTATTAAGACACAACACAAATGTTACAAAATAAATCACCATTGAAACAAACAAAAATATAGAAAATTGTTTGCAAGGCAAAAAGTAAAATGTTGCCCTGTTCTTTGACTGAGGGGTTGCTTTTATTTATACTCTCTATTTCTTACCAGCGGCGACCGAGGAAGAGTGAACTCTACCGTTAACCAAGTTTAAGTATGTAGGTGCCACCATTTGTTAATGATCGTTCCAAAGTGGTGACCCTTTTCTTTTCTTCATTTTTCCTTTATATATGTATTCTATTTTTGTAATCTTTATATATATATATTGATTATGTTTATTCCGTGTTGAAGAGGTTGTGTTCTTTGAATGCTACTGTTGTATAGTTTCTAATTTAAATATTGTTTCTGATTACTTTAAGCAAGAGCTCTATAATTCCTTGCTTAAAGTAATGGAGCTTATTCAGTATTTCTCGATGTGGGGGTGGTGGTGGAAATATCGCTGAAACGTGTGGTAGATGTGGTGTTGCATGTTTCATTACCACTCATTCCCAGATTCAATATATTGATTATGTTTATTCCGTGTTGAAGAGGTTGTGTTCTTTGAATGCTACTGTTGTATAGTTTCTAATTTAAATATTGTTTCTGATTACTTTAAGCAAGAGCTCTATAATTCCTTGCTTAAAGTAATGGAGCTTATTCAGTATTTCTCGATGTGGGGGTGGTGGTGGAAATATCGCTGAAACGTGTGGTAGATGTGGTGTTGCATGTTTCATTACCACTCATTCCCAGATTCAATAAAATCGAGTCGGATATATTTGTTTTTGTTTAATTGGTGTTCTTGGCCTTCAGAGATCTTTTTATCACGTCTTACTATAATGGTTAACGAAATACGCATTGTTTCAAGAATCCACATCGTATAGCGCATCCTTTTATTTTAGTTGTATCTGTCGGACCAGGATGATAAACCGCTGTCGAGTCAAAGCTCCCAGGTAGATGTAACAGTGACGATGTACGCTAACAAACAAATTATCAAACCGGGTCCAGCTCCGCTGCCTGTAGATGCCGACAAACCCTTGCGTAAATATGCTGTAGTTACTTACATTCAGAAATAACGAAAATGTCAAATAAAGAGTTGTTGCTTTGTCAAATAGTTAAAATAATATTTATATCAATACTTTGCTTAATGAGAGATTCGAAGAAGAAATGAAGATTAAATGTGTAAAAATAAAAATATGGCATACATCGTGCCCGTTATGATATAAATATAAATAATTGTCCGCAAGAGTTGTTGGGATTCCTATCCTTATGTTTTGGGTATAAGGTCCGGACACTTATATTATATATATACATAAATATTTATACGCATCGAAATCATGGTCTCGTAAACTAAATAACGCTGTGTTTTTTCCCCGGTTAATAACACCAATGCAATGGAAGCGACCAGTGTTATGTGATCTACCTATTTTCATGGCTGTGTATGTCATTTTAATAGTTTCCATGATTGAAATGACCTTGTCCAATATTATTGGAATACCCGTCACTAATCTTGCATGGTAGTAGTGTATTGGACAGGGAATTGACACCAGAGGTTGCGGATTCGATTCCCAGCTCAACCAGGATAAAATACATGAATATAAACTAAAATAACCAGATAAATATGGAACATTAAGTAGCAGTACAAAGAATAATACTTTAAACAATGAAGACAAACATATCAATTGACTGTTTTCAGATAAAATTAAAAACGACGTTCATTATATGAAAGGCTTAAAAAAGCATTCAAATGTCATTATTTCTTACTATATTTTATGTGTTGTTTTTTTTCAGCAAAAATGATAATGCCGCCATTTCCACCTCCAACCGATAAACCTTCAAAGGCGATGGTTATAGGACCTAAAACTATCAATGTTCCTGGGAACGGCATTGTTACGTGTACCTTTGATGTACCAATAAACATCACGAGAATAACTATCAAGGTAAGACTTTCAGATAAATATCTCTAAAATATAATGTTTATATTAAACAATGGGTTTTAGAACCCCACCCACTACCACAAATAGTGCGTAGGGTTTTAGAACTCCACCCACTACCTCAAATAGTGCGTCAAATATTTTATTTTACGATAATAAAAAACACGTAGTATCTTAACCATGTATAGAGGAAGCATAAACATGTGTTTTACTATTAGCATAATTTTAATTTTTTTATTTACATCTATTGTGACAACTTCTCCATTTATTAAATCAAAATTAATTTGTATTTTAATAAAACTGCTCATCAGGGTATAAAATACGTCAAAATTTCTTTGTTGAACATTTTACATATTGTCTTTCTTTTATATTGCTTTACTCTGAAAATGTCATGTATTGCCTTCGAATAGTAATGAATCTGTGTATCATAATGACATATATTAAGTTATAATGAGAGGGAAAGTTACAAACAGATCACGTTTTATATATGAACAAGGAATGTAACTAATGGATCACGATTTATAGTAATCACTTCAAACAGACTCTGCGCTTTATTGTGTTTTCTCCCCTAAACTTTCAACTGTAAGAGTATCCATTTTAATGCATTTTATCGGATGGGGGAGGAAAGCATACTCGCTGGAACATTACAATTTTTGTTATAAAATTCTAAATGCCCATGGTGTAACTTTGCCGTGATATTTCAGTGATTACTAATTGTAAGAAGGTACTTTTTACTGACATTGTTTGTCAGAAGAAAACACAAAAATTCTAAAGATATTTTTTTTGTATTACTATATAAACGTTTCAGCTCATTTCTTTAAAATATTTTAGTATAGCGCTGGTGTTGGCATGTTTAGTTTACACGTTTTCTCTAGTTTACTTGAGCATTTTTATATGGAATTCTAATTTGAAATAAGTGTTTGCCTGAAATAGTAATGACTTACTCGATATATGGCATTTTGTAGACGCTGAACAGTATGTGTAATATATGCACATAACTGATTATACAGTTTTAAATATTAATCAACTGAAGAAAAAAGGTGATGATCGATATTGATAAATCTAAGAATTTATAGGAATGTCTCTATAAGCGTCTATACAAGTCCTTATTAAATATAAGTAAATATTTCTATTGCCTACAGCCGGGCCGGATTAGCTCAGTCGGTTACGCGTCTGACTATCAATCCAGGGGTCGTGAGTTCGAATCCCAGCCCGGCAACAATCTCCGTGATTGATATACGACATTGTTTCTCATTATCATTCGTCTCTCACCGCTGATTCAAGTGGGAAAGTTATCAGTTACTTGCGGTGACAGGAAACAGTGGTTAGGTTAACTGATCGTCTGTTAGCCCTTGATGGGATAAAAATTACGCTAAATGTTCAATCAATCAATCTAAGAATTTATAGGAAAGTCTAAATAAGCGTCTATAGGTGTCTGTTCTATGTTAATTGCTACACAGTTAATGCTATGAGCATTATTTTGTATATTCTGAACTGTACTATTCAGGGCGAGTATAAAACTCTTCAAACCACGAAGCAGCTGAAGCAATTCCATTCAACAAGTAACACATATATACAAGGATTGGTGATCACGAAAAATCCCAAGGTGAGATTTAGTTACGAATATATATAAACGCAGCACAGTTTTAATTTTACCGTCGTATTTTACTGAAAACACGGTACTTTTTATATAAATTCTCAATTTGCTCTATAGGCCTAAAGACGCACATCATAATTTGTGAACGTTTTTACAATTATATTATATTTCATTGTGATCTTTTTTCATACTTCCATGTTTTAACCATCGTAATCGTTGGACATTATATATATAGAGAGAGAGAGAGAGAGAGAGAGAGAGAGGGGAGGGAGGGAGAGGGAGAGAGAGAGAGAGAGAGCAAATATTGCACAAAAGAAGGTATTTACTTGACTGGTGTTACACGAGTGGGTAAGATAGACACCAACTAAAATATTTACTTTTTAAAATGATTACATATGTTTCGAGTTATTTTAAATTCATGAAATATGTATATGTGTTATTTCTTATTCTTTCTTATTGAGGGGATCACCACGAAATACCAAATAAACTGTCATTATTTTTTTCAGGTTGGCAAATATGTTAAGTTTGAAATAAGATCGACAGTGGCAAAAGTCCGCGTTTATTATGTCGTAAGTATGCTGCAAGTTGTCAACAGACGTTAGATGTTACATGTTTCTCACGTCTATATTTTTGTGGATGTATTTTGTTTCAATTTTTATTTTTATTTATTGGGTTTTAACGTTGTTTTCACATATTAAAGATTATGTATGTATGCTTAAAGCACAAATGATACATCAAACCCCCTTTTACCCTTAGGCATCATTAAGTAGATGTCTTATTTCAATCAAATGTTGCTTAGTTATTGTAAACTATATTCCTGTGTGACGTATTGTAGATCACGTCAAAAGGCATGCTAGTAAAGACTGGGGCAATCTTCATGAAGAAAAATACTACGACCATCAAATATAAGCTCCCTTCAGATGCGGCCCCGTCATCCAAGTGTGTGGTGTATTGGGTGACGAAGTATGGAGAGATCATCGCTGATTCCATTGATTTTAATGTAGAGGGAATCTTCGCAAATAAAGTATATATTTCTTATCGTGTATCATTTAGTTTCATTTTGTGTGTGTGTGTGTGTGTGTGTGTGTGTGTGTGTGTGTGTGTGTGTGTGCCTTTATGGGTATTGTACCAAATATAAATATATTACATGACTGTTAAACCAAGACAGAACTTTTTTTTTTCTTCAATTTCATCATATTAAAACATAAAATAAACATATTAAATGATTTTGTAACATATATACGAAATGATAAACATGAAAGCAGCCCTGGTTAAAAGAATAAATTATTCATAATCTTGCGTTTTTTCAAGGCACTAAGTATATATGGCCCTAAGGCTATACTGCAAATTAACTGCTCTATTGCAAAATGTGACTAAAATCTTCTTTTGTAATTTTCTCTAATAGATCCCCAAAATTTCTTTTAGTATAAATTACATTTTATTCAGTTGTTGTGTTCAGTGGTCTCTTGTTATTAGTATCGAATTCCTATATTCTTTTAAAAGACAATACAGCATTTATTATGAATGATACCTTTCATTGTTGAAATAATTTGGTTAATTTATAAAATATTTATTCGTGAAACCAAACATTGAAAAAGAGGGAAAGAAAACAGCATTTATTTCCTCATCTTTCTACATAATATTTATGATTTATAGTTTTGTAAATGCTAAGTTTGTTTTGTTTTCAATCTGTACTAGTTGTTATTCAGAAGATATAAGCTTTTCTTCGATACATTCAGACAAACAATCAAAGAGTTATAGAGAAATACTCAAGGTAGTACCCGGAGTTTCAGCCGTGCATATTTATTTGATATTGGGCTGCCAATTGCATGTCTCTGAAATGGAATAGTTTACTACAAATTCAACCCAAATAAGCATTCTTAGGGTGCACATCGTAGATAAAAAGAAAAATTGATTATCTTTGAAATTGTGTTCTTGTGTAACTTTAAACAATTGAACTTCGAGGGCTCTAACCCGACGGGACTGGACACAATAATTTGGGTTAGGGATTGTTCGAGTCAATTATTGCCCTTCATCATACCATACATGTAACATGCATATACATTGAAATAGGAATTCGGCTCGGACCAACCAGATGCCACATCATCAAACTATTGTAAGAGATACAGTTTTGAAATATGTATGTAAAAGTATTTCATTAATGATGATGTCAATATGATTAATAACAAAGGCGTTACAGAAACACCTTTACATACATATTCCAAAACTGTAAATATGTCTTACAATAGATTGATGATGTGGTTCTGAAATTCACCTGGAATCTCTTTATCCTTTTAGTATACTTTATTGATTAACTGATTGATTTTACTGTTCGTTTTTTGTTCGTGTGTATGCTTCACTACCAAGTAATTTATTCCTGTTAACAGGTTAGTATTAGCTACAGTAGCAAGAAGCCAGTTGAGCCCGGAAGTGACGTTACTATAAAAGTGAAAGCAAACGCAGGATCTTTGTGCAGCATTCTTACTGTAGATAAAAGCGTGCTACTTTTGAAATCAGGAAACGACATAACGGAAGACAATGTAAGCGTTAACTACTGCATTATAAATGTGCACTGAATATGTAAGAAGTTCTTCTCCCACTGAGGGTATTATTCTCTGAACAACCTATGTTCTACTATGTAATATTTATCAAGTGAAAACCGCTTCAAAAGAAGTTTGAATCCTGAAGATGCGGTTTATGTTACAATTGTTTTCAATGCTACATTTCGTTTATTGAAATACCACATTTTTAAGAATAGTTTGTATCTAAGCTTTCATTTAATCAATTAAGTATAGTCGAAACGACGAAATAACCAAACTACGATGACGAAAAATTGAATCAACGGAATTACGAAGTTAAAATATCGAAATTACGATTGGGAAAGTCGTAACAACGATGGTGAATAAAATGGTTTCGACTTTTCACCATCGTAGTTGTAACAATGCATCATCGTAGTTTAACTGTTTTATGTTAGTGGGTAGTTGTAAATATATTTACAAGCGGGTAAAGTATCGGTCGTTCACGCCAGAATGTGTGGGTTCGATTCATAGCTCGACCGATGCACTTTACAAGCAATCAGTACGGGTTCTACCCAGAAATCATATAATCTGAGCTTTCTTCGTAATCGAGTTAAATTAAATTAGTATAAACTAAGAGTATGCTTAGTGATCAAGTGTGTGCTATTTATGATTTTTATTTACCTGTTTGTCATTCATTAGTAAACTGTGTGATTAATAACCATGTTATTTATTACTGGCCAGGTGCGGGATGAGCTACAGAGTTACGATCCATCCCCTTCTATACCATGCGGGTTCTTCCCATGTCTCAGATTGTATTTTCCACTACCTGTATCGGGAGTAGACGCACACGACATGTTCAAAGTAATTCCCAAGTATTTCAAAATAATAAATACATGAAAACATTTAAATATCATTTCAACGATTTTATCGCATTAATTATATGAATAGAAATTATAACAAAACAATGATATAAGTATGATATTAAGTTTAAGTCGAAAGCAATCTTTGAATGCACCCAAAGTAACCTTATATAATACATTTCTTTTAACATGCTTAGTTCACAGGAAAATATCGATGACATTTTTACGAACCCGTACTTCTTTCTATAAGTATATAGCAAAGAACACAATTCACATGAAGTATTACAAAATAGTAACAGTTACTGTTAACTCTTCTTATATTGACATGTATTAAATTTTAAGTTTAATATATTTACTTTAGTTTGTTCCTGTAAGATATTTATTAATTAATGTTTAATATTTGTCCTATATCGTAAGTACCGATGCAATGTATTTTTATATAATATTGAGATTTTTGTATTGCTTGCCGCCTGTCTTAGTTAAATGTTAATATTAACAAGCGTAATGTTACTGCTTCATGGAACCTATATACGGTGTTGTTGTTTATATCATTTATATGTACGCATATCCGTGAACGGCCAGTTTCAAATTTGGAAATACAGGTATTTTATGATAGAAACATAGAAACCTAGATATGAGTTTAAGCAATATTTTGTTGGCATAAGTACATATATTTAGCATACATTTAACAATACATACATTAAAAAAGCATTAAGTCATACGTTTAACAAATTATGCGGAAAGGATAGAGAAAAAAAACTTTAGAAACTTGCGTAAATCTGCTTCCATAACAGTTATTTTACATTTCATATAGTCTTTACCGTATTGATCCGTAATAATTTCAATTTGGCCAAATGTGCAAAAATTGATAAATGATATAATGGTCTATTCAGAATATTTCAAATAAGAATAGAGTATTGGTTGAAGAGAAGGAAAGAAAGAGACTTAAACGATGTTTTATTCTTTTATCGGTTCATTCCGACACAGGGGATAGGTGTTTTGCAAGTTTTAGTTTATCAGTAAAATTAATTCAGAAGTTATTGTTTCTTACTATCACATAAGGACAATTAGCAACGTGTCGTTTTATTATGTAAGTAACATAGTATGTCAAGTCTATATCTGTTTAACTGTGAACGATACTCAAAACATTTGGTTTTTATGATATAATACTGCCATAAAAATCGAGTTGTTGTCAGTTAGTGTAAGAGTTTAATTACCATACAGAAAGTAATTCAAGGAGGGGTCATGTGGGTAAGTTAACTTTAACTCAGATATTACAATAGGCTATTGTGAATATGGTTCCTGTTCCTACTGCAGCATGTCTATCTTAGTGTAATAGACGTAGTAGCACAATGGAGGCTTCATAATAAAGATACACCAACAAGTTCAATTTGCACGTGTAAGATACTGGATGTGTTGATATAAAACGGCGTATTAATCATTTACCTGTCAATATCAGGAATGAACTTCATGTTGAACATATATAAACATCACCTTTAATGCAATGATTAAGGTTTACATGTCATGGTTCAACATTTACTTACTTTGTACAAGGTACATGTTAGTTCATATATCATGAATGAACATGTCAATATCAGGAATGAACTTCACGTTGAACATATATAAATATGACATTGTCAATAACAGAAATAAACTTCATGTTGAACATATATAAACAGCACCTTTAATGCAACGAGTAATGTTAACATGCATTGGTTCAACATTAACTAACTTTGTAAATGGTACATATAAGTTCATATATCATGAATGTACATGTAAATATGAGGAATGAACTTCATGTTGAACATATATAAACACCACCTTTAATGCAATGAGTAATGTTAACATGCATTGGTTCAACATTTACTTACTTTGTACATGGTACATGTTAGTTCATATATCACGAATGTACATGTCAATATCAGGAATAAACGTCATGTTGAACATATATAAATATCAACTTTCATGCAATGAGTAATGTTTACATGCATTGGTTCAACATTTACTTACTTTGTACATGGTACATGTAAGTTCATATATCATGATTGTACATGTTAATATCAGAAATGAACTTCATGTTGAACATATATAAACATGACATTTAATGCAATGAGTAATGTTTACATGCATTGGTGCAACATTTACTTACTTTGTACAATGTACATGTAATTTCAAATATCATGAATCTACATGTCAATATCAGAAATGAACTTCATGTTGAACATATATAAACATCACCTTTCGTGCAATGAGTAACGTTTTCATGCATTGGTTCAACATTTACTTACTTTGTACATGGTACAAGTAAGTTCATTTATCATGAATGTACATGTCTATATCAGAAATGAAATTCATGTTGAACATATATAAACATGACCTTAAATGCAAAGAGTAATGATTACATGATTTGTTCAACATTTATTTACTTTGTACATGGTACATGTATGTTGATATATCATGAATATACATGTCAATATCAGGAATGAAAACGTCATGTTAAACATATATAAACATGACATTAAAAGCAATGAGTAATGTTAACATGCATTGGTTCCATATTTACTTACTTTGTACATGGTACATGTAAGCTCATTTGTCATGAATGTACATGTCAATATCAGAAATAAACTTCATGTTGAACACCTTTAATGCAACGAGTAATGTTTACATGCATTTGTTCAACATTTACTTACTTTGTACATGGTACATGTAAGTTCACATATCATGAATCTACATGTAAATATCAGAAATGAACTTCATGTTGAACATATATAAACATGACCTTTAATACAAAGAGTAATGTTTACATGCATTGGTTCAACATTTATTTACTTTGTACATGGTACATGTATGTTGATATACCATGAATGTACATGTCAATATCAGGAATGAACTTCATGTTGAACATATAAAATCATGACCTTTAATGCACTGAGTAATGTTTACATGCATTGGTTCAACATTTACTTACTTTGTACATGGTAAATGTTAGTTCATATATCATGAATGTACATGTCAATATCAGGAATGAACTTCATGTTGACCATATATAAACATCACCTTTCACGGAATAAGCAATGTTTACATTCATTGGTTCAACATTTTCTTACTTTATACATGGTTTATGTAAGTCCATATATCATGAATTTCCATCCAATGAAATGAATTCATTCATAAAACGATATATTATTATGAAATGCTAGAATTTTTTGAAACCTTGATTTAAATATTTGCTGCAGTGTGAGCCGGACAATTAGCCTAAATAAATATACTACAAGTAAGAATCCAAAAAGCAAACATTCTTCTTTTATAGTAACAAAATATCAGAAAGAAATATGTTATCATTTTAAAACTGTGTTCAAAACAAACTATATTGAACAAAAAATACGTTACCAACCTGCCTGATAAATAGCATACGAAGGAAACAACCACAAACTCAGCATACGACTAACACATTTACAGATTAATTAAGTACAATACATGTATATCCATACAGAAGAATTGACAACTAGGATCAATAGCCAAATAGGCCACTGGACGGAGCTAAAACGGTGTTAATTTATATTTGCATTGCAAATAGGAATCTTTCCTCGCGGTCTTATGAGTGTAAGCAAGTTTTTATAAACATAAAAAAGGATTTATAGTTATCAGAAAGGATTAATGTCTTATTTATAATGATTTTGCAATCATATTGAAAACCATCACTTTGCAATACAATTACATTAACAATATCTGATGACGATGTTTGCGTTATATTGTATTCTTAAAAGTTACTTATACTTTCTATAAATAAATATTATGAAATACTGATATTAAAATGTTTTATTTTGCTTTAGGAATCTGGATTAGACGTTCTTACCGATGCATTTTTGTATGACTATAAGGAATTTCCTTGGTTATTTAGTAAGCCGTTTTAATTATTCATTATAAATATTAGTGCATTATGGGTAAATATTTGACATTACTTGTATGAATGAACAAGAATATTTTGAAATATCTCAGTGATATTTTAAGAGCATAAGTTTCATAATATCTAACATAAAGGTCACACAGCAAGCACTAGTGGTAATATTCAAGTAGATTACCATTGCAATATAAGTGCATTGATTATCGTGTTTACTTTTATATAATAGTGTTGAAAATAAACTATTCCATAGTTGTAAATACACTTATTAAAGAAAATTAATATTAACGTGCTCTTTTTATTGGACATAAGAATATAGGTATACTATATTAAATACCGACAGCTCATTTTCAAACATTTTCTCGATATGATAATCAATGACCAATTATTTAAAAATATAGCTTTAGTTATAACAGTACACTGATACGGAATGTTTCACCAGTATCCTTATACATCTTTCAATTATTCACTCATTTAAATGTCAATACAAAATTATCTTCTCCTATTACCTAATAAAAGATGTTGGTTGTTGTTTAAATAGAATAGTATAATAGAATATATGTATATACGGCAAGTTCTATGTATTACTAAAAGTGTGGTTTACATATAATTTGTTAATATTATAATGTAATGTTTGAAATGTTTTTGGAGACGGCCATATTGAAAATATGATAAGTACCTTGAAATCATTTTTATTATGTCATAATGTGTTACCTTCTATAAAGATTTTATTTTTGAAAATAAATCAATAATAATATTTTAAGGAGACGATGTAATGATGAAGGCAATGGCTGCCATGGAAATGGACGGTGGAGCAGCTCCACCACCACCAGGAAGTGGACCAAGAGTACGACAGAAGTTTCCCGAGACATGGGTGTATGATAGTGTATACGTCAGGTAGATTTCCCCGAGACATGGGTATATGATAGTGTATACGTCAGGTAGATTTTCCCGAGACATGGGTGTATGATAGTGTATACGTCAGGTAGATTTCCCGGACATGGGTGTACGATAGTGTAAACGTCAGGTAGATTTCCCGAGACATGAGTGTTTGATTGTGTATACGTCAGATAGACTTCCGGAAACATGGGTGTATGATAGTTTTCACTTCAGGTAGATTTGCCGAGACATGAGTGTATGATAGTGTGTGTGTACACCAGGTAGATTTCTCTAAATATGAGTGTATGATATTGCAAACGTCAGGTAGATTTCCCGAGACATGGGTGTATGGTAGTGTATACGTCAGGTAGTTTTCCCTGAGACATGGGTGTATGATAATGTATACGTCAGATAGAATTCCCGAATCATGAGTGCATGATAGTGTACATGCCAGGTAGATTTCCCTGAGACATGGGTGTATGATAGTGTATACGTCAGGTAGATTTACCAGTTCTGCTAAATAATTATGCTGATTAAACCTTTTTTATGAGTTTCCATAACCAAATAAAGGTAGTTTGTCAGATAAAGAAGACAGTTTCGATGGATAATTATCTTTGTGGTAGCAGATTATGCTTGAAGACATTCCGAGAAAAACATAGCCCAAGGAACGGATTATACTTTCCAAACCGAAAGGCTATAACAGACTGTTTTTGTTGCGTACTAATCACATTTAATAATCATATTCATTTAAATTTTAATTTACCATTATATTTTAATCACTATCGTTTTAAAATTAATAAATTAGATATTTAATATCATACATGTATCTTTGTATAGACATGCGGCTTAAATGTCAAAACACAAGAATTTTATCTCGGTCAAGTAGAAATATCTACATTGAAAATACACATATCATTATCCGGTAATTTGAGGTAAACATTCTCTTTTATGGATCTGAAATTTGGTGTAATTTAAAGAATATCAATTAATTACTGCTAATACATTTGAAATATTCTTTTATTGCCAAAAAGTGGAAGTGGAAAAGCCAGTATAAAGACAAAAGTTCCAGACACAATTACGTCTTGGGTGGCAACTGCATTTGCTGTCAATAATAAAACTGGCCTCGGTGTGGCACCTGTGCCTGCAAATGTACGTATAGCTATATCACTAGAGTCAAATGTACGTATAGCTATATCACTAGAGTCAAATGTACGTATAGCTATATCACTAGAGTCAAATGTATAGCTATATCACTAGAGTCAAATGTACGTATAGCTCTATCACTAGAGTCAAATGTACGTATAGCTATATCACTAAAGTCAAATGAGTTACAAAAAAAACATTTTTTAACGTGATAATGTCCTTAAAAATAGAAAACACAGATACTGTGTAGAATAAACAAGAAACATCAATATCTTTTTCTGTAATATGTATTTGATTTTTAAACCAGAAATGCAGATAAGTGTTTTGTAAAAGCAGTCACTTTTCAATTTTAAAAACAGAAAAAAATGATATTGGGTGTAAAACAAACGTGTATGGTAATCTGCTAAAAATCATTTAGAAATGTGATTTCAAACTTTTAAACTTGAATGTACTATATGGTACTAAATAATATAATTATATTCACCTAAAGAATAAATGATGATACTTAAATGATAATAATAAATACATGTATTCACAATCAAGATGATCGCTGTCACAAATAAATGAATGTGATGATTTGTATTTACTATATCTGAAATTTCAACAATTCTTATTATATCATGTTTATATATAATTGATATCACGTGGTTATAAACATGAACTGTACTGTTGATGTTAAACAATACCAGTAGCAGGATCATATTAGTTTATCTTGTTCCTGTTACAGTATCATATTAGTTTATCTTGTGTCTGTTTCAGAATCATATTAGTTTATCTTGTTCTTGTTATAGGATCATGTTTATTGATCTTGTTCCAGTTACAGGATAATGTTAGGATATCTTGTTCCTGTTACAGGATCATGTTAATTTATCTTGTTCCTGTTACGGGATCATGTTTGTTTCTCTTGTTCCAGTTACAGGATCATGTCAGTTTCTCTTTTTCCTGTTACAAGATCATATTAGTTAATCTTGTTCCTGTTACGAGATCATGCTAGTTTCTCTTGTTCCTGTTACAAGATCATGCTACTTTCTCTTGTTCCTGTTACAGGATCATGTTAGTTTATCTTGTTCTTGTTACGGGATCATGCTAGTTTCTCTTGTTCCTGTAACATGATCATGCTAGTTTATATTGTTCCTGTTACAGGATCATAATTGTTTATCTTGTTCCTGTTACAGGATTATGTTAGTTTCTTTTGTTCCTGTTACATGATCATATTATTTTCTCTTGTTCCAGTTACAGGATCATGTTAGTTTCTCTTGTTCCTGTTACGAGATCATGTTAGTTTCTTTTGTTCCTGTTACAGGGTCATGTTAGTTTCTCTTGTTCCTGTTACAGGATCATGCTACTTTCTCTTGTTCCTGTTACAGGATCATGTTCGTTTATCTTGTTCTTGTTACAAGATCATGCTACTTTCTCTTGTTCCTGTTACAGGATCATGTTAGTTTATCTTGTTCTTGTTACGGGATCATGCTAGTTTCTCTTGTTCCTGTAACATGATCATGCTAGTTTATATTGTTCCTGTAACAGGATCATGCTAGTTTATATTGTTCCTGTTACAGGATCATAATTGTTTATCTTGTTCAGGTTACAGGATTGTGTTAGTTTCCATTGTTCCTGTTACATGATCATATAATTTTTTCTCTTGTTCCAGTTACAGGATCATGTTAGTTTCTCTTGTTCCTGTTACAGGATCATGCTAGTTTCTCTTGTCATGTTACAGGATCATGCTACTTTCTCTTGTTCCTGTTACAGGATCATGTTAGTTTATCTTGTTCTTGTTACAGGATCATGCTAATTCTCTTGTTCCTGTAACAGGATCATGCTAGTTTATATTGTTCCTGTTACAGGATCATAATTGTTTATCTTGTTCCTGTTACAGGATTGTGTTAGTTTCAATTGTTCCAGTTACAGGAACATGTTAGTTTCTCTTGTTCCTGTTACGGGATCATGTTAGTTTCTTTTGTTCCTGTTACATGATCATATTATTTTCTCTTGTTCCAGTTACAGGATCATGTTAGTTTCTCTTGTTCCTGTTACAGGATCATGCTAGTTTCTCTTGTTCCTGTTACATGATCATATTAGTTTATCTTATTTCTGTTACAGGATCATGTTAGTTTCCATTGTTCCTGTTACAGGATCATGTTAATTTATCTTGTTCCTGTTACAGGATCATGTCAGTTTATCTTGTTCCTGTTAAGGGATCATGTTAGTTTCTCTTGTTCCTGTTACAGGATCATGTTAGTTTCTCTTGTTTCTGTTACGGGATCATGTTAGTTTCTTTTGTTCCTGTTACATGATCATATTATTTTCTCTTGTTCCAGTTACAGGATCATGTTAGTTTCTCTTGTTCCTGTTACAGGATCATGTTAGTTTCTCTTGTTCCAGTTACAGGATCATGTCAAGTTCTCTTGTTCCTGTTACAAGATCATATTAGTTAATCTTGTTCCTGTTACGAGATCATGCTAGTTTCTCTTGTTCCTGTTACAGGATCATGCTAGTTTCTCTTTTCCTGTTACAGGATCAAGTTAGTTTATCTTGTTCTTGTTACGGGATCATGCTAGTTTCTCTTGTTCCTGTAACAGGATCATGCTAGTTTATACTGTTCCTGTTACAGTATCATAATTGTTTATCTTGTTCCTGTTACAGGATTGTGTTAGTTTCCATTGTTCCAGTTACAGGATAATGTAAGTTTCTCTTGTTCCTGTTACATATGATCATATTATTTTCTCTTGTTCCAGTTACAGGATCATGTTAGTTTCTCTTGTTCCTGATTCAGGATCATGCTAGTTTCTCTTGTTCCAGTTACAGGATCATGCTAGTTTCTCTTGTTCCTGTTACATGATCATATTAGTTTATCTTGTTTCTGTTACAGGATCATGTTAGTTTCCATTGTTCCTGTTACAGGATCATGTTAATTTATCTTGTTCCTGTTACAGGATCATGTCAGTTTATCTTGTTCCTGTTAAGGGATCATGTTAGTTTCTCTTGTTCCTGTTACAGGATCATGTAAGTTTCTCTTGTTCCTGTTACGGGATCATGTTAGTTTCTTTTGTTCCTGTTACATGATCATATTATTTTCTCTTGTTCCAGTTACAGGATCATGTTAGTTTCTCTTGTTCCTGTTACAGGATCATGCTAGTTTCTCTTGTTCCAGTTACAGGATCATGTCAGTTTCTCTTGTTCCTGTTACTAGATCATATTAGTTAATCTTGTTCCTGTTACGAGATCATGCTAGTTTCTCTTGTTCCTGTTACAGGATCATGCTACTTTCTCTTTTCCTGTTACATGATCAAGTTAGTTTATCTTGTTCTTGTTACGGGATCATGCTAGTTTCTCTTGTTCCTGTAACAGGATCATGCTAGTTTATACTGTCCCTGTTACAGGATCATAATTGTTTATCTTGTTCCTGTTACAGGATTGTGTTAGTTTCCATTGTTCCAGTTACAGGATAATGTTAGTTTCTCTTGTTCCTGTTACGGGATCATGTTAGTTTCTTTTGTTCCTGTTACATGATCATATTATTTTCTCTTGTTCCAGTTACAGGATCATGTTAGTTTCTCTTGTTCCTGTTACAGGATCATGCTAGTTTCTCTTGTTCCAGTTACAGGATCATGCTAGTTTCTCTTGTTCCTGTTACATGATCATATTAGTTTATCTTGTTTCTGTTACAGGATCATGTTAGTTTCCATTGTTCCTGTTACAGGATCATGTTAATTTATCTTGTTCCTGTTACAGGATCATGTCAGTTTATCTTGGATCTGTTAAGGGATCATGTTAGTTTCTCTTGTTCTAGTTACGGGATCATGTTAGTTTCTTTTGTTCCTGTTACATGATCATATTATTTTCTCTTGTTACAGTTACAGGATCATGTTAGTTTATCTTGTTCCTGTTACAGGATCTTGCTAGTTTCTCTTTTTCCTTTTACGGGATCATGCTAGTTTCTGTTGTTCCTGTAACATGATCATATTATTTTTTCTTGTTACAGTTACAGGATCATGTTAGTTTCTCTTGTTCCTGTTACAGGATCATGCTAGTTTCTCTTGTTCCAGTTACAGGATCATGCTAGTTTCTCTTGTTCCTGTTACATGATCATATTAGTTTATCTTGTTTCTGTTCCAGGATCATGTTAGTTTCCATTGTTCCTGTTACAGGATCATGTTAGTTTCTCTTGTTCCTGTTACAGGGTCATGTTAGTTTCTCTTTTTTATGTTACAGTTGAAAGTGTTTCTAGATTTCTTTGTGCGATTGGATCTGCCATACTCTGTTGTACGAGGTGAACAAGTCGTAGTACAAGCTTTTATTTTCAACTTCTTCAAGAAAAACCTCAAGGTAACGAGCTCTTGTTAGATATATAATAACCAGGTGATAAAGATCGCTAACATTGATTTATGTTCATGGTGTCACGTGACATGGTATGACGTAACTTACTGGTGCCGGACTGTAAAAAGACTCATGACATATTTTGTATTAACTTATTGTAATTAACTTCAAAATTTAGTTAAGTATTTATTTAATATTAAGTTTTTCTTTGTAAATTACTATATTTTTTTTTATTATGTGGATTGTCTCTTAATTGTCATGTATGGACATTGTCGTAATTTATTTGATAAAAGTAGTCGGTGAAAATATTACTACTATTTATGCACGTCTTGACAAAGCCCATTGTGTTGTATATCAATGCTGTACGGACCCTCATGTCCAAAGGACGGCTTAAAAATCAAATAATCGTCTCCAATTGTATTAATGTTGTTTTATAATTTAAAACCATTATATACAGTTTAAAATATGATGTCCATCATAAATTATACTTTTATTCAAATACTTATTAAGTTACTGTTCTCTTTAACTGAGTTCTGTGAAAAAATAAGATAAGTAAACCATTGTATCTTTTTATTGAACTCATTGGCAAAGAGTATATAATGATAGAAGAGCCTCGCATAATATATTTGTATCTTTTTATTGAACTCATTGGCAAAGAGTATATAATGATAGAAAGAGCCTCGCATAATATATGCTAGCGTTTTATTTATTTAGGTAACTGTTTCGCTGGAGAAATCAATGGCATTTAAGAATATTATCGTCAAAAAGAACAATTATGGAAAGAGCACCTTTGTATTGGAAAATAGAAAAGTAACTAGAAATATCTTGGTAAGTAATTATGCGAATGGTTTAGCATTAACTCGACAGACATTGTGTTATAACATTTTTCGATAATTTGCCAAATATTCATATATGTTTCATTAGGAAGATACTTAAGAGTATCACTACATCAGATAGGAGTGCTGTTTGCGGACTGTAAACAATTTTCTATACAATGACTCAGTGTTCTCATTATTGTATCTAGTTCTTGCGCTATATGTTGACCCAGTGGTATTATTGTTTCCGGTTCCTGTTCTTTATGTTGACCCAGTTTTATTATTGCTTCTGGTATGTTCTATACTATTACTCAATGTTATTGTTTCTGGTTCTTGTTCTATAAGTTGACCCAATGTTATCATTGTTTCTGGTTCTAGTTCTATATGTTGACCCGATGTTATTATTGTTTCTGATTTTTGTTCTATATGTTGCCCAAGTGTTATTATTGTTTCCAATTATTGTTCTATATGTTGATCCATTGTAACAGTTATCATTGTTTCTGGTTCTTGTTCTATATATTGACCCAATGTTATTATTGTTTCTGGTTCTTGTTCTATAGTTGCCCAAGTGTTATTATTGTTTGCAATTCTTGTTCTATATGTTGACCCATTGTTATTATTGTTTCTGGTTCTTGTTCTATATATCTTGATCCATTGTTATTATTGTTTCCGATTCTTGTTCTATATGTTTATCCATTGTTATTATTGTTTCCGGTTCTTGTTCTAAATGTTGACCCAATGTTATTATTGTTTATGGTTCTTGTTTAATATGTAAATCCATTGTTATAATTATTCCTGGTTCTTGTTCTATATGTTGTCCCAATGTAATTATTGCTTCTGGTTTTTGATCTATATGTTGCCCAAGTTTTATTATTGTTTCCAATTATTGTTCTATATGTTGATCCATCGTTATTATTGTTTTTAGTTCTTGTTCTATATGTTGACCTAATGTTATCATTGCTTCTTATTCTTGTTCTACATGTTGATCCATCGTTATTATTGTTTCTAGTTCTTGTTCTATATGTTGACCCAATGTTATCATTGCTTCTGGTTATTATTTTATATGTTGATCCATCGTTATTATTGTTTCGGTTCTTGTTCTATATGTTGACCCATTGTTAATATTGTTTCCAATTCTTGTTTTATATGTTGACTTATTGTTATTATTGTTTCTGGTTCTTGTTTTATATGTTGATCCATTGTTATTATTGTTTCTGGTTCGTGTTCTATATGTTGCTCAAATTCTATTATTGTTTCCAATTCTTGTTCTATATGTTGACCAAATGTTATTATTGTTTCTGGTTGTTGTTCTATATGTTGACCCATCGTTATTATTGTTTCTGGTTCTTGTTCTATATGTTGCTCAAGTATTATTATTGTTTCCAAATCTTGTTCTATATACTGACCCATTGTTATTATTGTTTCTGGTTGTTGTTCTATATGATGACCCTATGGTATTATTATTTCTGGTTCTTATTCTATGTGTTGCCCAAGTGTTATTAATGTTTCTGGTTCTTGTTCTCTATGTTGCCCAAGTGTTATTATTGTTTCCAATTCTTGTTCTTTATGTTGACCCAATGTTATTATTGTGGTTTTTGTTCTATATGATGACCCAGTGCATGCTCGAAAACAATATGCCGCTTAACGCACTATATTAGCTATTGCTATTATTCATGTTTACTTACTGTCTATAAAACTGATGTTTTTTCCATGTCTTGGTTGCGATATTTATTATCAGCTAGTCAGAAAATATATGATCAGTTTTATTATATGGATTCATATAATACATATCTTATTACATTCAAGTTAATGTGACAATTAGAACAATACTTCCAATTACTTGCACTGTGAGATAAGTGAAAGAGTAATCGACGATCTGATTATGTGTCGTGTTGCCATCTGAATGTTATCCTGCGTAACCTGAGCCCGGCCCGATTGGCTTAGTGGTTAGCGCGTCTGATTACCAATCCAGGGATCGTGAGTTCGAATCCCCGCCCGGCCACAATCTCCGTAATAATTGATATACGACATTGAGTCTCCTTATCATTCGTCTCTCGCCGCTGATTCAAGTGGGAAAGTTATCAATTACTTGCGGAGATGGGTGTGCTCGGGTACTGTTAACCTTCCAGAATCACAGGAAACAGTGGTAAGTATAATTGATCGTCTGTTAGCCCTTGATGGCATAAACATGACGCTAAATATTTAATCAATAAATCTAATGTTGAGGATGTATCACTTTTTTTTATGTACATTCATACTCATTTTCTGTCTTGCCGAGACTGTTACTGTTACATTTTGTTTAGAGTAGTATCAGTTATTGTCAAAGTTTCATTAAAGGTTCCGCCAGGAGGTGGTGTCGGTGTCAACTTCCCTATACAACCAGAAGAACTTGGTAATATAGATATATTGGTACGCGCAACATACGGGAAAGGTGGAGATGCAATAAGGAAACAACTTCTTGTAAAGGTATTAACATCTGCTGCAGAATAATGTGGTATGTTATCAGGTTATCCCTAAAACAGGTGCGTATCTGGACATCAATAAACAAGTTTGTTATTATCACTGGCAGCAGCAAATATATTATGTAGTTCTTAGGTTATGTAAAAACAGTCGCGTCTTTGTAATGATTGAAATAAGCCATTGGGTGTCATTGTCATTTGTCTCTGATTAAAGTGGGAAAGTTATAAATTGGAGATGCGTGTGCTCGAGTACTGGTTAACCTTCCAGGATCCCATGAAAGGGTGATAGGCTAACTGATCGTCAGTTAACACTCGATGGCATAAGCATGACGCTAAATATTAAATTATTCAATGAATACTTCGGTGTTGGTCATAAATAATATCAATATTTTGGCTTAATCCCAATTTATTGAAGTTGATCAAGCAAAATAACATCAATGTGGCCCCGACCTTGTCATTTCCATTTGAACTAAAGCATGATAAAGAAAGCTGTTATATATATATATAGTAGTTACAATTATTATTAGTATTATTATTATGTCAGCATTTCAAATAATGTTTACCAAACGATATTATTGTAACAGTCTATAACTCGTTTGACTGTCAATTCAAATTTCGTGAATTCGAATTCCCGCCCGGTTACAGTTACTGTGGTGATTTGTAATAAACTTTTTTCCACAGTCATGAGTCTCCCGCCTCTGAATACGTGACACAGTAGCCAGTGACTTGCAATAAAATGGTTTAGTACTGCTTTTAAACTTCTTGTTGATCTAAGGAACAATGCGTTGGTGCGCTGAATGTCGTTAAATTAGTGAAATACTGTTTAAAAACGCCACGCACCCCTCCTCCAACAAAAGAACATTTACATTTGTTTCATATCTCTTTTAGGCTGAAGGAATTCCAAAGGATTATACTTTATCTATATTCATTGACCTTAGAAACGGAGGATCATTCTCAACAATAAGAAACATCATGTTACCAGACAACGTTGTAGAGGGATCTGCTCGTATACACATTACAGCAGTTGGTAAGCTGTTCAAGTCATCATACAATATCACACACGTTTGCATCACTTTCGATAAATATAGAAATTTAATTCGATAAGAGTCACACGACATTACACCAGTTTCGAAAATATGAGTATAAAGTATATTTTTGAAATACTTAATTCTCCATCATATCAGTAAAATTAATGATATTTAGGTAGAGTTTACACTTTTTATATAATAGATAATTTTATTTTGTCTTCAGATATGTATGCATGCTGCATTTCTGTAACCAACTTAAGTTTTTGTGTTTTGAAATTTTCCATATTAAATAAATTGTATTGAGTGTAGACATGCCTTAATTTGTTCAGTATAATATACTGTTTGCATTGAATATAATCATATTTACAAATCATAAAGTATCTAACTTAGAAAATACTTGGTTAGTGTCTCTCTCTACACGACTATTACGTGAACATAACAAACTGTAACAAAGCGAGCCACTATTGCATTTTCCTGGCGTACCAAATAAACTGAATATAAAATAGCTCTATTGTAGTATTTTATTCATCTTTTTGAATTAAAGTAAATACTTGTTAATGTTTTAATCGCAAATTCTTGAAAATGGCTTATGAATATCACGTTTACTGAATGTAAATTTTCGTTCACCTGTCAAATAAACTTATAAGTTAAACCTTAATCATGTCAAATAATGCATGAAAGGAGTTAAATATCTAATATTTTAGGTGATTTGATGGGACCTACCATATCAGATCTTGACAATTTACTAAACATGCCATATGGATGTGGAGAACAGAACATGATTACGTTTGTACCTAACATAGTTGTGCTTATGTACTTGGACGCCATCAACAGTTTAAGCGCTGACATTGAGAACAAAGCCAAAGGATTTATGTTAGTTGGTAAGTGTTTAAATTGGAGATAGTGTAAGGCCATTTACAGCACATTACATATTATATGGCATCCATTTCAATTTTTGAAAGATGAATTTTTCACTATGGATAGAGTAGAACTATTATAAGTTGTCTCAAATAACCCTTTTTGGACCAATCTAGGTTTGTACCAATGACCTAAAAGTAAAAGGTTAGTGATCGTAAGACAGCACCCTAGATTATCCGGCTATGGAATACTAAGTCTGTAAGATAACTGAGGTAACACGTACTGCTCGAGTATAGAATACTTAGTCTATAGAATGATTAGTTTATTATATAGGACTTGATATCTCCTGAATCAGGTCTATTAACCCCAAATGAAAAAGCAGGGAATTCTATGCCGATTCAACAATTCATAGCAATTGAACTCTTACTAAACTATGACGTCATTCAAACTTCCTACAGACTAATAGAAGGATATACAAAACTCAGCGACATATACCTATATATATATATATATAATATACACATATATATAACATTACTAACGTATTATGTCATGTTTTAAGGTTATCAAAGAGAGCTGACATACAAGCATTTCGATGGTTCGTTCAGTGCCTTTGGTAACAATGATGCATCAGGAAGTACATGGCTTACCGCATTTGTGGTCAAATCGTTCGCACAGGCGAAATCTTTTATCGCTATTGATCCCCGAGTTGTGAATCACGCTATTGACTGGATTTTAGATCGTTTTGTTGCTGCATCTGGCACATTTTCAGAACCAGGCAATGTTATACATACTGCCATGCAAGTAAGATCAGAATGCTTTAAATTATTTATGATAATTGTTGGTTATTTTACACATCCTAAGTGTTTACACTGGTTCCACGTTCCTCATGAATATGTATTTAGATTTTGGACCGTTCGAAGTAATTGATTGGTTTAATATGAGTTGCAATTCATCAGCGGCCGTGCGATACAAAAATGACGAAGATATCCTCAAACGTTTAACTGTTCGACAAATATGTGTAAACCTGGTGTTTTACAAAATACTATGAATTTTGACCTTGTTCTTGCTAAAAGGTGAATTCTATTCCTCTGCATTCGCCAATTAATTGTTCAATCCAGACCGGCCAAATACAATACGTGAATTTTCCAATTAAAGAGTTAGTTATAATACTGCAGGTTATGTATCATAGGGTGGTGTCCCAATAAATCAACATTTTAAAACGACCAGACTTTGTCCGTCTGGTGTTTTTTGTTG
Organism: Panopea generosa; assembly: GCA_029582155.1. Lineage (NCBI taxonomy): Eukaryota > Metazoa > Mollusca > Bivalvia > Adapedonta > Hiatellidae > Panopea > Panopea generosa. The sequence continues at coordinate 57,639,223 of CM055896.1, forward strand.
TTTTTTTTTCGTTTATTGTTTTGATAGCGGTGACAGGTAAGTGATCTGCGGCGATACATTTGGCGATTGTATAACATTTAAGTATATTCTCCATGCATTCTGTGATTCGATATTAGCATGTAACATTAAGATCACATGTATTGTGTCATCATTTGAAACATTAACATATTTGCTTTTAGGGAGGATCAGCTACCGGTGTTAGAAACTTGGCCGCATATGTAGCGATTTCTCTGATGGAAGCAAAGGAGGCTCGGGTATGACCAACTCTTGAAATAGTTCTTGTATCGTATCCCTTGTTTATAAAAGTAAGCTTGAAGATTTTGACTAGTTTCCGCATTGAAGTTGAAGTTGAACTGATCCAAATATTATCCTTGCTTTTAGGTTTATATATCATGCGCCAACTTCAGCTTTCACTCTTTTATCGGGTGTTCTCTCATATATACAATTGTTTGAAACCTTATTATCTAAAGATGAATTTCAAGCATTGTGCCCCCAGTTTGGTCATAGAACAATTAACCTGACACTAGAGCGACTATTGCTCCGCCAACTGGCGTCGTTTGTCTAAGTAAATACAATGTAATAGAATGTAGAGTTTACGTAGAGACGGTTCGTTTGTCGAAGGGAAATGACAGGCTAGCAACCAATATCGATCGCTGATTGTATTATCGATTTGTTTGGTAGACAGTCCGTGTCAGGTTCATTAGGAGGAAAGCGTGATGGTCAACTGTTAAACATGCAGTACATTAAGGAATCAAAAGATCACAACCTTTTTTGGTATGTTTATGAATCTTATACATATCGAATGAATTACCAGTTGTGGTAGAATTAAGTGTTTATTGTTCTTTGATTAAAGTTATTGTTACAATATGTCTTATATATGAATTTTGCGTTTTAGTTCAAAGGCGTTGATAAAGGTGATTTTGATGAAGTTCTTGACCGCACAATAGAAGCTTTAGAAGATGATGTTCCAGATATGGAAGACATATATGAGTTGGCCATTGCTAGTTATGCACTTGCATTAGCTGGCAGTAAAAAACTTGATGACGTAATAGATAAACTAGAACAAAAGGCAACAAAGAAAGGTATGACTCAGATCGTTATATTGTTTATTTAAAAAACTGTCACAGCTCAGTAAACACCAACTTGATGCAATATTCGATAAAATTGTTCGATTGATTGATTGTTTAAACCAACGCTTTTTGTTAATTGCTAATATCTGTAAACACATAATTGCAATAAAAATGTTTCCTAATATACGTTCACTACCACAAAGTCATTAGTCAATGATCATCACTGTCTGTGGATTCTAGTCAATACAAATACATTCGGAACACTTTTGTATTATTTACTTATTAAGAAAAGTTAACCTATGTATTTGTTGGAATGATTAGAATTATCTAAATTATATCTAAATTGAATATCATGTTAGGTTTTATCTACTGAAATATAGTCTATAACACACACACACATATATATATATATATATATATATAACAAAATTGTAGCGTCAGTTTAGTGAAAACGAGTTTTGAGATTATGTTATAAGTACGAGTAAATATGTTTCTGTATTCTGTTTTATAAAATGGTCACAGAACGATAATCAGACCGAATGAATGCTCTACCGATTGAGCTATCCGGATGACTGACAAACGTGTCTCTACAAACATGATACGTACACACCGTGACACATACATACACAGAAATAAAACCACAAAACTAGAAGCGATATGAAAACGCATTATATCTAGCACGAGTGCATATGTCCATTGTCTGTCGATATTGGTTGTTTATTTGAGATGCAACTGAATAATTTGGTACCTCCTGTATTGGTGTCACTTTATTCATTTTATAGCAAGTCCCCTCTAAACCCTGTGTTGGGTTTTATTATCTCTTTCTGTGTTCCATATCTCTTGAGTGAAAATAGGAGCCGCATAAATGCATTAGCTATTGATACGGCAGAGTTGACACAATATAATACAGGGTGCCGTGTTACACCTAACTCGTTATCAGCTTGTTCCACTGGTAAAATATTATTTCAGAATGACGTTTATTTTTCAAATATATTTTAGATGGAATGATGTATTTGGAAGCTGAACAGGAAGTTGACACCTCCACGTTGCGATGGGCTCCACCACATAGTCAAGCAAGGTCCCGAAATATCGAAGCCACATCCTATATGCTTCTCACGTATGCTAAGAAAAAGGACATTATCACAGGGATTAAGGCTGCAAGATGGTTGGTGCAACAAAGAAATCCAACAGGTGGTTTTGGCTCAACCCAGGTAAATATGATACTCTTAACATGCTACAAAAATGCATACATGTTATTGGGTCCGTTTCATCGATCGGTGTACACGCAGCCAGCAATACTTGACATGTAAATGTTTAAGGTGTTGTAATGTTTTTATTTTATATTTATGATTAAATTTTTTATAAAGACGACCAGAACAAAACATGAATTACATGACATGTACTTTTTTTGGTGTTTGATGTGACCGAATTCTTTTTATGTAAATAATCACCCATATAAGATACTTCATAATTTTTTGTTGTTTTCCATTTTGCACAATTGCAACATCAATAATTTAAATATTTGTTTGTTTTCACACATATTTGTTTTCACATTTCAGGACACCGTGATTGCGTTGCAAGCACTGTCCAATTTTGCAGCTCTGATATTCTCATCCGATTTCAACGTCAACATAAATGTTACAGCAGTACCGGGTTCGCTGCATCAATTTAACATTAACCCTTCAAATGCATTGGTCCATCAGTCGGTAGATGTAAGTGAATTATTATGTGAAGATGTGATATTATAAGTTAGATATATAAATAATTTTATCATAAACGTTTTCTTTGAAATAATATCAACAAGGGATGAGTTTCACACAAAAATCGTCGTAAACGTCAATCAACATTGTTAATTATCATCCAAATGAACACTCAAATTAACTCAAACCATGCAGAAAATTATATATTTTCTGAAAATACAATGATTTTAATTGAAAATACGACGAAGAAATGGCATTCAGTCGAAATGATTTTGTTACGTTGAACTAGTTATAAGTCCCAGATGAGTATCAGATAGTTACGTTGAACTAGTTATAAGTCCCAGATGAGTATCAGATAGAATGTATATGATTAAAAATTGAATAATATATAAAAAATATTCCTAATGTTCTGTCTCGTTTTTAGGTACCGTCAGCTGCTAATTCTATGAAGGTGACGGCACTCGGAACTGGAATTGCTCTTGTGGAGGTAATGTACATACTGTTTCCATTTGTTTTTAACATTTGACTCTAGATTGATTGATTGATTGAATAATTAGCATCATTTTTATGCCATCGAGGGCTAACAGACGAGCAGTTAACCTAACCACTGTTTCTTGGTATTAACCAGGTCTCGAGTTCACCCCATCTCCGCAAGTAACTGATAACTTTCCCAATTGAATCAGCGGCGAGAGATGAATGATAATGAGACACAATGTCTTATATCAATCATCGCGGAGACTGTTGCCGGGCGGGGATTCGAACTAACGAATCCTTGGTTGATAGTCAGACGCGTAACCGACTAAGCCTATCGGGCCCGGCTTGACTCTAGAACTATACAGAACATTTATCATTATCATTTTTAACGATCTTATTTTCTAAACAATTTTTTGTACGAGCAATCCGCAATCGACTACTGGTTAACCTTTCAGGATCCCAGGAAACAGTGGTTAGGTTAACTGAGTGTCTGTTAGCCCTGGATTGCATAAAATGACGTTAAATGTTCAATCAAACAATCATGATTTAAACATAAATGTGTTCGACAGATAAGACAATGTAACACTAAATACTTAGGTGAATAAGTGTTATTATTGTCGAAATAATTTACAGTTATTGAGCATATTGTCAACGTTCTATATAACAAAAAAAAACGATTGATTGACTGATAGATTGATTGATTGATTGAATATTGAGCGTCATTTTATGCCATCGAGGGCTAACAGGCGATCAGTTAACCTAACCACTGTTACCTGGGATTAACCAGAACTCGAGCACACTCCATCTCAGCAAGTTACTGATAACTTTCCCACTTGAATCAACGATGAGAGACGAATAATAATGAGACACAATGTCGCATATCAATCATTACGGAGACTGTTGCCGGGAGGGGATTCAAACTCACGACCCCTGGATTGATAGTCAGACGCGTAACCGACTGAGCTAATCGGGCCCGGCAACAAAAACGAAATACAGACTTGTTAAAAAGACTTTGCAAAGCGCAGTGAACTATAAGAAATACAGACTTGTTAAAAAGCCGCAGCAAAGCGCAGTGAACTATACGAAATACAGATGTTTTAAAAAGACTTTGCAAAGCGCAGTTAACTATAAAATTACTTTTATCATTCATGATTAATTATCTTTATTAACAAGTGTATGCTATCTATAAGAAAGTTTAAACATTCACGGATTGTTTCATAAAGTGTGTGTTAATAGTTTGCAATAAATAAATTGACAGCAAGTTTTTTGAAGGCTAAATTTAAAATGTAACCAATTTGTTACTCCAAGTACAATGACATTGTTTTTGTGTTTATTTTGTACTAACAGTAACAAAAAATTGTCAAAAAACCGGTTTCATTTCGTTTTTGAATATGACTGCAGTGCCAAATTGTACACATGCACTTGATATATGGTACGTTATCAAAAAGCAAAACTAAACATATATTTGATATCGGACATCATAGTACTAAATTCGGTGATTGCTCAACACATGCTTTACATTTACAGATAATTGTACATTACAATGTTAAGGAAGAATTCGACGAACCCATGTTCGATATGTCTCTTTCCTACAGTGATGAGACGCTGTTTGGGTTTAAACTTCGTGCATGTTTCCGGTAAGAGGTGTTATGAATGCATTTATATATCAAAAGATGTTCAATAATTTTAAAACTGAAACAAAAGTTTACATCGCTTATCTCCCTTACCTGTGACGTCAATGTGGGCGCACTGCAGTGTGCTGTAAGGTTATTACGATGAAGATATATGTGTAAATTAAACTTTATGATTCATGTACGTTAGAAGCATGTAATAAGAGAGGTCAAATGTATGATCTTGCCGCGATCATGATAGAAAATTAATCTGTCTGGAACAAATTCTTCTTAATAGCGAGATCGGTGAATTCTGTTCTTTTTTTAAATGGAACCTACTGTATAAGGGATGAAAGCACATTCATCTGTTACATACATTATACAAAACAGTAATGACGGTCACAAATATTCCTCGTTTTTCTCCTTAAAAAATGCATTTTCCTGATTTTAATGCTCATTTTTTATTTGAATGGCATTATTGGTGTATTTTGAAAATTTTGACAGTATTGTCATGTTTGAATTGTGAAATAATTAGAAACAAAGCCTACTTTCACTTTGTCAACAGTGTACACACTGAGCAGAAAAAAATCTCTTATATAACATATGACCCCTTCTTTTCTCGTCATATTTTGATAGTGTAGAGGTTGACATACAGTAAAATTTAAGTTTCACTTCTTTCATTTTGGTCTCTCTATGAATGACAAGCCTTCAAACTTTTATTATTTGCTATAGAATAAAGAACAAAAGTCAATGGTGGGTTTACACATTATACAGGTGATTTAAATTTACATGAGAACCGTTTTAAAAAAATTGATTTGTTGGTTTGCAGGTTTAAATGCCAGGCACGATTTACCTACTTTATTTATATCAAAATGCAATGACCGTATCTCATTTGCATTCAAATTTGAATCGACTAATTCCAGTTATTCTAGTCTCTGTTAAAACATTATACGGTATGTTTCATCTACTAGTAGGATACCTTAGTTGTACATCAGCGTATTGGACTTATAGATCATACTGCGAGTACCAGAGACTGGTAGGCTAATAGCAATACAATGTACACGGCTGAAATTTTGGGTGACACCTTTAGTATTTCTTTAATAACTCTTTGAATTTGTGTCTGAATTAAACAATTTCGGTACCAAACTGTATAGCTGATACAAATCCAACTATTTTTAGTAATCAATTATTTTATATTTTTCTGCTGAATTTAAACTATTACGGATTTAAAACGAAAAATATTGACATTTTTACGAATATTTATGTTTTTAACAAAAAATCGGTAGTGTACTTCATTTAATAAATAAGTTTTACACTCTCAATATCAATAAATAAAATATGAAAGATGAAGGAGAAAGTTTTCCATCGTTGGCGAAAATTTTATTTTGATATTTAAAGACTTTTTTCTTATTTAATACTTTCAAAATTGACTAAAAATTAGAAAATGATTACACAAAAATAACTGTAAAAGTACAAAATCTGCATTTCCTAAAATTTAAAAAAAAGGAAAGCTAACCTCCCAAATTTGCAATTAAACCCTTTCTTCAAAAAACAAAATCACAAAAACATGTTGTTTGGTTCAGGAGGAGTTGTTTTTCAAAGATTTAGAAAACGCCAATGTGCCATCTGAAATTAGATATTTGCCTCCAGTTGCCTGTCTCTTTTTGTATATCTCTGATGACACGGATAAAATTCATAAACTGATAAAGTACTAAAACAGTTGTACCGTTTTAGGTATTTAGGCAATGGAACAAGCGGTATGGCAGTGATGGAGATAGAACTTCTGTCAGGGTTTGAAGCCAAGAAGACCACAGTGACTGATATCGGGATACTGAAGAGCATAGAAGAAGACAGAAGAAAGCTTGTTCTCTACTTTGACGAGGTACATTGTTGGAGTCATTTTATATATAACGGATCGGGTTATTGTTTAGTTCTGTTATGCAGACAAAATGGAAAGTATGGTTGCATCAGGGTAAAACAAGACTGTTTTGTGTTCACATGTTCATCGTTATATTAAAGTTAAAGCGGTATAACCAGTATTGGTGTAATTTCAAATAAATAAAAGGTTGGTATAATTGGGATATCAAGTATAAATTGTGACTATATAGATCGTGTGTCTGGTCAAATATACTGTGAAATATACTATCGTCACAAAACATATATTGAAACTTGCTAGTATCGCCGATGTTTGATTTAGGCCTGACCATTAAATTAACATAAATGATTAAGTAGTTACAACCTTAATCATCCGGAAATTTCCAGGCAACATCGATTAAATTCGAGTATGCGTTACGTGTCCTGCATGGCCTGTTGTTTATATCTGCGGTATGCTGCTCGTTATATCCAAGTTCGAATTCCGTAACACGGTTATTTTTTCATAATTTTCCTGCCAATACTATTTTTCCTTTAAAGTCCAATAAACGATTTTTAATATTTAAAATTCTAACGTTCTAACGGACGGAAGTCAAGGCAGTTTTCTTGTAAAAGATATTTGTCACAGAAAATATCTTATGGCATTAAAATAATGAATAAAGAAATAAACATCCAAACGATACTCTTTTTAAATACTTTGGAAATCTCCGAGGTAGTCCAGTTGTTTAAATCAACAAATCAGAATCGTTATACGATTTTCGCTAAATAATAATAATGATTTTCATTCTCTGCCGGGCTTGTCAAGACGTCTGTCTTTGAAAAGCAAGCGTTGCATATGATCATGGCTTATATCTGTGACGACAGTTCAAATACTTAAGGATATCGGAATTTGCTGAGCATATACGATTAAACTGGAAATGCTACGATAATTTCCGTCAACGAATAAGCTGCTTTGCATATTAGAATTGCTGATTACTGAATTAAGAATTTAAACACGATTTATTCACGTTTGGGGGCGGTATCGCCTGTTTTAAATGTATCGAATTCAGAAAAATATAATATTAATATTATATTTTTACACCATGCATATACTGTTGATGGTCTTTTCTTTTCAAATATCATGAAACTGATGGTCTTATTGTTTTATTCCGTTTTTCAGCTGTTTAAATGCTATTTCTTACCCTGAATAATTGGTATATTAAAATTTGGATTGTTAAATACTGTTATATCTTTATATTTAAATAAGCTCAGTCGGTAGCGCGTCTTACTATCAATCTAGGATCGCATTCGAATCCCCGCTGGCCACAGTCACCGTGATGATTAATATATATCGTATATCAATTTCATTTGTCTTAGTTTAAACATATTTTGTTGCCAAATAAACACATATTACAATATTTATCATGCATATAAGTCAAATACAATTTAAGGCAAAAGGGTCTGGCCACAAGTTCTCTCAACATTAGATTCGGCCATTCCCATTCCTATTTGTCTCTCGCTGCTGATTCAAGTAGAAAAGGTATCAGATGATTACGGTTGTGCTCGAGTACTGTTTAACCTTCCAAGATCCCAGGAAAAAGTGGTTAGGTAAACTGATTGTCTGTTAGCTCTCGATTGCATCAAAATAAACGCTGTATATCAAATAAATTAATCAATCAATCAGTCAATCTTTACATTCAATGAGGTTGTATTTCAGATACCAGGAGACAGACAATGCTTGAGTGTTCGTATGCAAAGAACAGGAATGGTGTTCGGGTCACAGCCAGCTTATGTGTATTTGTACGATTATTATGACAAGCGTATGTATATGTATGATTAATCATACTATTTTAGCACATACTTTCTCAGTGTGAGAGTATAATTATATAATAATCCCCATGACATAGTTTTGCCATATGGCATCAACAGATCCTTAAAACAACGTTTTCTTGAGACTTCTCTGATGTCAAAGATTGACTGATGGAAACTAATATATAAATTATATATAAAAATCGTGTTTTTTTCAGTTTCTAATAAAGAATACATAGAAAAAAGGTCAATACGATATTTTTCCTGATTAAGGTGACAAGGTTTATCATTGAATTTATATGGAGTCTACATTCTGTGTATAGTTACAAATCAATACCGAGGTTCTTCGTGGCCGAGTGGTCTAAAGCGCCATCTTAATATCACTTACCTCCCGCCACTAAGGGTGCACGGTTCTGGTCACGCTCGCTTCAAAATCTTTATGTGAGAAAGTTTGGCAGTTACTTGCGGGTGGACGGTGGTTCTACTCAGATTCATTTTAAGGTCTTCCTCCACAAAAAAAATAGATATTCCATATAACCTGAAATGTATTGAAAATGGCGTTTAACCCCATTTAAAAAAGCAACAAAAAACAGTTAACTAACACACCTGGTAACCATTAACATTTTAATGGTGTCTTGGACATCATTTTTTTGTTGTTGATTTTTCGGAAATATTTATAATTTTTGTGTTCTGAATTCAAATCGTATTAACAATATAGAATACACTTTTTATAAACATTAAGTTAAACATACCTTAACAGTGATGCAATACAAAAATCAATAGAAATTTAGAATATAATTTATATTTCTATAAATGTCATATTTATAATACCATATCCACGGTCAACACAAAACAAAGTATTTGTTTATAAAACAAATCGAAAATATGAAAACTACACCATGTGATACTAATCACAATCGTAATTTTTCTTCAGAGAACCAGGTGAAGCAACCTTACCAGCCTCAACTACTGGCAGATGCAAGCGTCTGTGACATCGATGGCAAGGCACTAGGGTGTTAGCTAATAAAGCAACGAGTGGTGTTTGTGTTTCTAAATACATTGTGATGTGGGTTGGAATTGTTCATTTTATTTATGGACATTTATGTATTATTATTTTTTTCCTAATAATGTGGGATGGAAGTGTTAATTTCACTCTTGGACTTTAATGCATTATTTTTTCCTAATGATGTGTGATAGAAAAGTTATTTTCATTCTTGGACTTTAATGTATTATTATTTTTTTTTCTAAATAATGTGGGATGGAAGTGTTAATTTTATTATTGGATTTTAATGTAATATTATATTTTTTTCTGAATAATGTTGGATGGAAATGTTAATTTTATTCTTGGACTTTATGTATTTTTTTCTAAATAATCTGGGATGGAAGTTGTTAATTTCAATCTTGTACTTTAATGTATTTTTTTCTCAACCCTTTATTATATTTATTAATTGTATTCGTTATTCGAAATTGGGGGTATAAATACATTTTTTCGGAAGTCTTCTTTCACTTTGTCAACAGTATACACACTGAACAGAAAAAAAACAGCACACTACTTTTCTCAGATTTTGGTTGTGCAGAGATTGACAAACAATAAAATGTAAATTTCTCTCTTTCATTTGGTTCTCTCTATGAATGACAAGCTTGCAAACTTGGTTCTCTCTATGAATGACAAATTTGCAAACTTGTTTCTCTCTATGAATGACAAACCTGCAAACTTTGTTCTATCTATGAATGACAAGCCTGCAAACTTGCTTCTCTCTATGAATGACAAGCCTGCAAACTTGGTTCTATGAATGACAAGCCTGCAAACTACGTTCTCTCTATGAATGACAAGCCAGCAAACTTGGTTCTCTCTCTATGAATGACAAGCCTGCACACTTGGTTCTCTCTATGAATGACAAGCCTGAAAACGTGTTTCTCTCTATGAATGACAAGCCTGCAAACTTTGTTCTCTCTATGAATGACAAGCCTTCAAACTTGGTTCTCTCTATGAATGACAAGCCTGCAAACTTTGTTCTCTCTATGAATGACAAGCCTGCAAACTTGGTTCTCTCTATGAATGACAAGCCTGCAGACTTTCATTATTTACTTAAGAAGCGATACTGGACTTGCACTATAAAACATGAGATCAATATAATAGTTGCCATTGTGTTTGTGTTGTATGTATTGGTAATAGTTTAGAGGGTTATAAAACATAGGATTAATATAATAGTTGCCATTGTGTATGTAGTGTATGTATTGGTAATAGTTTAGAGGGTTATAAAACATAGGATGCTAGTTTGTAAATTATAGTTTTCGAAGGGTTTCAAATATTTTAAGAAATGGTCTGAATTATTACAAAGCTGTGGAATATGAAAATAAACAAATATGAACGTGTATTGTCTAGTTGCTTGTTTGCTTACACATACTTGGTATTGTATTTACCTGAACTTGTTTATTTTACAATTATTACAAATCACAATAGAAGTTAGTAATTACCGGTTCTACGCATATGCTGATGAAGTGTTTTGTTTAAAGACACATGGTGGTTGAACTGGTTTCAATCTCATGACCTTTCGATCCCTGAATCCGATTCACCACATGGGATCATGCGCTCCACACTCTGATCAGTAAATATAATGTTAACATATTATTTCTACGTCGGTTCGTTGATAGGAACACTGGTAATTATTACATATACGATTTTAATGGAAGCTACATACACAATTTTATTTGCAATGCATTTTTTTCTTCCGCATGGTCATGTTCTTATATCAAATTTGAACAACGATAAATAATATTATGGTCTCGACACATTACACTATTAATTTAAATGTCTCAGATATATTTGTTTCTAACCTTTGACCTCATTATTATTATTACAAATCATATAAAACAGTCGTGTATAACTATCTGAATTAAAACACAAATGCGTTTTGATGTGTTTAAATAAAATGTATTGCCAATATTTACAAATGTATGTCTAAAATATAAAAAAAAATATTCATGAAATATTAATTAGTGGACAAGGCAAAATAGGGATTTCATAACAAGCCTTTGCCACATAAAACACTACTTTGGACATCGTTTACATCTGTGGAGTTGCAATAATAAATGTCGCATTGTCTTCTAATCATTATTTAGATCAGAAGCAATGATATGCCTAACAGTTGTTTACATGTACAGCTAATCAATTTAGTTTCAAATTATTTCTATTTTGTAAAACCAAGAATATTTATTTCTTACTTGGGCAGCTAAATGGAAGGCGTCCATACAATTATTCCATAACAAACAAAGCCTTTGTGCAACACGAAATATGCAATATACTTATTTCAATGATGTCCATGCACTGTTGAAGAATGACCTTTTATTTCCTTATCATTTTTCATTTTGGTTAGGGTCCATTCACCAACTAACCTTCAAATTCTTCACACGAATAAAGGTAGTCGTAGATGACAATAAGCAAACTTGAACATAGTATTGCAAACATTTGAGTTCAATAGTGTGTTGACATTTATTACATTGATCCATATACATCGAAACTGTATTAAAGTCTAACAGCTATTTTTATAAATTAACATTATTGACAACTTCTTCCTGCTGCTTCGGAAACACTCTACTTTAATCCTTTAGAACTGAAAATAAAATGGTATGCAATTATAACGGAACAGTAACCTGATATTTTATATACGTTACATTTTATATAATTTCCCAAAAAAGTAACAAAGCAATTTCGATTTGAATAAGAAATACTATTTAGGATATCAATCAATACAATATGTTCCGTTAGTTTTGTATACAACTTTAATAGCACTACTCTACACTACTGCTCCATCATATATACAAATTATATAGTACACATTTCATACTGTATATAGGAATACTACTGTATGAATACATTATACACTGTTGTGGTCAGTTTAATTTCTAAAATGTTAGAAATGTTAATAACAAAAATATATGATTAAACTATCATCTTACCCACGTTAGTCGCCTCTGACAAAAATCACAATCCACAGAAGTACATATGTCGCATATATTAGCCGTACGTAATACATCCGTCCGGTAGGTAGAATTTTGTTATTTGTTTTACTGAAGAAAAACAAACAGTATTACATATTGGATCAGATAAACTTTCATTAGAATATTACTAGAAAAAAGGTTCAGATATGTGTATGATTGCATAGAGAATTAAAATCGGAATGATCTTGATATAAACAAGTAACTGTATTTGGTTACAGTAAACACGAAGGAACACCAAAACCCGATAAATACGAGAACATGCATCTGGCGTACCTTTATTGTCTGCTAAAGACAATGTAAATTAGTAACGGCGTTATCTTGTAACCAAGGAAATTCAACCCGAAGGTCGAAGATACGAACACAGATTGGTGCGAAAATATCATCTTATAAAGATTTTACCATACTGAGAAATGGCGTTACATATTGCTAGACACGCCGGTACAGTTTGTAAAGATAATCTTACGAAAGCATGCGACCGAAAATAACCATGTTCAGAACATCAGAGCTGATATTATATCATGCCCTCACGTGACCAGGATATCCCTGTACGGCGAGAGTGAGAGTGTCATGCAAATATATAATATACACATTAGACTTACCAGCTTAGCATATTGTTACATTATATAATATGAAACAAATCGAATATATCTTATTTCGCAAGCCGGGTCCGATAAGCTCAGTCGGTTACGCGTCTGACTATTAATCCATGAGTAGTGAGTTTGAATCCCCGCCCGGCAACAGTCTCCGTGATGATTGATATACGGCATTGTGTCTCATTATTATTCGTCTCCACTGCTGATTCAAGTGGGAAAGCTATCAGTTACTTGCGGAGAAGGGGTGTGCTCGAGTACTGGTTAATCTTTCAGGATCCAAGGAAACAGTGGTTAGAATACCTAATCGTCTGTTATCCCTCGGTAGCATAAAAATGATGCTAAATATTCAATTAATCAGTCAATCTTATTTCACATGTATAACAGTGAAAATAGTAACTGCTTAATCGCAGGACATTCTTGATTCTATAAAGGAATACATGTGTATGTGTTACTGTAGCTTTTATCTTGATTGTCAGCTATACTTGTCTTACTATAATAGTTTATTTACCATCTGTTTTCTTAATCATATTACAGGTGGTGTGTTACTGTATTTGTTATCTTGATTGTCAGCTATATTTTTCTTACTATAATAGTTTATTTACCATCTGCTTTCTTAATACACTACAGGTGCTGTGTTACTGTAGCTGTTATCTTAATTATCAGCTATATTTGTCTTACTATAAGTTTATTTACCACCTGCTTTCTTAATACACTACAGGTGGTGTGTTACTGTAGCTGTTATATTGTTTGTCAGCTATACTTGTTTTACTATAATAGTTTATTTACCACCTGCTACCTTAATAATACTAGAGAGGGGAGGGGAGTGTTACATGGTTGATAATAATCGTAGACTTTCACTGGAACGGGCTGAGTCAGGGCCACAAGTCCTAATCTCTACATATATAATGTTATACATATATCGTTTTTACCTATCTGGTTGATCGACTTTTGTTCTTATATATGTAATAAAGAATATCAACTACATACTACATTAATACACGTGCGCACGTCTATATACTCACCTCCACAAGGCCGAGACCACGCCCTGCTGCAGAGACGGTAACCGAGCTAATATAACTAACAATCTGTAACAGTAAAGTAAACTTTGTACATAATATACTCTGTATGTGTGACATATGCTGCTAAGTATCATATATACAACATATTACATATGGTTAAACGTGTTTCATTTTGTATAATGTTACATATGTTTAGGCTTTAAATCTTAGTAAATCTTAAGTGGCCATATCACTTATTGTATTTCATTGATCAAACTAGTCGATCATGCTGTCACTAATAGGTCTGATTACATTATGTTATTTTTTTTAGTTAGGAAGCGAATGAAAATTAGTGTATCAATATCTAGCAGTTTTACCCCAATAAAATATAAGAAATATAATAATAAATGTATAAATAAATATAGTAAACCTTAAACACATGGTCCAACATAACAACGTAAACACAATAAAACCATATGTACAATACAAACATACAGTATAAGTAATAGCACCGGTAACTGCTTTATTCAGAAACGTTGCAGAAGCACTGTGTGTAAAAGGGTATAAGGCATTCTGAAGTTCGTTAAACAGGCGTATTTGGTGGGGCCGAGTGGCCTAGGGCGCTATCGTCTTATGAAGTCTTCACTCTTATTGCTGCGGTCGTGAGTTCGATCATCAAAGCTCCGTCCTAAATCTGTATGAGGGAAAGTTTGCCAGTTACTTGCAGAGGAATGTTGGCTCTGCTCTGATGCATTACGTGGTATTTCACTACCAGTAAAATATAACACGTGATATATTTAAAATGGCGCCAAACCCTATTCCTTATACAACTACATATTTTCTGTTTGTGCTAAATATTCTCATTCTAACCCAATCGCAGTCGATTTTAAATACAGCCAAAATACTTTAATATTTCATCATTGTTTTCAAACATTTCCCATTCCCCTTCAAGTAAAAATTTAATTCGAATCAACAACAACACTGTTACCCTCCGGCTCTGTAATACTAGAGCATTGTCAGATTTGATAACAAATGTTTCAGCAACGTCCGATCTGACAGGTCCCGTCACGGTTACCGTCATGTCGGTGCCATTTGAGTAGATCTGTGGTGCCATTTCTGCCATTGCCTGCAAGGCAACTATCGTGTCCTGTTATATACATATAAATTAACACATTTAAGGAATACTATTAATGATTATGGAAATCTTACCATATAGTGTTAATACTTATCCGTCTCACTGCACGGATGTGCCACTTGTTTGCTAACATGATTCTTGCTCTTATGACAGCCTTATAAAAGAACATTCTTTTTACAAAATGAAAACTGTCAATATATTTCAAGTCAAAATATTCATGCCCTGTGTAATTTGACTTGAGATGTTTTCAAAATGGCTCAAACTGGTTTTGATTTCTTGCTGTAGATAAATAGAAGGAATGCTGACATAGTATATACAGCAATAAGACGTCACTGGTGTTAAGAAAGTGAGTTTTATAGGATTTTTACAGATATATGTATTTATGAGCGTTTGGCGACTTTTTTCTTGAAATATCAGGGTGTCACTGTACCGTCTTTAAAAAAATAAGCTGGTCAACCCTACCTGTAAGTGTGCATTTTTATATGGGGATACATTCCTGCTATGAAAAAAATACTTTAAAACATTCTATGTGGAATATTGTTTTTACCTTGGAAATCCAAGGCTTATTTTATATAGAACAAATACCAAAATTCAAGTGAGTGATGAGACTTGAAACTTGTCTCAAATTAAATGTTTTTTGTACAAATGTTATACACTAGTCAAGACAGTGTCTTCTCAAAATATCTCGAGTTATGTATACAAATTTAAAGTTTTATTTTTTAAACACTCTCATTTATACATTATATATTTAAGATACAAATGTAATGCATACATGCCCTAATGAAATAATGAAAAGTTTAATGTTGAAAGTTTAACGTGAGGGCCAGATTATCTTAACAGTATACATATGTAAAACGTTAATTTGTCTGTAACATGAATAAGTTCCCCTTTAACTTCCGGGTAGTGATTTGTTTGTAACAAAAACAGTTCTTCAACCTTCTTGCATGTTTATGCATGAACTAAAAACTTTTCTCACTCTCGCGGAATGAGCAGTCTGGCAAAATGAACCGTTTTTCGTGCATAACTCGTCAGCAGATCATTTCCGCTGATCAAGTAATGGACAAAAAAGTTAGATAAGTAGTTAGCGAGCGAAATATGTCAGGCAAAATGTTTTACAATGAAAATCCAAAGTGAAATGATAAAAAGCTCTCATTTTCATTTTGCTGGAACGGGTTGAGCACGTGTACAAGTATCGTTTGTAATTTTAGCTGAACACAGTATATACAAAAAATATGTAAAATGGTACATGGACTTGAACTCGCCTAATAATTGTTAGTTTGAAGTTAAATTCGGTGATAAAATGAGTATTTTCCTTCGGGCAGTGAGTGTTTGTAAAAAAAAACATTTCTTAAGACTTCCGGTATGTTCATGCGTGTAACTTTACTAAAATAAGTGATGAAAAACAACTTTCATTTTAGTCCAATTTTCATTCTGCTATTCTGCTGTTTCTGCTGGAAATATGAATTATTTTTTTTAGTATATCGCTATTTTGTTTAAGACACTGAACAAGAAGGTGGGAAATGGTGCAGAGAAATGAATCCGGCATATAATTGTTAGTTTGAACGTGAAAAATTAGAAATTTCCATTTGGTGAGGTCTTTCGCGCACCTGATATTTTGAAGCCGAAAACCGGAAGTCGGCCATTTTGAAGGCTCTCGAAAATTGATAAACAAAGGAAACAATATATCAGTGCGATCAATTTGAGATATTAACGTTATTTAGAAGGATTAGTGGTATTTGTTTGTGATAAAAAAAAATGGCTAAATCGTCGGACAAAGTGAATGCAACAGTTTTATATCGAGATAGACTCACTAATGCCGGGAAATTGCGCTACAATGAAAAGTTGAAACTGCTTGGTGGACTTGATCCATATAAGATAAAGAAATGGTCAGACGATGTCTCCTTTCTACCGCCCGTAACATATATTGATATTGTGAATTATTTGCTATGGACCCCAAGTTTATATACAATGGACGAGTTGAGGAATTTTAAAGGATTGGAAGCGTACAACCAATTGGTCAATGGCTGGGTCCGCGAGCGTTCAACAGTTGTCTGTAATGGCTACACTGTAGTGACAGCTAATGTGAGATGCATTACCTGTTATTTTTTAAACACTTTTCACATACATACTCAATGACAATTCAAGATTTTGAAATTCTTTTACAATATTATACTAAAATCTAACATATTTATACATGTATATAAAATTGGTACTCATAACTGGCTACTGTGTAAACCATAACATGTCATATATAAAATATTATAGTGAAATAATAAATTCTATATCATCTTATTCATATTGTAAGATGGACTTTCCCGTAACAGGGTAAATGCCACCTACAAAATGAATACTTAAATTCCACTACTGTGTTGAGAAAATTTCTGATTCACATGAATTATAATACTTCTATCCATTCTATTTGAAGGTCCTCCATTCCCAACGGATGAGGGAAAACCGTTACGACCATGGATAATAGCCGACTCGACCGGAATAATACTCGGAGCCCATTGTACATGTACATGCTGGGTTAGGAGAGGCATGCACTCATGTTGCCTCTCTGTTGTTTTCCGTAGACTATACAGTGACAGAAGAAAATGCCTATTGGTTACTACCACCAGCAATGAAATATGTGCAGTATAAAGAGGTGCGTGACATAGACTTCACTTCTGCATCGACCGCCAAGTGGAAATTCGACAGTGTTTTGGACGCTGCAACAAACACAACAATTATCACAGGAAAGCCGCCAACCCCTAAAAGTCCAGGATGTAATCCAAAACCAGATGGAACTCCAGAAGCTACTGATGCAGAAATGGACATATTCTTTGGGAAACTAAGTGCATCTGGTTGTAAACCAGTCATTTTATTGTTAGTTAAACCCCATTATGAGGATTTTATTCCTACGGTTGACAGTGAGGATTTCCAACAAAATTTAACTGAGTTAAGGGAGGACAAGTGTTTAGAAT
This sequence comes from Panopea generosa, assembly GCA_029582155.1. Lineage (NCBI taxonomy): Eukaryota > Metazoa > Mollusca > Bivalvia > Adapedonta > Hiatellidae > Panopea > Panopea generosa. Next base: position 57,657,428 of record CM055896.1, read on the forward strand.
TAAACTATAAAGAAGTTTGTGACTACTGTGAAGACTTGGAAATAGTTTGTTCGGTTCAACAGAGTGCTGCTGCTGAGCTTGCAACAAGAGATCAAAGTCAGTGTAAACTGTGGAATGTATTTAGAGCTGAAAGGATTACAGCATCAAAGACAAAGGCAGTGTGCTGCACATATCAGGCTAGTCCTGCACAAAGTTTGATTAAGGCAATTTGCTACCCTGATACAATGAAATTTGTAGCCAAGACAACAAAATTGGGATGTAAGCATGAGAAAGTGGCCCGAGATGAATTTGTATTAGGAATGACAGCTGCCTATGACAATTGTAGAGTAGATGATTCAGGATTTTATATTTCCAAAGATGTTCCATATATTGGCACTTCTCCGGACGGTATTTTCACGTGTGATTGTTGTGGGCAGGCAACAGTTGAAATAAAATGCCCATATTGCATCAGATCAGAAAGTGTTGAGAAATGTGACTACTTGGAAAATGAAGATGGAATATGTTGCCTCAAGCGTAACCATGACTATTTTTTTCAAGCAAAACAAAATTAGCATGTGCTAAATTGGAAAAAAAGTTATTTTGTGGTCTGGTCTGAAAAAGTACTGCACATTGAGGATATTTTTATAGTAAATTGGGGAACCACATTTCTGCTGTGTCGAAGCACATATTTTATAGTGCAATTCTACCAGAACTTGTAGGTAAATTCTTTTCGATACTGCCATCTCTATACAGTAAAAGAACATTAGTTGCGTTAGATTTAAATTCAACAGACACAAACAAAACATCAAATAGTGCTGGCGAACAGTTATTTTGCTACTGTGGACTAGTTGAGCACGGTGGTATGATTGCGTGTGACAATCACCAGTGTGAAATAGAATGGTTTCACTATGTCTGTGTAAACATTGAAAATCCTCCACGAGGAAAGTGGTATTGTCCTGACTGTCGGAAACTGCCTGTTTTTAAACGCAAAAGGTTGCGCCAAAGAAGTTATAAATCACTTGATATTTATATTCTCAATGTGAATAATGGTGATACTAGAACACATCTAGTTGGAGACTTTAAAATTTACACAATCAGTTTAATTTTTAAAATTTAACTCCAGTCTCCTTTTATATCATGATTCATAGAATTTTGATAAATGATACTGTCATAAAGTCACACCTGGTATGCAATTTTACCTGTAATAAGCAACAGCATGTCTTAAAAGGCCATTTTACTCCTTCTCTTGACTGGTTGCTTCAGACAGGTTTGACTGTATCAAAGATGTTGAACACTTGACTTGGCTTTAAAATTACATTATTTGTGCAGATATAATAGAGATATATGTATATTGTTAAAGAAATAAAAATATATGCAGGTTTGAGGATGTAAATATTTTATATTATTTGTACCCTTTCATTACATAGGTAAATAGGTAAAATCAGTAAGTCACTGAGTTCTGGTGTTGGAATCCAGCTTAATCACATGTTAATAGAAAATAAGAGAAAGTTTACTTGTAGGCTAATATCAACAACCCATGCAGTCGGGTGTTCGAATCCAGGAGGCTTGATCAAAATACTTTTAAAGGAAGTTTGCCAGTAACGTCCACGAGTACAGTGGTATACTTATGAAACTTGTTGTCAAGTGGAACATTTAAGGTATTAAAAAACGTTAGTGTTATTCACATTAATTTTAAAAGGTCAACGAACAAAAGTCAATGTTGAAATTAGTTATATGTATTATAATACTGTTCAAGCATCAAATCTTAATATTTTACATGTATATACAAACGATTCAATATGGGGACATTAATTACAAAGTATATGGTATGAAATTATTAACAGTTTTTGTTAGAATTAATGGTGTTTCACACTAGATTTCATAATTTATATCATACCAGTTTGAACTGGCCAAATAGATAACAAAAAATATTAAACTAGTCATGTGTCCTTTTTAGTTTGTTTGTTGATATCTGCTAGAGTATTTGAATGATACATTAAGCAAAATATAACTATTGATACAATTGCTTTATTAATTTGAAAAATAAATATATTATATCAATAAATCATTTGTTTTTAATCATAACAGGTTGAGCTCTACTCTTTTGAAACCCAGAAACTGATAATTGTTTACTATGATAATATATCAGTTTTGTAATATTTGCCATTTTTAACAAAATCAGACTACATATGATATCCACTTGGTTAAACAGCCCATGTGGTTCCGGCTAAGAATAGAATCACTGCCGATCTCTGCATAAGGGTAGGAATCCTCCGAATGTCTGTCATGTTTATTTTATCATTTTTTGTCATGTTCACTATTGTGGTTAAATTATCAACCCCTGTGTGGTTTCAAGGAGCCATATGAAAACATGCAAGAATAGGACCACTGTGGCTCATGCATGTCATAAGAAACTCTGCAGTTCTGCAGATATCAAGGTTCTAGGTTCATTCTACATATTAATTTGTTGGTATATTTTTGTTTAAATATGTATGTTAATTTGTTGTTTTTGTAGAATGAACCTGGAATCTTCCTTCCTGTTGGCGTCGAATAACATATAATGTGTTAGTAGGCCGTAAAACCCTATAAATTAATTCATTCATTCATTACTTGGTTAAACAAGTTCAGTTTTACTAAAGCATCACTTCTGTTGAATATAAACATGTTTCTTGGGGCCGGTTTTACTAAACATCTCAAACTGCACTCATACACGTTTATAGTACGCATACATTTATATTTAGTTAAAATCAACTATTGAATCACACAAATTAACAAATGCACATGCAACGCTCACAATTTTGTCAGTCTTTGTTTTCCAAGTTTGGTCTTTATTCATTAGTTAATTGGCAAGCATCCATTCAGAATATTATACTTTTGCCTTACACTTCCAACAACTCTTTCAACATGGATGTGGGAAAGAGCCAGTTTTCTTGTTGATTCCACATCCAGTGGTGACAATTGTTTGCGACCTTTCGTGAAAGCTGGTATCCAGACTTCTGCACAAACAGAACCAACGCTATCCTTAACATCAAAACCCCGGTCTGCAAGTACAAGATCCCCTGCAAGTAGCATATTAAAAAAACACACTTTTTTCAGTTATGAATGTGTCGCTTACTCGTCCTCCCCAAGCATTTGAAATGAAAGATACAGTTCATTGGGATGTGATTCCTTTTAAAAACTTTATAGTGCTTGTAGGAAGACCATGTTCCGGCACGCGTCTTCAGTCCTGTTGGTTTTTCAATGAAAACCTCGAAACAATCTATTAAACAGCACATTTTTTCCCGTCTTCTGTAATATTTGACGCTCTGGCTATCTTATCAGTTTCTTAAGTTGTTTATGCATGGCAGATATAGCACCAGTGAATAATCTAGAAACAGTTGGCTGTGCAACTTCAAACTCGTATGCGAGGAAAACATTTGTAAGATTTAATCTTAATTTCACCAAAGTAAGAATCATCAGTTTAAATTTATTGAGTACAATGATTGTGGGTATATGAGGCTCCAAAAATTCGAACAGAATAATAAGTGTTGTATATGATGGAATTCAAGTCAAATGTTTAACTTTCTCATTGTTGTCTTTGAGATAATCTCTGCTAAATTTGGTTTCTAATGAACTAACGCGTTCTTTAAGTTTACGATTCTCTTCCAGAAGTTTCTGTAGTTGTGAGTTTGTCGCTTTCATTAATGGGGCATCCATGTCTGTCTGTGAATGAACACCACTATCTTCTTCTAATATAAAAGATGAACCTTGTGTTACTGGTACTTCTAGCTGTTCTGTATCTGAATATGTCCGAGGTTGTCCTTTTCCTTTCCTGCATACGGTCATATCTAGCAGTATCACTACTATCAGATGCGTGGCGCTTTCGTCCAAGATTTATAGAGGGGGCTCAGTCTGGATTCAACGAGTTTATTTAAAAATGAACACATGAATACATTTTTATTTTGGGGTGAGGGGAGGGTCTTTCTACTTTGACCTGTGGACTGACGTTACTTAAACAACTAAAGGACATAAATCGAGGCATTCTACTATAATTGGTATAAAGCATAGGGGTGCAGCGCCTAGCAAATACACCTTGCAGGGATAATATATTCCCAGTAATAAAACACACACAAAAGTAACGCATCTCTACATGGTATATATTGGAACTGCTTCGTTATGTTATCTAAAACACACACCAAAGTAACGCATCTCTACATGGTATTTATTGGAACTGCTTCGTTATGGGGAGTAACCAGTAGAAGTGGAAGTAGAAGTAGAAAACACTTTCATACCCTTCGATTTTCCTGGCTTTTTATATTGTATAGAGGTGTGATGGAAGACCACACAACCACTTACAAACCAAATGTTACTTTTAATCTCGGGTCCTGGGGTAACTTGATTGGACTATATTTTCCTGACTTTTTATATTGTATAGAGGTGTGATGGAAGACCACACAACCACTTACAAACCAAATGTTACTTTTAGTCTCGGGTCATGGGGTAACTTGATTGGACAATATGTTCTATGACTTTTTTATATTGTATAGAGGTGTGATGGAAGACCACACAACCACTTACAAACCAAATGTTACTGTTAGTCTCGGGTCCTAGGGTAGCTTGATTGGACTATATTTTCCTGACATGTTATATTGTATAGAGGTGTGATGGAAGACCACACAACCACTTACAAACCAAATGTTACTGTTAGTCTCGGGTCCTGGGGTAACTTGATTGGACTATATTTTCCTGACTTTTTATATTGTATAGAGGTGTGATGGAAGACCACACAACCACTTACAAACCAAATGTTACTTTTAATCTCGGGTCCTGGGGTAACTTGATTGGACTATATTTTCCTGACTTTTTATATTGTATAGAGGTGTGATGGAAGACCACACAACCACTTACAAACCAAATGTTACTTTTAGTCTCGGGTCATGGGGTAACTTGATTGGACAATATGTTCTATGACTTTTTTATATTGTATAGAGGTGTGATGGAAGACCACACAACCACTTACAAACCAAATGTTACTGTTAGTCTCGGGTCCTAGGGTAGCTTGATTGGACTATATTTTCCTGACATGTTATATTGTATAGAGGTGTGATGGAAGACCACACAACCACTTACAAACCAAATGTTACTGTTAGTCTCGGGTCCTGGGGTAACTTGATTGGACTATATTTTCCTGACTTTTTATATTGTATAGAGGTGTGATGGAAGACCACACAACCACTCACAAACCAAATGTTACTGTTAGTCTCGGGTCCTGGGGTAACTTGAATGGACTTTATTTTCTATGACTTTTCTAACAGCAAAATTTAACACAGTGCCTCTCTTTTGTTATCACGCATGGTTGGTTGAAGTAACCAGTGGAAGAAGAAGTAGAATGTCTCCACTCTTCACATTAATATAGCTATGGGGTCTCTTAAATAATTAAGAATCTGATGACTTGATTTTTAAAAAAATCATATTTGCACCAAAATTGTGTAATTGTGCACGGTATTCAACATGAATGTGTCACTAGACTTTATCAACTGCTACTAACTACTACTGGCAGCCTTTCAGGCTTAAATGCTGTCATAAATGTTGTCAACATTTACCCATTATCCTTTACTTGTATTTGACCTATTTATATTTCAGGTATACTTCAGGTAACATTGCAGGGCGGTTGGTTTTGTTTGTTTTCTATATTTAGCGTCATGTTTATGTTATCGAGGGCAAACAGACGGTCGGTTATCATAACCACACATTCCTGGTATCCAGCACTTGAGCAAGAAACTGATATATTTCCCACTTGAATCAGCGGTGAGAGACAAATGACAATGACGCATAATGCCGTATATTAATCATCACGGATACTATAGCCTGACGGGTATTCGAACTCATGACATTTGGATCGATAGCCATGCGACTACAGACTGAGCTATCTGATTCCGGTTGGGTGGTAGTTTGTAACTCTATATAAAACAATGACACTTCGGGTATTTGTCAATGTTTTATTGTAAGGCATCCAGTTCTAAATGAAAAGTATACGTGGTGCTATAATTGTTAAAGTAAATTGATTAAATAATAATAATTTGATAATAACAATAATAAAATAATCAATATATCTTATGAGATAATTATTTAATCAGTTATTTTAGGAAGAAATTATAACATTACATAATTAAATAATAAATTGATTAGTTTTGACCGTGTACAAAACAGGAATATGACAGCCACGTAAGAATTATGATTCCAGCCTCACTCTCACAATGAATTAAAAAAAGAAACATCTAAAAAAAACTACACCAGCAAATGACCGTTAATACAGTATGGAACGTAATGCCTGTAGAACTGTAAAGTTTCAACAAAATGTGAGTGTTTCATTTGTCACCCCTTCCAACATGCATGGTCACATGGATCCTATTATCGCCATCACTCAGCATCCTGACCTCACAGGGGCTAGTCATTTAACCACGATAACGGTTATGATAAAACAAAGAGAATTCCAGGCGGCATGGCGGTAAATGGTTTCATAAAATCACATATAGCCATACTGTTGTGTCTGCCTCATAACTCGTACATTCATTAACATAGTTTGAAATAAATTAGCACAAAGAAAGAAAGAAAGAACTTTTATTTGCAATTCAATAGGCCATAGGCCCGTGTGAACATATACAAAACAGGAATAAATAAACATACATGACGTAACACACTCTATATTCCAAAAAAGGTGTAAAGAAAAAGAGATAATATCACGTATACATAACGCAATGTGCATACATATATACATACATAAAATATATATACCAGATACATGTTTATCAATTGGTTTTATTTAACGAGGTTACATTTAATCAAATCCATACATCAAAAAATTGTGGAAAATCAAACACAAAAAATAGAGAAATACTGTCATGTATTTTTGTAACGGAGAAAGTACATGTATGATGTTAATACACAAGTAAGTATACTTTATAATTATTAGAATATACAAATTATTTATTTATTTTTTAAGCCACAATCAACATGTTTACAAGCAGACTTTTTTTTAGTCAGATCATTGAAAAATATAAATTTATTTCATGTGATTTAAAATGAACATGCTTAACATTTTATTTATGCATACAATTTAGTAACACATGTCACAACACAAGTACTTATTTACACATACCATATGTATATACATGTACAATAGTGTTCTGTATTTTTAAATGATCGCCACTAAACGATGATTTGTCGCGAAGAAATGTCAAGATATATATACACTAAATAAAAAAATTAAAAATAAAATATAAATATAACACTGTTACACCCTGTATAATTTATTGGCATGTTAACGTATTTGCTGAAATCTGACTGAGTAACAAGTTAAAATACACCTTTCAAAGTCAGCCAAGTATTACCGAATAGCTTGAAAATCGATAATTCACGATTTACACGTGCTGCTCGTAGATGTATACATGCGGTATAACAATCAAGAAACGTTTACACAAAACGATAGCTTTATATGTACAAACTAAATTGTGTATACAGGATTACCAATACTATTTACATAAGGCATTTCACAAACTAGCACAGTAAACACTATTTTAAGATATGGAAATCAGCGACGTCTAGTAACAGAGTTTACGGAAATATTTTATTTTAGAATTATTATTTACTTAAACTTATTTTTAGCTGAGCTCTTTCTTAGTGAACGTATGATTAAAAAATTCATTTCATATAAGCTAAGACAATATTATTGGGTTAAAATACTTTCTAAGTAAGTATCCAAGAAGCTTTGTAAATATGGCCCTGAAAGATATGATCAATACATAATGTACATCCTATCAATTGGTATCAATAATAGAAATTGGATACAAACGCCTCAAACAAAAAGTCGTAATTTAAAATACCAAATTATAAAAATTGTTTGAATATTTAACGTCATTTTTAGGCCATCGAGGGCTAACAGACGATCAGGTAACCTAACCGCTGCTTCCTGGGATCCTGAAAGGTTAACCAGTACTCGAGCACATCCCATCTCCGCAAGTAACTGATAAGTTATTAACTTCCTCACTTGAATCAGCGGTGAGAGACGAATGATAATGAGACACAATGTCATATATCAATCACCGCGGAGACTGTTGCCGGACGGGGATTCCAACTCACGACCCCTGGATTGATAGTCAGACGCGTAACAGGCTGAGCTAATCGGGTCCGGCTAGCCATTATTAACAAATACAAATACATTTGTATAGCCCAAAAATGCATCGTAAGCACAAACCTCTGTTGCGCTTCACACGGTTGCATAATATTATATACACAGTCCTACAATAATTATTCACATAAAAACATTACAGTCATATCATTTAGTTATAAAACATATTAAACAAATGAGTTTTCACTGGTTACACATTTGAGATCTTTTGGAAGTCCATTCCACCACGTTAGGCGAACTACAGTAAAAGATCTGTCTGTCATTTTAATTCTTCTTCTTGGCACTATAAAGTTAATTTCATCAGATGGTCTTAATCTGTATTTTCCCTGAACAAAATGTTACAGACTGAAAACAATAATAATAAACAAATGATTGATTTATTGATTGAATATTTAGCCTCGTTTTTATGCCATCGAGGGCTAAATGACGATCAGTTAACCTAATCACCGTTTCCTGGGATACTGAAAAGTTAACCAGTACTCAAGCACACCCAATCTCCGCAAGTAACGTATAATAAAAAATAAACGAAGATGTTTTATATGTTTTTTCTTTAAAAGAAAAGTCATTAATGTTCCCAACCCCAACTGTACAGTAATCTAACGTTGCAGAGAAGTATATGTGGTCAGACATCTAAATGATCCCCAAGAGAAAAAAGACGCAGTCATGAAAATATATACATGTTTACATTTTGCTGAGTACGCCATTTTATCAGATTACAGGTAAACACACCTGGGCACATTACACGCTCACTAATTATCACTATGGGTACATGTGGTCGGGTCGTGTGTTCAGTTTGTGTTCACCCTAACTTTTGAGCTTCTTGTTGACGGACATATGAGGGGTGTTTAAAAAGTAGTGGGGCGAATTAGACTACCGCTATACAAAAGTTAAATAAAATGTATTAAAAATAAAATTATGCTAAACTAAATGCCTGTTCTAGGCGTTGCAATTACAACGTCGCGTATATTCGTTCCCACGTCAACTGATATTGCTTTGCTTACAGGTACCACGATGGCGGGCCCACGTGGCCTTATGCTATGGAGCGGTGTAAAAATCGAAGGAAACGTACACGCTTAATTTCTATTTTTGCAGATAAATTTATTAATATTACACGGAAATCAACAAAACAAAGACGAGCACCATATATATATATGAACCATCGGTACTGTCAAGTGGCTGTACAAAACATTTATTTTTTACAAATAGTGTAACGGCGGTTTGTAGATTATACGGCTCCATATCATAATCTTTTCAACTGAACAAAAACAAATACGAGTTTTGTATGGCCTCTTGATCGCACCGATGGTTTGTCTCTATACAGAGACGTCGTTCGTCTTTTATCGTGTGTTTTTATGTTATATTAATATTGGGTTCTCCACCGTGGGCATAGGTCTAGAGAGAAATTAAGCAGCATTTGGAACATAGTTCCGATTTCCGAATAATAACGGTATTGGACGAGTATACACGTGTACGTCTCATATAGAAGCGACTATATTCCAAAAAGCTTTGATAAAGATATCCGCATGCACAGACAAAATAATATTTCATTATTTTTAGTAATGCTGACAAGTGACTGTGGTGTCCGTCGTAATGCGTGTATGTCACAACACAGTGCCTTTGATGTAGAATAAGATGCACATTCCTTTGTGGATGGTTGTACGATGCCTTCTGTATGTGAATTTAGCTAAGTGTTTTGTAACTTGTCTCAGGAACACATATATACGTATACACAGTTCTCTTGATATAGTATTGTTCTATTTGCCTCGAGTCTTGACGACGGAACATTTATGGCACCGCTGTGAAAATTTAACACTGTTGCTTTTGATACATGGTTATAAGGCGCAGGACTATACTCGCCATATATCCAAATATTCTGTGATAATCTTGTGAGCTGTGATGAAGTACATTCTCCGCAAAGCCCAGCATATTTAGAGCATAGTGACGTAACTAAGTAACTATGCTAAATAATATTATAAAATAATATGTTTCACGTGTTAACGCCGGGCTCGGTTCGCCCAGTATTTAGCGCTTCTGTCTATCAATCCAGGGGCCATGCGTTTAAATCCTCCGTTCGGTCACAATCTCAATGGTGATTGATATGCGCACGTTGCGTCTTGTTGTCATTCACTTCTCACATCTGATTCAAGCAGCTAATATACCAGGACCACATGATTGAATGGGTATATTAAATGATTGACTGTTAACCCTCGATGACACAAATTGCACACGAAACTTTCAAAAAGCAAAACACGTAACTACACTGCTCATGCCAGGGTTACGTTTCTTAAGGAACTGTATTTTTAATTTAGTTTAACTCGATTGCGAAGAAAGCTCAAATTGATATGAACCGCTATCGAATCGCTTGCTGTGTAGAACCATTACTGAGAGTTGTTTTGAGAGTCATCGGGTTGAGCTGGAGATCGAACCCGCAACCTCTGGCGTGAGCGGCCAACATATCCATTGCTCTACTGCACCGATTTTTGAATCAGTACAGAAGTAATAACTATTGGTAGAGAACACATCTTTTTTATGCTCTACCAAAGTTTCAAATGATCTATCAAATATCAAAATCTATAAAGATCGTCTCGTTACTTGTTGAACACCCCTAGAACTTTTTACATGTTTACGTTACTCAAATTTGAGTTTATTATGTGTTGTTCGCACCTTTGGCAAGACACAATAGATTGTTTAACCACGTGACCAACGTTGCCTATATATACCCCTGTCGTTGCATTTCGCGCCGACTTCGTGTTCAAATTCTAATTTTCTCGATTTCAAGTATTTCAGAAAATCAGTCTCATGGCTTCCTTGTTCTCGTGTGTTGTGCGTATGGTGAAGACTGGGGTGTCATCGATGGTGTCATCAGCAGTTTCCGTGGTGGGGCGTCTGGTAGACGCTGTGTTCGGTACCTGCAGTCCAGCTCCTGAGGTGAGTACTAAAACAGTTGTATTCTATCATTTCTATGAAATATTGACCCATTACTCTCTCTCTCTCTCTCTCTCTCTCTCTCTCTCTCTCTCTCTCTCTCTCAGCGACAACAAGAAAGTCCAGTACTTAGGCCTAAAATATATGGTACCGTTCAGCCTACTCGGACTAAATGTGTTAAGCTACACAGGTTTATGAATAAAAAACGCGCCAACCAGCCATTTATTTTTTAAACGATAAATAAACACTCTACTCTGAAATTAACAGATGAAGCACTTTATGAAATCGGTGACCTAAAATACAATTACATGTGTTTATGTCTCTGACGAAATACTCAGTAGTTCTATAGTTTACTTCATATACTGAATTTCAATGATTTCACAACTTTCGAACTGGTAGTCGTACATACCCGGCAAATTCGTCATCCTCCAGTATTATTATCGCTGGGGTTGGGCCGATTGTAATTAGAGATTGTAGGTTTCACGTGCTTCGAACGCAGGGAAGGTGATGCATGTTCTTTTTTTAGATATCTTTTATTATCATACTCGATCCATTTACAGTTATGGCAACATGAGGTTATATATAATACAGTAGTTGACAGGACTTCAGTAAAATTGAAGAAAATTGAAAATTCTCATATTTTTTTATTTCACACACACACGTACTCGCACCCTCACAGGCACGCACACACAAACACACAACAACAACAAACATTTTAATATGAATTGAGAACAACAAATATTTACATTCAAATGTTTGCTAGCGATCACTGACACTATTTATTTGTATTAACTCTAATTTAGTATCCCTTGATTGCTTTCCTTAAACTCGAAAACGAAAACGAATAAGGATTAATAAAGGAAACTAGTTTCATTTTATACATGTCGACAATCTTTGTGCTTTCAAATCAGCCGACC